>VZRU01009952.1:59096-96577 GCA_013398155.1 Pedionomus torquatus | reverse complement strand
CCCCGATTCCCCAAAACAAACACGACTCAAAACAAGGGTGGTTTTCTATTCTTATTTTTATGCTAAATTGTATTTTACCTACAGCATGACAATGTTAAGAAACTATTAAATTATGTGATCTTAAATCCTGTTTAAAGTGGGCATGAGAAACCCAAATTCTACTTAGGTCCAGCACTGCAATGTCATCACATATTTGCCCACACTGTCCGTATAGAAAAATACATAATCTGCTTTTCTGGATGGTCCATAGTTTCCCTTGATACTTGACTACAAATATGAAAACAAGAAGTGCCCTCATTTGGAAAGACACATACCAGTCTTACTTCCATGGCAATGCAGATCTAAGAAGACAGTTCTCTAGAAAATTCTAAACTTTTGAGATCTTGATCATGATGGTGAGTATGACTATAAGAACAGATGCAAGAGATGTGAGGCTGGTGATGAACTACTTATGAGTTTGTTGCATCACATATTTAACCAAGAATGAAGAGATGTTTGGCCTGGGGGGGATTAAATTCACATAATTCAAAAAAGAGTTCTTTTTGAACCCAGAATAGTTTTATCAGTGCTAAGTGCTTGGTGCATTGGATAGACATTGTATAAGCATTTTCATTAAAGAAGTATCCTTGAAGCTTATGTAGTTAAGTGCACAGGACACATGGAAGTCAAGACATCAAAAGGACTTGTAGTCATTAGGATACAATGAAGGTGTTTACAGTTACCTAGTTCTTATTTTGATTGCTGTTCTTCCAGCTGCTTTTCTTTACCTTTATTCTTTTAATCCTGTAACAAACCAGTATAAAAGGCACATTCTAAGGACATAGATTTTGTTGATACACATTTCCCTTTAAACATACCCCCTCTTTCAGTGAAAATCAGTTACATGACAACTGGTCTCTTTCAGGAAGGTCATGGATCTTGCAACCTTCTATGTGAAGCATTTGAGCTGCATATTGTTTAGGGAAGAGTATGACCTAGCAATGGTAGAACAAAAGGAGTAAAGTACTGTCTTAGGAAGTAGAAGTAATAAATTCAAGCCTGCCTAGACTGAGGATACTCTGAAATTACATTTTTTTTTCATTCCTGGCAAGTGTTGCAAGCAGTAGGAGACTGTAGAACAGTAAGATCACATTTTCTACTCATCATCTTCTTTTTCTCAGAGCCAACCCTACTCTACTAGGTGTTGATGCCAAGGAAAGCATCAAACAGCCTGTATGCAAAGTCTAGGTGGAGGATGTATGGTATTTCCTCCTGATTTCTTATACATTTAGTGAAAATAGGCAAAATTAAATCTGTTTTCCCCATTTTGTTTACTTAACTTTTTCTTCTCTCTAAAATACAATATTAAATAGCCACACAAAATGTAACTCTGATCTACCCTACTAGGAAGATTAAAGAAAGTTTATATTTTATACAACTGGATTTTTCAGTTCTCAGGATGGAGAGTTTTCTTTTTCACATCTTCAGTACTGTGTTTTACTCATTTCCTGGAGGAAATGAGTTTGATACAATGGCTGGATTTTATCACATGTCAGTTCTGATGTGCAGTATGTAAATTTATATGGCTGAACTAATCACCTTAAATCTGCTTTATGATCAGGGGAGAGAAATAATAATTTCTTGGACTTGGTTCATCAGGCCAGCTTTGGATATCCACTTCAGAAAATACTGAATTATACCTAAAATTGCCTATTTTTCTCCATTGACTATACAGAAATTCCAAGGTGACTTGGTCAGATCTTTAGTAGACATCTATCATCATCTGTACTGCATGTAGATATGAATATTTGGGAAGATGAATCCTTTCCAACTTACCTTTGAAGTTTGAAATGCTGTGTTTGGGTGAGTGGCAAATTTATTACATTCCTAAACAATACACATTTTTCATTCTCTACAATTTTAATGCACTTTCCTGTTAACCAAGTTGGATGTTTACAGTTCAGAAAAAAACCAAAACTTTTCTTACCTAACTATTTAAAGAAAGTCAGATTACTCTATAGTCTAGCAGGATAGTCAGGGATGTGGTATCTGGCCTATTGTTCAGGTTGAAATAGACATCAGGAGATCATCTAATCCAGCCTTATGCTCAAACTCCTTCAACATCGATTTCACACCAAGATGCTCAGAGCCTTATCCAGTCAGGTCTTCAAGACCTGTGAGAACAGAGACTTTGCAGAGGCTTTGGATAACCTGTTCTACTGTTTGACTATCCTCATAGGTAAAAGTTTTCTCATCTCCAGTTGGAATTTCTTCTGATTCAGTTTATAAAGTTATCACTCATTCTTTCATCGTGCACAGCTATGAAAGCCATGGTCCTATCTTCTTGATGACCTCCTCATAGATATCGGCATGTTGCTGTTAGGTGCCCTGAAAGCCATCTCTTCTCCAGAATGAAAAAGCCCCATTTCCACAGACCCTCTCACGAGAGCTCCAGCCCTCCAACCATCTAATGATCACTGTCCCGTCGATATAGCCCAATATACTTAAGATGCATCGCTTACTCATGTTTGCTCTGCTGTTCATCTTTGCAGCAGAATAATCTTAATGTGAATACTCTAAGAGCTATCTGTTCTGAGATGTATCTTCTTTTCTTTTTTAAACATTTTCTCTCAGGAAAAAAAAAAATCTTTCAACTTATGCAGAAGAAATGCATTTCACGACTGCAATTATTTTAATGAAACAGATTTTCTGCTTTGTAGCCAGATCTGCCTATAAATATTGCTACATAGCTTCCAGTAGTTTAGGTCCACAAGTACTTAGATTTCCTAGATTGTCTGCCAAAGTAATATGCTGTATATAACAGAGAACCAAAAATAATTGGTATAATTTAAGTGATGTTATTTTAGCTGATTTTGCAAATCAGCTCATATTAATTTACTGTGATTATTTCTTGTAAAATAGATGAAATAGATTAATCTCTTTTCCCCTAACACTTAATTTCCCTGAAAAGACCAGCTGGGACTGAGAAAGTAATTTAACATATACAAAGAAATGTTCAGGATGACTATATTATTCGTTTCTCCTCCAATGGGCTAATGAACTGTATCTGATGCAAACTTAAGACACTGGAGCTACATTTGAAAGCCTCAAAATCTTTGGCTTTCCCTTGAATGTAGGGAATGAGGGACTATGCTATTTCTTCAGACATTTGGTATCTGAACTATGGTGAAAAGGCACCGACTTCCTGCTAAAGCTTAATAAAACATTTCTGTCTGATGATTCTGCTATTTGTAAGCTACTGGAATTAAGGGAGAAAGAGAAAGTCTGGGGGAAACTTGCATGAGAGGTGAAATTCTGTACTAACCACAAGTATTGTTCTGCAGACTGTGGAATACATTGTAGAACTGTAACAACATCCAGTTCTTATCCAGCAAAATGTAAAGCTAGTCATACTGGCAAACCCGTGAGTTGGAGATAAGATATCAGGGAAGGTTTAATAAATATCTTCAGACAGATGTTTGGAGATTACTATTGTGATTTGAATTTACAAGGTGGTGAATAGCTGCAATACTATAGTGGAAAGTTAAATAACGTAAACTAGAAGTCTAACTTCTATATTACTGGTGGCACCTGGTTGAATTATAGCTGTAACTCTTTTCTACCCATATAAACATCTGCTGAGTCAGGGACAACATGTGTTGTTGCTAGTTTAAACACATGGGCTCACTTATAAATGTTCTCATTGGCCATCTAGCTGCTGCCAAAGCAAATGCAAAGTAGCTGAGCTCTGCCTAAGCTGCCCTCAGAAGGCAACGCCCACACATTGTAAAAATCAATGAAATTCCACTAAGGCACATCAGGTAACAGAAAGATGGGTCAGTCAAGTAGTTCTCTGTTTCCTGAGGATGACCGTACTTTTCCAGTAACTCAGAAAAGCTGCTTCAAGTTTTCAAAGCAGCATAGGCAAAACTGAATTTTGCCACCTCAAATGTGAAGAGCTGCCATAGTTAAAAGGAAGGGGCTGAAGAGGGATAATAAACCCTGGTAGTGGGCAGAGAGCTGCAAGAAAGGAAAACTGTAAAGGTTCAGGTTGTTCTCTCAGTTGCTGCTGCTACTAGGTGGAAATGCTCTCTTTGAATACTCTTGTATTTTCTGATTTACCACACTTTTGGATTTCATTCTCAGCTGTGGAGAATCAGTGTTGTAAGGCATGGTGACTCACAGGTCCTAAGTGATTTGTCTCTAGGCATTTGTTTGCTTACATTGCCACTGCTTAGTACCAGGTTTGACTCCCTGTATGATTGCATTGCCTTACAGAAGCTAAAGCTTTGTTCACTAAAACTGAGTTTTGCATGTCTGGAAGAAAAAGCAGATTAGAGAAGTCACTGTGTGATTTGTATGGTTTTGCCTTTTGCTGCAAAATTTCATACTGCTGCTGTCTCAAGCTCCTTTTTAACTGAAATTAGTTACAGTTTTTAGAGGAAATAAATTGTTTAATTGCAGCTTATTGAGCTCTCCTTGGACTTTTCCCCTCTGTTTTTTTGTTTTGGGTGTTTTTTTTTTTTTTTGGTGTTTTTTTAGGCACAACTAGATGAATGGCATTGCAGTGACGACTTTGACTTTACACCAAGCTCCTTTTGATACAGTGTGTCAGCGTGAGTTGTACAATTAATGCGACATGACCTTATGCCATCCCCATACTGAATATCACAGTAACATTTTGTTCTTTTCCCTTCATTCCAGGAATAACTGCCAGAAATATTTTTTTATTCTGTCAATTACTCAAGCAATTATATCCACATGTATATGTGTTAAAAAACACTTTATCTTCAAGCAGTCTGGCAGGTAAACCCTGGAATATTTTCTCTAACCATTAAACACTCACAGCCTTTTTCCAAATGACTATTTTATTTACCTGACTAAGTTGCCCAGTTCAGTGCCAGTAACAAGCTCTCCTGATTATTTAGCCAATGTGTATCAAAAACTAAGCTTCTATGTTCTGTTTTTCTTTTTTTTTCTTTCTTTTTTTCTGGCAAGTCCAGAAGATTTGGAATACTCTTTCTTGGCAGATCATGATTTTAGGATGATTCCTGATTTTAGGATGCTCGCTCTTCAGATCAAGCTGAAGTTTAAAAGAAAATTTCTTTTTCAATATCCATATAACAGCCTTTGCTTGATATGCGGGAAATTGTTGTTGACAACTCCCTGACATCCTGAGTGGACGAGCAGAGCATAGCATGGACTCAAGAGCCATCCCACAGGTCAATAATTGAATTTGAATGAAACACTCAAAGAATTTGAATGAAACACTGATAAAAGCTGTGGAGGAAAAAGCCTGCCATTTTAATTCAAACTTTTGATTGGGAGACAGTAAGGTTTTTTTATCAGATATTAGTATAAATTATTATAGTCAATGAACCTTTGGTGGTTTATGTCCCCTGAACATCTGTTTTGGTTGAGCTCTTGCAACCTGCTCAATTTAGTACTAGCCAACTGATAATTACCTTATTTCTATACTACAAAGATTTTCTTTTCCTCCAACTGATGATACTTCAAATACTTGCTGCAAAAATTTGGCTTTCTTCATTCCACTGAAATAATATCCTCCACTGTAATAATATTCTTATTTTGGGACATACTGCAACCCCCACTAGAGCTATTTATTGAATCAGAGGAGAACTGAAGTAATATTGTGGTGATCTTTTGCTCCGGAGTACAGTGAGCTGATATCTGTCACCTTTCAATTCATTTATTGCTAAGATACTCCTGTTGAGTTTCCTTTAGTGTTGTTAGTATAAAGTAGCTTATTATTATTCAATAATTGATCCTTCCAATTTATTTCTTTACTGCATACATTAACTACTCTGAAAACTAAGTTCATATATTTGAATAAATAAAATAATACAGTATGTCCTAATTAAAATGGTAAAAATGCCTGTTAACAAGTTCATCTTTGACACAGAGAGAGGAAAAGGGGGTTCACCATGCTGCCCAACTTTGGAAACCTTTTTCTGCCTTAGGACAAGAGTCCTCCCAGGCCCTCTGTACAAATGGTCTCCCTCTTAAGCATGATTCCTTGTAAAAGATTACCTTCTGTGTTTTTCATGAGCCTTTGGTTGAGCCCATCACTCTTTCTCTCTCAACTCTGCTAATGACCCCACAGAAAAAAAATTATATAAAAATTAATATAGTTATTGAAGGTGGCCTGATCTTTCCCCAGTACACTCTCCAGCTCTTAGCACTAGCATTTTAGGTAGCTGCTGAACCAGAATTTTAATCTAATAGACTATGAAATATAGGCTATGAAATAGTTCTATACATCAGCATTGCTTCTCCCTCCCCCCTGCCCCCAGGTTTTTAGTTTTAGGGTTTTTGCAGCTGCCCACAGTGCCAACAGTGGAAATACCAAATTTTCTGGTTTGCTCTCATTTTTCTTATTAACAATTTCTTAAATTTATATTTCCATTTTGACTTCTATTAAGCAGGTATTTCCTTAGAAATATCTACAGTGACTCCAAAAATCTGTCCTCTAAGTGATAATAGCTCATTTAGAACCTATGATTTTATATATAGTTTTTCCCATGTTTACTACTCTGCATTAATCAACACTGAATTTTTTATATCTTTTATTACCCATTCACTTATCTAACTCTTTTATCAGTGTCAGCGTAGACTTTCTTGAATAACTTGGTATCATCAGCAAACTTTGTCACCTCATGTTCATGTCCTTAATTGAATTATTTTTATTGATACAGTGAACTCATATTCTAATTCCAGTAACCTTCTCCCTTTTTTAATTATTGGTATTATTTTAGATTTGAATTAATTTTCTTATTTTAATGTTACTAGTTCATAAGTGAAACTTCTTGCTTGTTGGGTTCTAAGAGCTTCTAACAATAATTTAGAAAATTATTGTTAGAAAAGCTTGTAAAAGCCTTGTGTATGCAAATCTAAATGGAACACCCATATTCATGTGCTATATCACATCTTCACAGAAATCTGATAGTTCTGTGAGAGACAGCTTTCCTCTGTAAGAAATGTGTTTAATTACTGATATTGATCTCTGTGTGTTGTATTTATCCATGTATCTCTTTATATTTGCTCAACTGTTTATCCCTGCATCATCCCCCAAACCTTTTCTTAAACATAATTTTCTTATTCTATTATCTAATCCAGCTACCAATAAGTAATAGTTACCTATCATTGTTAGTGCTTTAAATTTATAAATATGAATTATTTAATCATAATTAAGTTAATTTAGACCTCTTGAGTGATTCCAGGTGGTCCTTGAAATCTGTTTCTCTTCATTCTATTAATTGATTCTGAATCCAGCTCTACTACTGAGATTTCACTTCCAGGCAGTTACTCATTTCTGCCTCCATATAAACAAACCCCAGTCTGTCAGATTCCCTTAGCTATTTGTAGTGTATACTGATCTAAAAATGTCTATATATTTAATTTTACCAAAAGGTCTAGTTAATGTCTTTTCTATTCTTGATGCCCTATTTGTGCTACAGGCTCTATTTTTGAGAAAAAATCAGAATGTTATCTTCTGTTATTAAATTTTAAGTTATTGGCAAATTGCATCTCAAAATCTTTGTGCCTCTTAACTTACTGTGATTTTGCATTTAATTTTCCAAAATATTACCATCATCTGTAAAGTAACTAGTAGGCATAAGTAATAGGAGTAGATCCATGTGCTTTGGATCATCCCAGCAAAATGAACTTTCTGTTTGTTTGAGGACATCAATAATATTGTCCAATCAATAATATTGTCCAATGCATAAAGACTTATGCATTAGTGTTATAAACACTAAATATTGGGTTTACAGCTGTACATGTAACTAATTTGATCAAAAGTACAGTTTCTGTGCAATTTTTGCACAACAGAAATGCAGTGTTGTGTTTGCACAATAAAAATATATTGCTGCTGAATTCAAACTCATCTAATAAAAGCAGGAAATAAACTCTTTGTAATTTCAATGATGCTTCATAACCTGGTTTTGAGGCCTCAGTGATCATAACCTTGGTCTATGGAATGTAACATTGACAGTGTAAGTCAAATTTTTTAGACTATGAAATTAGAATAGAATAGAATAGAATAGAGTAAATTCAGTTGGACAACACCTACAATGATTACCTCGTCCAACTGCCTAACCAATTCAGGTCTGATCAAAAGTTAAAACACATTATTAGAAGCATTGTCCAAATGCCTCTTAAACACTGACAGGCTTGGGGCATCAACCACTTCCCTAAGAAGCCTGTTTCAGTTTTTGACCATCCACTCAGTAAAGAAATGCTTCCAGTCCAGTCTAAACCTCCCTATGTTCAGCTTGGAACCATTCCCACAAATCCTGTCACCAGATACTAGAAAGAAGAGATTGACACTTCCCTCCAATTTGTTTAACAATCATTGTTTAATAAGGTAAGGAAAAGCGATTTGAGGAAAAATAGCTAAGACAAGATAAAATCTATACTAAGCAAGCATTCATCAGTCAAAAATGAAAGGGTCTGCTCCAGCCTTAAAGCATCATATGTGTGAATTGTAATACATTTATAACCAAATATATGTACCTTCATGTGTACGTAGCAGAGCAAAAAGGATTCCAAAAGGATCTTTACTGTGCTGAGTTTCTCCTTAAATTATGAAATTTCAAAACTATCTAGCTGCAGAATATTATCTTTTTTTTTTTTTAATTCCAAAGCCTAGAACTTTTATTACACCCTCTCCCAACATCAACTAACTTTTTAAAAAGCCTTAAATAATCCTAATTTAAGTTTAGACAAGACTTTAAAAATGAGAATGTAATTTTGCGTGTGGATGGCTAATGTCTCAGGATGAGACTGCTATCATTGTGCTGTAATCAACATTTCTGATGTTTACTCAGGCAGTATAATTGTGATTTATTGTCTTCTTATTTCTGTCACACCATGTCTTTAAAATCAAAATAAAGTAAGTGTTTGATGCAAAAAGTTGGCAGTGAATGACCATAAAGACAGAATTACAGTGCTCCTCAAAAACATAAATTTAACACAAAATCAGACCTGTTACTGTACAGAATACAAACATGGCATTTTCCCAGATACATACATCCTACAGATTTAGGAGTGGCAGCTGTTAAACAAGCAAGTAGCAAATGTGTGAAGTGTCATTTATCACTAATCAGAAGGCATTCACAGAGTAATGAATTTAAATTATTAGCAACCAGCTAAAGTTAAAAGAAAAAGAAAAATGAAAATAAGAGGGAGACACAGAGAGAGAGAGGGAGGGAGAAGAAAAAAAGAAAAAGAATGAGGGAAAGAGAGAATGAGGGAAAAGAGAATGAGGGAAAGAGAAAAAGAAAGAGGGAAAGAGAGAGAGTAAGAGAGAGGACAATGTACAGCATTCCAGGAGCATTATGTAACCATACCAAAAGGCAGACATGGGTGCATTGTCTCCGTTCATTTAATTTCTTTTCTTTAGGAAAAAAACCAAGCTTATTTCCAGCATTATTTCCCCCACTAGCAGCTTCCCTTTTTGATATTTCTGCATGTTATCTTGCTCCCTTTAGTGTTATAATTTTAATCCTCCATTCAAGGACTGCCATAGACTGATCATACAAGTGTAGAATTCAGGATGCTTTCTCGTGCATCATATTTTGTTTCATGACAGAACAACCCTATGGCACTTGTGAATACTAGTGTAATGGAGGCAATGAAATAATAAAGGTTTCAGGTAGTTAGAAAGAGAAAATTAGGTGACGAATAAATCATCTTCTTGATGACTTCTCTCCATAGCTTGATGGTTAGGGCGGGAGAAATAAGATTAATTCATACTTGCTGGAGCAGGCTCCTGACCTAGTTGACAGCAGTATAAAAAATAATAAAATTATGAAATCATAGAATCACAGAATAGTTCGAATTGGGAAGGGACATTTAAAGGCCATCTAGTCCAACTCCCCTCCAATGGGCAGGGACATCTTCTACTACATCAGGTTGCTCAGAGCCCAGTCCAACCTGACCTGATATGTTTCCAGCAATGTGAAGACTACCACCTCTCTGGGAAACCTTCTCCAGTGTTTTACCACTTTCATTGTAAAAAATGTCTTCCTTCTATCTAGTCTAAATCTACCCTCTTTTAGTTTAAAACCATTACTCCTTGTCTTATTGCAACAGACCTTGCTAAAAAGTTTGTTCCCATCTTTCCTGTAGGCCCCCTTTAAGAACTGAAAGGTCAAAATGAGGTCTTCCCAGAGCCTTCTCTTCTCCATTCTGAACTCTCTCAGCTTTTTCTCATAGGAGAGGTATTCTAGTCCTCTAACCATTTTTGTGGCCATCCTCTGGACCTGCTCCAACAGGTCTATGTCTTTTCTAGGCTGAGGGCTCCAGAGCTGAATGCAGGACTCGGGGAGGATCTCACTAATGTGGAGCAGAGGGGCAGAATCACCTCCCTTGACCTGCTGGCCATGCTTATGGATAGCCAGGGCATGGTTGACTTCCTAGTAGAGGCACTGTGGATGAAGACCATAATGACTCAAGCTTACACGATCTGCTGTTCCTCAGAATGATACCTACATGAAACATGCACTTTATTTGCACTTTCCTGCAGTAGCTCATGCTTTTAATTCTCTGTCAAGACAAACTAATTACTTTCCTGTTATTGCTCTCTAATAATAAATAGCTTCCAACTCCAGCAAAAAAAAAAGTTAAAAGAAACATACAAATCATAGCATACAATTAATTCAGGTATATCCCAAGGGACCCCCAAAAATAGTCATCCTATACTGTGCTATTTTGTTAGGAACAGATATTGACATTTCATTCCCTCTCTGATTCATTGGCAAAAGGAAAAACTAGATGCGAGGCCAAAAATTACTTGCTGAGTAATATCATACTCCATGGATAGTTTAGTTCAAGTCAGTGTACCTACTGGATATAGGTAAAAGTATCACCCTAAGAAAGAGGACTGTAATTTGTTGATTATAAGATGCAAATATTTCAAAATTCCTACTTGTATTTTTTTTTTCCAAAATAAGTTGCATAGAGCCTCGTATAGTCCTTTTGAGAAGAAAGTGACCATAGAGCACATTAATTAACACAGGGAGTTTTATCCTCCTATATCATTAATCTCAGTTTTACTTTCTCTGCTCTGTGTTTGCAAGCATTTGTGTGAGAGCTGAACTCTTGGTTAATGTGACCAAGACCAAGCCAGAAACCTCGCGCTAAGAACGTTAAATGCAACAGCTTGATCTAAAAAACCAACCCTTATAACTAGGAGCTGTAACAGTCATATCCTCTGTGAATAACCTGCTAGTATGTTGTGGTTGTTCTGACTGCTCAACACTGATTTACTTTGCATAATTTCAAACTAAACTTTTTTTCACCTGTTTACACTCAACTATCTCATGCTTTTTTTCTGGGAGTTTACCTCTTTGCAAATGACAGTCAAGCTTTTCAGATAAAAATGACAGATACACCTAAATTATTGTCTCTGATTTTTAGTAAGCCTTACTCCACGGACATGAGGCACCTTTTAACTTTAGCTATGTAAAACAAAATCCTATAATCATTTACGTTTGAAAGAACCTTTAAGAACATTGAATCCAACTGCTAATCTAATACTACCGAGTCCACCACTAAACCATGTCCCTAGGCACCATGCTTTAAATATCTCCAGGGATGGTTACTCAACCACTTCCCTGGGGAGCCTATTCTAATGTTTCATAATCCGTTTGGTGAAGATTTTTTTCCTGATGTCCAATCTAAACCTCCCTTGGTGCAACTTGACACCGTTTTCTCTTGCCCTATCTTTTGTTACTCAGGAGAAGAGGTTGAACCCCACCTTACTATAACCTCCTTTCAGGAAGGAGCAATAGAGAGCGATAAGGTCTCCCCTCAGCCTGCATTTATTTAGGCTATACAAGACCAGCTCCCTCAGCCATTCCTCATAAAACTTGTGCTCTAGACTCTTCAGCAGCTTTGTTGCCTTTCTGTGGACACGGTCCAGAATCTGTGTCCCTCCTGTAGTAATGTGCCCAAAACCGAACACAGTATTCAAGGTACAGCCTCACCAGTGCTGAGTAGAGGAGAACAACCACTTCCCTGGTCACCCTATTCCTGACACAGGCCAAGATGCTATTGACTTTCTTGACCACCTGGTCACATTGCTGGCTCACATTTGACTGGCTGTCCACAGGTCCTTTTCTGCCAAGTAGCTCACCATCCACTCTTCCCCAAACTTGTAGCACTGCATGGGATTGTTATGACCCAAGTGCAGGACCTGGCACTTGGCCTTATTGAACTTCATACCATTGGCTTCAACCCATTGATCCAGCCTGTCTAGGTCTCTCTGTAGAGCCTTCCTACCCTCAAGCAGACCAACAATCCTGCCCAACTTGATGTCATCTACAAACTTACTGAACGTACACTCAATCTCCCCATCTAGGTCATTAAATATTAAACTTGATTCCCTTGACCAGATATTAAAAAGAACGGGCCGCAATACTGAGCCCTGGGGAACACCACTTGTGACTTGCTGCCAACTTGATTTAACTCAATACACCACAACTCTTTGGGCCATCCAGTCAATTTTTTACCCAGTGAAGAGTACTCCTGTCCAAGTCATGGGAAACCAGTTTCTTCAGGAGAATGTTTTGGGAAAGAGTGTCAAAGCTTTTACTAAAGTCCAAGTAAACTACATCCACAATTTTCCCATCATCCACTAAACGAGCAGGTTACCTTGTCATAGGAAGAGATCAAGTTTGTCATGTTGGCTGGGCCTTATCATCTGGTTGTTCTGTACAGGACCCTGTGATGACACTAAAGATGATCTATACCATAACCTTTTATGGCACTAAGGTCAGACTGAAAGGCCTGTAGTTCCCCTGATGTTCCTTCCAGCTCTTCTTGTGGATGGGCATCACATTTGCTAACTTGCAGTCAACTGGGAGCTCCCTGGTTACCCAAGAATGCTGATAAATGTTGAAAAGTGTCTTGATAAACACTTCTGCCAGCTCCTTGGTACCTTTAGGTGGATTGCATCTGGCCCCACAGATACACATACACTTGTATGTGTATCTAAGAGATGTAACCATTTCCTTTTGGATTGTGAAGGGTTAATTATGCTCCCCATACTTGTCTTCCAGCTCAGAGGGCTGTGTGCCCAGAGAACAACTGTTCTGTTAAAGACCGAGGAAGGAACTTAGTCCTTCAACTTTCTCCTCATCCTTTATCACTATATTTCCCCCTACATCCAATGAAGAATATAGATTCTCCTTAGCTCTCCTTTTATGGCTAATGTATTTACAGAAACATTTTTTATTGTCTTTTATGGTAGTAGCCAGATTAAGTTCTAGTTGGGCTTCTTCCAAAGGTCTTAAACTCTCTTTGTTTTGTTTTTTTTTTCATGAGTTCTAGCCAAAATATCTAACTGGAAATAGACAGCTAAGCTACCTTTGTGGCCAATGGAGAGAAACAAAGAGAACTGTTGATCCTACTATTTTATTTGCCTGATATTGTGGAATGGATATATTTTACATAGCACTCCCTCCTTTGGGTGATGGTCTTTCCCACCTGCAAAAAGCACCAGGTTCTGAAATATGTTGTGAAATATGAAATATGTTCAGTGCTGTTTGAGATACCATTTCCACTTGGTTTACAGCCATTATTCCAGGATGGAGTGGATGTTTTGCATAGCTTTTGTGTTATGTCTGCCAACTCCAGGCTGATGCCCAAGATACCCTACAATATCTGAAATAACAGTGCTCAACTATGGCTGAATTATTCCCCTGACAATAGGCAACGAAGAGTAGTAAGGGAATTAACTTACTTTAAATTGTAATTTAATTGACAACACTAGCAAATCTGCTTTAACATAAGTTTTGCAGGTGGAAAACATTACCTCCCATGAGCCTCAGATTAACAAAAAATATACCTGATTAGACAGTCTAGGTAGACAGTAGAGAGTATTTGCAAATAATTTTAATCTCTTTTTCTAGAAAATGGTAAGTATCAAAGATAGCTATGCATGATTATTTTTCAGTAGAAAAAAAGGACTCCACATTAGTTTACCAACTGGGCTTGAACAGACAAAACAGTTAGCTCAGAACATGAGTGAGTATCTAATTGTGCAATTTTCAAGTTTGAATTTTCACTGCTAGGAATACCTTTATTTCTAATCAATAAAACAAACTCACATAGCGGTAAAAAGAAATGTGCATGATTTCATTATACAGTCATACAATCTATGTCTGCTCAGTTTTGTTATAGAAAGCTGTTGTGCTGTCTATTAAAAAGCTGCATAGTGTCTAATAAAGAAAATAGATAGGAGTCTGACATATAGTAGAGGGACTAGAATGTCAGTGCTGTCCTCTACCTAAACTTTGAAGTTTAGGTCCCTTTAAGAAGAGATCATGTCTAGACAGATTTTGGGGATTTTTGTTTATATTCCCCATATTATCATGATCTTTACTACAAGACACAAAAATACTTCAAAGAAAATACATTTATGTAATGTACATATTATAGAAAACCAAAGAATTAATGTGTTTTTAAAAAGATTTATGAAAATGTTTTAGCTGCTCAAAATGCTGCTGGTTTGTTTTCTGACAATTTTAAGGACTTGATCATAAGCCCTTCTAAGTCTAATGTCTGTCTTAAGTGGCATCCTAGCTGCGTGAGAGCAATGGAGCAAGACATAGTCATTTACACACTTCTAGTGGCAGATGAAAGCCAGAAATAAATAGAATCCCTTTGAATTTTTTATCTCTAAATATTGATCATGTATAATTATAAACACCAGTTCTCAAAGTCTGAATAGAATCATAGAATCATCTAGGTTGGAAAAGACCCTTGGGATCATCAAGTCCAACCACAGATTTATAAATAGATTTATTTACAAATTTATTTACAAATAGATTTATTGCCATCCTCCTACCAAAACCAAAAAAATGGGGAGCTGTTCACAATTAAGTTTAACTTGTTTCAGGAAAAAGAATTAAAATAGAGTAGTCTTGTCTGTAGATTAATGTACCATTTCATTGAAAAACAGAATTCCAAATTCCCAAATTACAAAGGCATAAAACATCCACAAAAGTCATACGGAAAAATAAGAGGTTTGCCTTAGAGCTTTCAAGCATTTAGTTTAAACAGACATGTGAGTTCTTTGCCTATCACTAGAAGCTACTGTTTTTATGATGATATCTTCTATATTAAAAAAAAAAAAAAAAAGTGGATATTTATCTTTTCCCTTCCACTGAATTTTTATGTTTTCATTATGTAAGTTACACAGAAGAGGACTCTTTCTGAACTTGGGGTAATGATAATAAATCTTTGTAAATACATGGAAGAAGAAACAGGAGATCAATTAAAAGTACCTGAAGTGGAATTTATTTTTTTTTTTAATTAAAACTAAACCAGCAGTCTCCATTCAGACACTAACATGAATCCTGGATCAGACATATAACCCTTCACATAATTGTTTCCCCTTTAAATCCTGCAGACATAATTCAACTCTGGAAGGAAAAGCACTAAGATGTCATTCTGTACTGGACTACCTCAGCTATTTCAAACTCTTTAAAGTCTTTAAAATTAGTTATGTATGAAGAATTACTTTCTTGTGAGAAGCAGAAACCTTCTGGGCAACCGAGATGAAGACCCAGGTCTCTGAAAGCCATGAATCTCAGGAGCTTTCCACACTCAGACCCACTATGTGGTGGACAATGTTAGTTACTTTTTGCAGGTCTAGATGTTTGTGGCTCTCACCTATCAGTCTGCTTTCTCCCAAGAGGCTCAGAGGGATGATGTGAAAAAGAGTTAAAATAATGATGCTGTGTTTGTTGTCTTACTTATCCCATATGGATTTGCAGAAGATCTAGATTTTCCATACCATTCACAATACTGCAACTGATATTTCAAATCTTCATAGGCCACATACTAAAATTCTGCACTGAATACTATTTCTAGCTAATTCTTACTTCATATGTTAGAAACCTCTGTAAGCTTTTCCCTTTCTGAGCTGCTTAGGCCTCTAAAGACTTTGGCAGCAGATCAAAGTTCACACCTGCCTAGAAAAGCAAGAAGCGTGTAACTCAAAATGGGCAGTTCTCTGAGTACAGATGGGTGAACAAAGTGTAAAGTCAGTCAATGTTGAACATTACCAACTTCCATAGCCAGGGATATTCTTTAGCTTCGGTGAAAACAAAAGCTGGTTCCTTTGTGGAAAGAGAAACGTTTTACCTACACCAGATTCAATGTCTGGAGGCAGGAATGTCACATTTTACTGATTTTTAGCCTGCATGTAAAGCAGCTCACATGCTTTCCTAACAGCTTTTTAGCAACTATGACAGCATTACCCCTATTAAAGCGTAAAAGTAAGTTGTCAGCTTTTGCATATTGTAGGCTGAGTTCTGTCAGTTCTCTAGCTGTTAGTGCTGCCGTTAGTACTGCCATTAATACTTTTTGAAAAACTTACTATGTAATTGTGGATACTGCTGATCACAACAAATCTTTAGAAAATGTAGCCCTGCATCTATTTACTTCCCTAATGACTGAATTTCACATCATTCTTTTGCTGTCAATTTGCTCCTTAGAAAACTAGGTTTTTATTTATTTATTTAATAATTTTTGTGTGTGCTTAAGGCAGCCTGACTCAATTGCCACTCAGTTTAGGGATAATTACACATTAGATGCTATAAATGGACACAAAGAATATATTTTCCTAAGAATCCAGAAGAAGAGGAAAAAGAATAACAAAGAACAGGCTTTAGAAACAATTGTAAGCCACTTGTCTATCCACACCAGCTGTTTGACACTAGCACTCTCCTTGAAATCATTTTTAGACTGAAATCCCACAGTGATGCTGCTTCTGAAATGTTAATGTTTTCATGTCTAAGGCAAGACTAGATTATTCTCTGCTGAAGTTTTTTAGCAGGCAGTTAGGTCCCTGCCACTACCAACAATGTTTTGGACCCCTACTGATGACAGAATAGAAAAACTGTTTTCTGTCTTGCTTTCAAGGGATAAATGCTCCTTGTGACTCACACTGCCTTACTCCTCTTGAATGCAGCTGTCTTTTTCTCATCAGAGTTCAAGTAAATTTACAAGGGTGCTTTAGTGAGAATAAACTGAAAAGGCTGCTTATTCTCCAAGCTCACTATGTTGGCTTATATTCTGAGAAAAACTCATTGTTCAGTAATGATATTCCCTGCCGAACTCACAAATTGAATCCAGGGGGGAGACAGGGAGGATTAAATTAAATGATAAATTTTGTCAGTTTGTTCTATAGAGATCATAATGGGGTATTTATTTGGGCCTTTTGCTGGGACTGGGATTGTACAATGTGGAATGTCCTCTCTGGAATATTTGTAAGATTTGTTCCATGTGTTCAAAGTCTAACAACTCCAGAAATCTGCCATGGAGAGCCTATGGCTCTTTAGCAGTCCATTAGTGTAATGAAAAAGTGGTTATATACTTCTAAACTTGACACAATGGTTCATAGCCATTTCTCATCACCCAAGTTGAACCAAGCAAGCAGGCAGTCTTATCCTCTCTTTATTTGACATAACAGCTCTAACACTGTCTGACAAAGAAAGTTGTATTTAATTACAGCTGTGTTCCCATCCATTCCTGGTGGTGAGATTACTGAAGATATCCTTGCATGGGTGTCTGAAGAGGTCACATGGATCCTTAGAGGAAGAGCAAAGACAAAATTATAGGAAAATAGAAAAGAAAAAGGACCAACTCCATGTTACTCTCTTACCATCACTGTTGGTGTTTTGTCAACCTCCTGAATGTCCCATGGTGCCAGTCATTACCCTTTGTCACTGTTAGAGGAGCAGTGAAGCAGCACCTTTGCTTCATCTTTCTTAGCAAAATGATAGCTCAAAGCAAACGCTACATTTTTCTCCTAACCAGCCTGTTCTCTCAGAGTACCAAATGACAACGCACATTTGCCTCTTCGGCACTGGGTGACCACTTTGAAAGAAAAAAGATAAAAGCTTGTGTGAACCTGTTGAAGCCCAAGGTAGATCAAAAGAAGCACCAAGGCAAACTTTTGGATGCAGTCTTAGGAGGAAAGCAAACATGAGAGAAAGTGACGGCAGATATTAAAATACTGCATGTAAGATGTATTAAAAAAATACCGTAGTGTACACAGGGAGCTTTACAATGTCTTTATACAAAACCGTGACACAAATTAGTAAAGAATATTTGGGGCCTCATCTCAGGTATCTAGCAGTCTCAAGAAAAACATTTACTAAAGTGGATGGACTCAGGAAACAGTCACAAAAATGAGGACTACAGAAATTCATAATAAAAGCACAATATGTTTCCTTTTCTTAGCATGGACAAAAAATAAGGATATAAAAACATTAGTAATGTATAGAAAGTAGTTTGGGAACATTTGGTGTATCATAGAAAAAGAATTGATTTTCTATGAGAAACAGAGGCAGAATATCAAAACACAGAAAATCTTGAGGCAAGAATTTAATTGAAAACAAAGAAGGAGTGGACATTTTTAAGTTCTCCAGACTGTTCAGAATTACAATCAATTATAAGAAATGTTGTGGAAAGGATGTTGTGTCTTTTTTTAAAAATTAGAGAAGAAAAATATCTACATATTTTCTTATAGCCTCTGATGCTTGTCACTGTGAAAAGATAGGCCAGTGAGTTTGAAAAACACATGGATTGATCTAGTAAGACATAAATATTTTCAAATTTAAATGTAAATAATATAAAATTTTGCCATTGAAGCTTGAAATTGTAAAGTGAATTTAGAGACTCTACAGTTCATTGATCAAAGGGAGCAGAAACCCAGTTCAGGGTGTACAGAAAGACAAAGCACAAAAATTAATAACCGAGGGAACTGCCCAGTGCTTTTGTGTTCATTTGCTTTACGTACCTACAGAGGGAAACTGAAAAGATACATTCTTGAGATTTTAATTTCCCTGACCTGGACAGTATCTACCTTTCATGGATACACAAAATTTGGATTACGCCACTGGAGTCACCAAATCATGAATATTTTCTACGTTCAGGCTAAGATTCTAAGTGGCTGAATGAGTCACGATCAAATTTGCAGATGATATTAATGATAAAATGACCATGAGTGTACTGCTTTATTTCTGCAGCAGAAGATTTTACCTCCCTTATTTTATCCAAATGTACTGCTGCATGACACCTGTCTGCTGTCAGTATCTGAGACAGACCTTGAGAGCTGAGGACAGGTGAGGCCTCCTGAGTAGAACATTTATTCAAAATTCCTTTGTTTGGCCACTAGATGACTCTCTGATCTATTGAAATCCAGCTGGAAAAGCAGTAGACCCTGAGAACAAAAAAATGGATGCTAGTTTTTGATTTTTTTTTCCATTTGTTGGAAAAACAAATACAAAAAAAGCACCCAACAAAAATATCAGCAGTTCAATATGTTATGACGTTGTGGGACAATCTACCCAAAGGCCAAGACAAAATTCAAGCTTACATATTGTTACAGCTGAGCTTCTTCTTTGTTTATTTGTTTGCTTGTTTGTTTGTTTTCTTCCAAGAATCTCCCAAGAATTAAAGATAAGGAATCATGCATACACACAAAAGAAGAAAATAAGCAACACTGGTAAACCCTAAAAGACAAAGGTGAGATGCCAGTGTTGATATCACCACATGAAAAACAGGTGATGATAGAAACTTTTGTTTGATGGTTGTTCCACAGATGTTCTTCACTCTTGAAAGCTCTGTACAGTTTCAGTTCATTCCTTCAGCAATTTCAGTGTCTCCATGAGAATGGGTTCTGTTATTCCTCCACTTCTACCACAAAAGCCTCAGGAAGTTGTTGTACCATAAAAAGTGCAATTACTCTGCTTCCCAGTTCTCTCCCTCCTGCCTCCCTCTTCCCCCTAGTAGAGACATAGTATGGATTCTAGTGACAGAGACTTGAATGCAGATGTATGGAAGGAAAAAAAATCAGTTAGGCATTCCACAACCGAGCAATGTCTTGATGAAAGTAATTCTGAATCATGAATTGTAAGGCTGACTGCACAGGTGGCACCTATGCATTTTAGAGCTTGAGAAGCCTGTTACGATGACCAGTAGATTATAAACCCTTTGAAGAGAATTAGTGCATGAGGATTTAAAATAAATCACAATATGTAATCTGCTCAAGTTGGCAATAGACAACTGAACAAACCAAGTTTTCGTAGGAGTTACTTCTATTTGTTTATGAAAAAAAAAGTCTAGGAACTAGTACTCCTACAGAAGACCTTTATTCTTTTTTTTTTTTTTTTTTCAATGTTTACAATCCTTTCCAGTGTAAATTACCATCACATGGTATAAAAATATCCAACATGCCCTAAATTCCAATTTAACTGTGTCATTAGTTGCTGCTTATGTCTGGTAGAGTAAACAGGACAGTTTTGAAGATTACATGAAGTGAATACTTACCTAGCTTTGTTTTTGATAGCATGAGTAGAATCAACATTGAACGAAAACCATTATTTGTCCAGGTGTAGAGATGATCATTTTTTCAGAAGGTGTTATGAAAAGAGAATTATTTGATCAGCAGAAGTTTAGTGACATAGCTGAAAGTAGGAGAAAAAAGTTTTATTTTGGTTCTCTATAAAAATCTTCAAATCCTCAAATGCAAACAGGCAATAAACCTAATTATATCTGCTCCTTACAACTGGAAAAGTGTTTTCATCAAGCTAATGAGGATTTCAGAAGCATTTGAATCCTTATATGAATTTTCAAAACTTATTCTAAAATGCACTTATAATGAGTGAATAAATAAATAATTTCAATTTAATAAAGCAAATGTTATCTATTATGTCTTTTGAAGAATAGATATTAACACTTTTTATTTCAAAATGGAATTATTTAAATATATTTGTAAATTCTTCCAGTAATGAAAAAAAATTTTTTGAATAATTTGAAGCCTTAAAATAAAGACCCGATGCCAATTATATTACTGAAATGATATTTCACTTTCATTCCTTTCTTTATCTCTTTCTACTTTTTATGCTTCATGAGGAGTGACTTCAGCAGGAACAGCAGTGGTGTTGGAATTTCTCAGGCAGCCATTTTCATTAGATAATTTTCAGTCAAGTGTGAAATTCACAGAGGAAGTATATAAGATTTCTGTATTTCATTTTCTAATCTGGGTATCCTTAATTCATCTGTCTTTCTAGATAGAAAATGTCATTATTTGATAGAGTGATTTATGGAGTCTGACCAGTCAGAGCTTAGACCATCACAGCAAACTTGAAAATGTATAGATGAGCATTGAAATAAGGATATAGAAGTGCTTGATGTCATTGTCTTGCATTGTAAAATTTATCAGCTAGGACCTAAAATTCAATACTGGAAAATCACGAGGTCAAGAAGAGAACCTGCAGAAAGGTAGTTAGAATCCTTTTTTTTTTTTTATCATAAATTCACCTTTGATACTAGAGAATTGTACATTAGCACTTCAATGTCTTCCTCATTTTAAGTAGTTTCTTTCATATTCTGTGCTATGGCAGCTACAGAAACACTATAGCCACAAACAAATTGAGTCCAGAGAGAGCTTCAGAAGAAGTCTGGTATTCATTTAAAAACCTTAAAATGAATGTAAAGGTGTCTACTGACTTTGATGGACTTTGGCTTGAACTCTCCTAGTTTTCTACAGCCTGTCTTGGGTTCTGATCATGACTCCAGATAATGTTAATGCGTTTTATTCAATTGCTGGTTATTTATATATGTATATAAATATATGTATTTATATGTATTGAACAGCACTTGGAACAGGTCCAGGAATACAGGACTTTTGCCTTCTAGGAGGATGTTTTAACAGTGGGTGTAAGAAGGTAATTCTCTATTATCTTTTTTTTTTTTTTTTNNTCAACACCTGTGAATTTTCTGTGATTTCAGGCACAGTGACACAAATTTTGCAGTAGGGACATTTTCCATCACTCCATAATTAGGCCAGGGGTGACTGGATGGGTGAAGTAAGTGGCAATGTTCATGGACAAAAGAGGAAAGGAATTACTGTCGACATCGAAATTACTTCAGTAACCATTCAGGCCTGGGTCACAATTGCACACATCAAGTTGTAGCAGAAAACAGTTTCCATTGCATTTCACTGGATTCCAAAGTTGGCTAACTGTGCCAAAAGGCACAAGCATTGTAAGGAATTGTCACACCAAAAGCAAGGTACCTGAGAAATAACAGCTCTTCTTAACAGCTCTTCTGCTTTAGAAAAGACGAAGAGATGTGACAAAGTGTTTCTGTGCTTTTAGAAAGTGAGACTAAGTCTTTGAAACTTTGTGGCCTTTGTCTTCACTTCTGTGAGCAGAATGTGCTGATCAAAGAACACAACAAGGGGGACAAATGGTTTACCACCTGCTGCCTGAATCAAGCACTCACCTACAGGTCGCCAGTCTTGTCAAAGATTTGCATTGAAGGAATATGAAATGGCATTACCATCAAAACATATAAGATTATCTTTGCTTTGAAGAAAAACAACAACTTTACTAACTTTGAAGGATGAGGACAGGAAAGCAATTAGTTCAAAAGTACTAGACATAAAATGGGGAAATTAATTCAATGTTATCAATAACAGAAACTGGCAGTTTCAAACCCTAAAAGATGGGCTTTTTATAACACTTTCCATGACAAGTCCACACCTAGTGAACTGACTTTGGATCATAAGAATGGAATCACTAGAACAACCATGTCCAATCCTCAAAAAACAAAGCATTCTACTAAATAGATTTCACAAAATATCTCTGTGTGTGCCACCATACCCTCCTGAGCCACAGACTATGTTCAATAATCCACATCACAGGAATAAAGCAGAAGAGACTGTGGAAATTTATCAAATTCTGTTAAATAAAACTTTGCAGGTGACCTTAGAAAGTAGGCTACGCTATATGCTACAGAAGAGCAAACTCCCTCCTCTGCTTGCAAAAGACTAAAGAATCTGATTAATGGAGCAGTCCTTGAACATATGAACAAAATATAGCAATTAAGTGCTTGAGTAATTACTGTGCTATTAAGGGTATCAAACATGTCTTCTGTTTGTCTTCAGCTCTATCTTTACTTTAGCTTTCTTCAGCTTACATTAGCTTAACATCAGGACCTCAACTTTGAATTTATTTTGAGATTTTTCTGCTCCAATCTCTTGCATCACTTTCATCTCTTTTTTTTTTTTTTCTTTTCCTCATGGTTTTAAATAAAAGCTAAGCTGAGCTGTTAATCTTAAAATATGTTAACTCAATCACAAGTGGTTACATTCACCTCTTACACTGCATTCTCCTGAAATGCAGTCTGTCATCTTGCTGCTGTACTGACCATATCTAACAGTAACTAAATGAGTTTTGATGAAGACAAGTGAATATATCTCTGGCTGCCAAGACCATCATGTCACCCATAGAAATACAGAGCATAATAATTGTTAAAACCTTTATGAGTATGGCTACCCAGCTGATATTCTAGAGGATCTGTTGCTCTACAAGGATACGTAATTNAAAAGAAGCTCCAGAAAAAGAGTTATAAATTTTTTTTTTTTTTTTTTTTTTTTTTATCATAAATTCACCTTTGATACTAGAGAATTGTACATTAGCACTTCAATGTCTTCCTCATTTTAAGTAGTTTCTTTCATATTCTGTGCTATGGCAGCTACAGAAACACTATAGCCACAAACAAATTGAGTCCAGAGAGAGCTTCAGAAGAAGTCTGGTATTCATTTAAAAACCTTAAAATGAATGTAAAGGTGTCTACTGACTTTGATGGACTTTGGCTTGAACTCTCCTAGTTTTCTACAGCCTGTCTTGGGTTCTGATCATGACTCCAGATAATGTTAATGCGTTTTATTCAATCAACACCTGTGAATTTTCTGTGATTTCAGGCACAGTGACACAAATTTTGCAGTAGGGACATTTTCCATCACTCCATAATTAGGCCAGGGGTGACTGGATGGGTGAAGTAAGTGGCAATGTTCATGGACAAAAGAGGAAAGGAATTACTGTCGACATCGAAATTACTTCAGTAACCATTCAGGCCTGGGTCACAATTGCACACATCAAGTTGTAGCAGAAAACAGTTTCCATTGCATTTCACTGGATTCCAAAGTTGGCTAACTGTGCCAAAAGGCACAAGCATTGTAAGGAATTGTCACACCAAAAGCAAGGTACCTGAGAAATAACAGCTCTTCTTAACAGCTCTTCTGCTTTAGAAAAGACGAAGAGATGTGACAAAGTGTTTCTGTGCTTTTAGAAAGTGAGACTAAGTCTTTGAAACTTTGTGGCCTTTGTCTTCACTTCTGTGAGCAGAATGTGCTGATCAAAGAACACAACAAGGGGGACAAATGGTTTACCACCTGCTGCCTGAATCAAGCACTCACCTACAGGTCGCCAGTCTTGTCAAAGATTTGCATTGAAGGAATATGAAATGGCATTACCATCAAAACATATAAGATTATCTTTGCTTTGAAGAAAAACAACAACTTTACTAACTTTGAAGGATGAGGACAGGAAAGCAATTAGTTCAAAAGTACTAGACATAAAATGGGGAAATTAATTCAATGTTATCAATAACAGAAACTGGCAGTTTCAAACCCTAAAAGATGGGCTTTTTATAACACTTTCCATGACAAGTCCACACCTAGTGAACTGACTTTGGATCATAAGAATGGAATCACTAGAACAACCATGTCCAATCCTCAAAAAACAAAGCATTCTACTAAATAGATTTCACAAAATATCTCTGTGTGTGCCACCATACCCTCCTGAGCCACAGACTATGTTCAATAATCCACATCACAGGAATAAAGCAGAAGAGACTGTGGAAATTTATCAAATTCTGTTAAATAAAACTTTGCAGGTGACCTTAGAAAGTAGGCTACGCTATATGCTACAGAAGAGCAAACTCCCTCCTCTGCTTGCAAAAGACTAAAGAATCTGATTAATGGAGCAGTCCTTGAACATATGAACAAAATATAGCAATTAAGTGCTTGAGTAATTACTGTGCTATTAAGGGTATCAAACATGTCTTCTGTTTGTCTTCAGCTCTATCTTTACTTTAGCTTTCTTCAGCTTACATTAGCTTAACATCAGGACCTCAACTTTGAATTTATTTTGAGATTTTTCTGCTCCAATCTCTTGCATCACTTTCATCTCTTTTTTTTTTTTTTCTTTTCCTCATGGTTTTAAATAAAAGCTAAGCTGAGCTGTTAATCTTAAAATATGTTAACTCAATCACAAGTGGTTACATTCACCTCTTACACTGCATTCTCCTGAAATGCAGTCTGTCATCTTGCTGCTGTACTGACCATATCTAACAGTAACTAAATGAGTTTTGATGAAGACAAGTGAATATATCTCTGGCTGCCAAGACCATCATGTCACCCATAGAAATACAGAGCATAATAATTGTTAAAACCTTTATGAGTATGGCTACCCAGCTGATATTCTAGAGGATCTGTTGCTCTACAAGGATACGTAATTTTATAATGCCTATTTTTCTCACTAACATAAAACATCCTTTTAAATGTAATCCATATTATCTATCCATATCTTTTCTGTCTGTCTGCAGGCATGCTAAGAACAGGTAAGAACAACTTGCTAAGAATCAGATTAATCTTTCCTATGATATCAGTGGTGGGTTCTCACACTGGAAATCTATTCTTCTGGCAGACCACCAGAATTAAAATTTGGCAGGCTGTAGTGTAGTGTAAGGTTTACTTGTTCAATCAAGCATTCAATTAACTAACATGTCAGTATGTTGGTCCTTTGTGAGACAAATAAAAGGCAGCTAAAGTGTTTTGAGCCCTGTGAATGGATAGTTGTGTAATTAATATTTGTTTTTAATTTATTGTAAGATGTCCAGATGCTCTGGCAATCAGTTCCTGGGAAATCTTTAGATAATTGACTGAGTTCTGTAAACTTTCTAGAGGGCAGCAGGTTTTCCTCTGTGTGTGATTAGAATTGGGCAAATGATTCAGGAGACCTTTTGAAAATTATTTTTTTACTTTTTTTATTAATACTTTGTTTACAGTCATGACATAATTTCAGAGATATTTCCTGTTTGTTAAATATTAGCATTTATAAATCATCTACAGTCTAAGACTGTAATTGTTTTGGTGTCACACAGCATTCTCCAACTCAGTTAACCAAAATTTACTGGTCTGATGTTTGACACAGCAGTGGAGCTCTTCTTGGGAGGGAAGAATGCATGTAATTTCAGAACGTTTTTTTTCTCAGTTAATCTCATCTTTGTACCTATACCAGCAGTAGGCTAATTCTAGTTGTGTAACCATTAAACAGAGAAAAGCTTGTGAAGTGTGTGATTTCACTATGTATGTGTTGAGATAGTACGAGTTGTCCTCTGAAAGCATGCCTTACTTTCTATTTCTTAGATGAGTAACTTAGACTATACATACAACTTTTAGGTGAAACAATTAGAGGCAGCATAGAATCAGAGCCTTTCAGTCTATTTTTATCCCACTTAAACTGCAGTACATAAATTTAGAGCATTGCTACTCTAGATAAATCCTATAGCTAATGGAGACATAGCTGTCCTCAGAGAATGATGTAGCTTGGACACCCCATCCCTATTAAGTACTGAAAAAACCTAAGTCTATATTGATAATTGAAATCAGATGAACCGGGTATTTATGTAACTAAAGGTTGCATTTTGCCAAGGTCTCAGAGTAAATGTGATGTCTCTTATCTAATCAAAAGACATAAGAAGCTGGGTTGATATGAGTTATTGCACATTTTATATTTACGTTCCCTGATGACACTGACGTTATGGGGATTGCAAGGACATTTCTAAACATCATTTCATTCCTGACTGTTTGTCAGGCTTATGTAATACTACAGGCCCTAGTGGAAGGACCATTATGTGCTCCACTGTGTCATCTCCTATATACTATTTTGCATGTCTGGTTTGTCTTAGAATTTATTCTTTTAATCTACATTCCCTGTTGTGATTGCATTATTCAGTTATGCATTCCCCAACTCATGCATTGGATATATTGTCATTTACAGAAGGATCACTCCCACTACAATCACCCTGCTTTATTTTTTCTCTGACCAAAGTTGCATTGATTTTTCTATGGCCTTCGTCCTGGCTAACAGTTAATGATCACACTCAATGTACTGATAATAGAGATGCCAGTATCCTTGTAGCAGTTAGCTGGGATCACACAGAGCCACTGTCACACACAAATACAAGTAATAACAGAGATCCCACAATCATTCATGTACATAGACACATTTATTTGAATGATAATGGAAACCTCACCAAAAAGGGATAGATTAGCTCATAAATCAGATTTAAGAAACACCTTTTCAACGACTACATCTTGAATTCAAGATATAGAGGGTTCGTTTTTAAGATGAAAAATGCTTAGCAACCACCTCTTTTACATGTAACACACTAGTGTTAAACTGGATATTTAAAAATCCTAATATATTTAATATTTGGTAGGATATCATACTGAATTCTATGCTTCATAAGATTTACGTTACCACTTTGAAAGTTTCTTAGAATATGTGAGCAATATATTCCAAGCTCTACTCAAGATGTCTTCAGTGTTTGGTTTCTGACCAGAGTCTGCTTGGGGGCTTCATTTTCAGGTGGCAGAAGTTTGACATTGGAAAAAATAACCAGTTTGGAGATCTTCAGCAATTTTAAGAAGATGAGGTACCATGTATGACTAGTCATATTTGTAAAACCCTGATCATTGTGAACAAAACTAATACAAAACTAAGTGTTCATGGTTTTGAGCTATTCACTCTGAAACTAGCTCATATAAGATTTGGAACAGTTAAAAAATGTGATTTGAGTTTTCCTGCAAATATGACAACTCTATTAAACTTAAAATGGTACATTTTCCTTTTCCTCAGTGTTTGTTTCAGTAAAGCATACCTGCATTTTCAAAATAGGATCACGGATCTTGCAAACTGAACTGCTCCCTAAATATCGATACAAATCTTAGTCCTGTTTCAATGAAATAAGAAATATATTACAGTCCATAGCTGAACATGAAACAAATTCTTCCCCTGACATTCTGTGCTCCTGCTTTATTTCCATTCACGTTATCTTGGACATTATTCTTAGGAAAGTCATTAAAAGCTCAAAGGTATGTATGAGATTAAGGATTTCAGGAGAATGAAATTAAAGATAGGTTTTCAGCACTGATATCACTTGCAGTATGCAAACATTTGACATTTCTATTGCTCTTGGGGTACATTATCAGCAGACAGTGAACTCAACTTTGGATTCCTATGGATTAAGAAAAGTTGCTAGCGTGCTGTGAAATGGAAAAGCAAAAGATTATCCTCTTTATTCAGCATACGTAGGCAACCTTCTAGCATGCCAAAATTTAAAGGGTATCATTTCTATAATTGGTGCTCCTAACACAGTGAAAGTTTTATCTGCATGTTTCTGAGTTTATCTGTATACAGAGCATAAATATAAAAGAACAGCCCAAGATTTCTGCTGAGCATGACTTTATTTAGATCCTTTTTCTTCTGCCAATCTTTTTTCCCTTATTCCTTCAAACTGAAGTAGGAAACCCTTACAGTCTTTAGCTAAAGCTAATGGGACCCAGGCAACATTACTGCCAGGATGAAGCTGAATATTAACTGACCCTTTGTGTAGGGGTCTAGCACTTGACACTCTTCTATATTGACATAATTAAAATGAGTCAATGGGTCAATTAAAGTGAACTTTTCAATATTAACAACCTTTGATTACAACTAACAGAAGAATCAATGGCACAAAGTCACTGCAGGCTGGAAATACAGAGAGTCTGTTGAATAGCAAACATACCATGTCACGAGCTTTGAATTTAAAGCTGAAGTAAGGCTGTGTCATATCAGCAAATAAACAACTGTATCATATAGTTCTATGAAAAACATTGACAGGTATTTGCATTTATCTAAGATATCTCTGTTCAATGAAGTTGTAGCTTAACACACAGTCTAAGTTTCTTAAAAGTATCTGTTGTTGATACTCAGATTAATTAGCAACAGTGCTACAGTGTTCCATGATCTGTTATACTTGATTTGCTTTCAGTGGCAATATATTTACTTATCTATTTAAATAAAATTGTTTCATTACAGGACTTTAGTAGGATAGGTGACTGAATTCTTTTTCTTCCATAATCTCTGGAAATGACAATGTTCTCTGGGCAAGGATTCAGTTCTGATAGTTCCTGATCAGCGGTGGGTTTGTTCATAGAAAAGGGCCCCTTATATCACCCACAGGTGCTTTGATGAGGAGAAAGTGAAAAGATACCTAATCTTTTATCAGGTGAGACAAAAGTTTTATGGATGAGGATGTGGAACAAAAGGGCTATTCTGGTTCTTGAAAGGAAATTTCATCTGCCGAGGACTCAGAAGTATAACTCTCAGCAATCCAGTCCACCAGAAGATTCACAGATCTTGACAGAGCTGATTTGTACCCCGTATCCATAAAGTAAGGTTACTAAAAGCAGCCAGTGTTAGCCTAACTGTGGCCCAAATAACTTTAGTGAAAGTTCACCAATGAGTTCAACAGGGAAAAAGTCAAGTCAACAGTAAATACTTTTCAAAGTCCAACCATTTAGGTTTTGAAATACACATATCAGTTCAAAGAAAGAGAAGATGAGCAAAGTCAAGAAATATCAATGCCAGCTGCCTCTTTACTTAGGAACAACTATACAGCAATAAGTGAGCATGTCTGAACAACAGAACACAGCTAATTTCAGTGTTGTGCTTCCAAAATATTACAGTGAGAGGAAAACCATTCAAATTATTAAAAAGAAAAAAAAAAAAAAAAGAAAAAAAAAAGAAAACAAAACCCAAACAACTTTTGTGGCACCATCCATTAAAATATGCCAAAAAGAAAGATGGATGAGTACTTCACTGGAGCATTCTTTTATTTATAAATACAAAAGTCAGTAGCAGCATAGTTCATTCTAAAAGGGTACTTCATTATTGCAAAGTGTAGTGCTCCTTGATATTTTTCCTCCAGTAAGAAGCAATATGTCAAACCCCACACATTTAACTCACTTTTCTTGATGTCAGAATACCATGGCATACCCTAAAGAACAAATATTTGAATAGTGTTAAAATCCTGTCAGTGAAGTCTTGGGTATCCATCTGTTGCAGAGATAATATACATACTGAAATGATTGCCATTTATTACCAATGCTAACAAAATAGCCAAAACTTCTTTTGTGTGGGTATGCATAATATATACATACATGATATGCATATGTATATTATATACAAGTATCCATTAGTTTTATATCAATATGCATATAAATTTCTGCTTAAATATTTACAAACACTTAGTATGTTTTTCAGACTTAATTTTTATATTGCTTTCAGCTGACTGAAAGGGCATATGGAAACAATAGGAACATAAGGAGAAGAGATCTGTTTTAAAACCAGATTGTGATATGTTTACTCATGTTGAATAACATATGAGGAATATTCCTTCTGTGGCATAAAGTTTTCTGCTGTGGAGAAATGTCACAATGCAGTACTTTGTGTTTACTCACACTGCTAGATAGTTGCCATTTATTTACCTGCAGTAGTGAGCGTGTCATGTCAGAATTAAATCTGGGGCTTGATTGTTTCATTTATTTGCAAATTCAACCCCATGATAATTTTCTTGAATAGGAATTACTCTTTTATTTACATAAACTGGGAACAACTCTTACCTCTACTGTATAGGAATTATCAAGAAAGATTATTGAGGTCTTCCATTTATAAACATTATCCTGCTTACTTTATGAGCTTAGAAAATATGACTTTTCAAAATAGATTGGCAATGCCACTCTATATCCAAATGGTGTTTAAACTGTGAAAAATTATTTGCTACTCAAGGCTGATGAGACACTGCATATTTTATTTACCCTATTTTGCCTAGGCAGTAGCATGGTTCTCCAAAGTGCGAATGGTTTTACGTATGAGAGGTGCATGGTTACTCACCCTCATGCACCTTGGAGAAGAGAAAGAATCAAATTTTATTCTTAGCTCTGAACATCTTCCTTGAACAGCCTGAAGTTTAACTGCAAACTCTCCCATTCTTTTCTGTTGTACCCACATTGGTTCCAAATTCCACCTGAGTTCCTGACAAAATAGCTGGAGGTACTGGCTTTACAGCACTTCAGAGGCTCAAAGCCACAAACTAAACTCCAGTTTTTTATTTGTGCCCACCATATGTACCCACACAGCCGCACAAGAGACAGTCAAAGGGATGTTTGAAAAGCATTAACCCGCTTTACCTAGGAAAATGCCAATTTGCATAGATGATGACTATATGTACAAGTAAGAATATGCTATTAAGGCCCTTCTGGTAGGCATCACACACGTGAGCCTTCCATTGAATTCTACAGGAGGTTGATGCTCAGATCTTGATCCTGGAGAGTTATACTTCCTTGATTTTAGCTCAAATTAAATGCCACGCAAAGGGCATAGGACTTTTATGTTAAAAATCCTGATTGTGCAATCACTTGAAGAGGCAAGCAGCTTTTCATACATCTGCAGAATCTAAAGTGCCCCAAAGCCCCCAAAATAAAAATATGGGGGAAAAAAAAGCAAAAAAAGGACTACCATATAACAGCATAACCTTAATCTGAATGGCTTCTGATAATGGAAGTTCTGATTCCTCTAGACACATCCATATGTTTGTTTTTCATGCAAAATATTTAGAATTAAGAAATAGAAGTGCATATTACTAGCTGCTCAATTATAAATCCCACAAGGCAAATTCTAGTTTATTTCTCAAAGGTAAATATGATTAAAGTAACCTTTAATTTCAATGGCATAGTGGCACTTCAATATACAAAAAAAAAAAAATAGAACTTCACAGGGAATTTGTATTAGTTACACAAGATAATACTATTTTAGAAAAGAGATAACACAGAGTGCCACAGCCGCTTCTACAAAAATATAGCCCTAGTAGTTTACATCTGTGGAGGTTATAGCTATATAATCTGGAGTAAATCTACTGGTATGTCAAATAACAGAAGATTCTCAGTTTGTTGCCTTTTTTCAACCTAACATCTACACTATTCTCCTTTTGATTTATAAGTAGTTCAGTAAAGTATCTGATACTAGCATTCATTAATTTTCTTTACAATAAAACTGTAAAAATATCTGACAGATTAAACTAACATTGTGTCAGAGGATCCATGAGCCTAGGGCAGTTTTACATGTCAAATTTGAACTCAAAGTACAGAGAAATTAAATATTTCATAATAATAAAGTAAGCAAATAAATTTCAGACTTGCCATGGAAACACTGACACTCATGAACTATCAGCAGCACTTGATCACACTCTGGTCATATATTATTATCCTTCAGATCCTAATTCTGTGGTGAAACTGCCCTAAGCGTGGTAGCCCAATCATACCTCCTTACATATTTCTGCATTGATTCTTTGGGACGGGGACTGTCATCATTCTCCTGGGTTATAAAGCAGAAAGCACAGCTTGCACACCATAAGCAGCAACATATAAAACTTCTTAGTCACAGACAAGTATAATTATGGACAGAACACTGCTAGCTACTCTAGTAAAAATGTTTCATAGAAAATAACTAAATCTTAAAACTAGCAGTAGATACCTCAGCCCACTAATTCCTCTGTAGCTGCAAACAGCGGGTTGGGAATCAGGTAGGCTGAAGTACCTGATCCCATGAGATGCTGTCTGTCTCAAGTGAGATCCAGCATTCTTTCAACTCCAGCCAACACTGGTTGGAGTTACAGATGTTCAACACATCACATAAACAGGTCTATAAACTCTGACAGATTTTTGCACATCACTTACCTGGATATGAAAGACACTAAAATGAAATGAGGCAGGGTAATTAAGAGTGTGCACACTCTAGCACAGACTGAAGGCCGTTTCTTGTCACACCCTGAAGGCTGTATCTTGTTAGACCCTGCTATTAATCTGAAATCCACATACAGATCAATAGCATATTGCCCTTAAAAATATGCTATGAGGGATTGGCTTTTTGTATTTTGTTTTGTTTTTTTAATTCATTTTATACAATCATAATGACTTGAGAGGGGAAAAATCCTAGCAAATGAAAGCAAAGTAATCTGGAAACATGAGATGGAGACAAAATTTGATAACGACAAAATCTATTTCACTACCCATCCCTACAGTCCTCTACCTACATGCACAGCCAATAACCAGCAAACATTTTGGTCACGACAGCAAAACATTTCACAAAGGCTCTCTGTGTTTCAAGAGGACATGAATTGAATTTTTAATAAAATGTTAGCCTCAAAGCAATTCAAAAGATTGCATTTTTAAAAGACAATTATATCCAAGCAGGAGAGATTTTATAAAATCGCTAACCAAATATCTTAACAGAAAGCTTGAAACTTGACACACAAAAAAAAAAGATGTGCAAAGCATCTTAACATTGCAGTCATATTACATGTCAGTACTTCAAGAGCAATGAATGAGATATAAATATTTGCCTAGGTAGCTAGACTGAAGAATGTAAACAGATTCCACAGATATAATATAATTTGTCAATATCTTTACTGCTGGAAATGAAAATGTTAACTCAGGCAGGTCACTGATCCTGAAAGATGAGTATAATCAATTACATTTTTTACCTATCAGTCATTCACATCATTGCCTTTCTCACAGCTGAAGGCTCCCTGGCCTTCCGTTTCTTTTTTCAAAAAACAACCACTGAACAACTTTTTATATCCACTTTTTTTTCAATATTTCTCTTCTGCCATCCCAGATTAATGCTGGTTTTTTTCAGAACTAGTCAGCTTTCTTCCCTTATTGTCAAAGTATTGCCTGTTTCCCCTGTCTCCTCTCTCAGAAGGGTGGACCTTCTGGTCTCTGAAAGGCCGTCTTAAATCTCACTTCTTCTCAAGGCCCACAAATTTTAACCACCTCCTAAACAATAAAATCTGATCCCAGGCTCACTGAAGACAGTGAGAGCCTTTCCATTAACTTTGATGGACTATGAATCAGGACCAGATTGCTGTCAGGAACTCTGGACTGAAATCTAGTGAAAGATTAAAATCCCGAAAGGGTCTGTATGGGTATCTGTTTTTAATAACAGACTGCTACTTGAACAGAGCCATAGCATTACTATATCCTAGGTTACTACCATCTGTGAATGTTTCCAATACATTTTCTCCACACCCTATGCAAAGGACTAAGGCCTTAATTTTGGTGTTACCTTTACCTGTACAAAATTGGAGCAATGCCAAAGACTTCTGACAGAGCTTGCATAAATTAAGCATAGAGTAGTTCCTGTAACTTCCTTTATACACTATGAAATACTACTGACACCCAGCTTGGTAAAACAAGGAAAACTGTTGCGTTCATGATCCAGGTTAGTAAATCATTACCAATCCCTTCCCTCCCCCCAGTTTAAAATGGCTGAGTAGATAGAACAATGCAGTATTTGGAAAGCATGGTGGAAAGTTTAAAGCCAGTATTTTAAAATTATCACCAGAGAAGATGTGCAATGCCATTCTTGCAAGGATCCTTTCTCTAATCCTGTATTATTCATCTAAAAGCAATTTGAAGAAAAAGCCGTCCAGAAATCAAGCACAACAATGTGACTCTATTCTTTCTGTCTTCATAAACAGTTATTTATTCCCTCTTCACATCATTCTCCCTGCCTCTTCCTACCTCAGTTCTCTAATGTATATACTTTACAAGGGGAAATTAAAACAAATTACTTTTTGCCTATCATTTGTTCTCCTACCACTTAAGTTTTAGTTTTTTGTAAGTGTCTTGGGTGTAAAGTTAGCACCTTTCTGCAATCCCACAGTGCTCCCACCAAGTGATACAGTTCTAACAGACAATTTGGGAGACCTAATGCAGTATACATATTAAAATATAGCAATATTATGTAAAGGACTCTGCTTATGTTACAGAAAAAGCCATCGTTATCAGACAGCAGCTATTGTCAATATAGAGCTAAAATATTATACATTTATTGACAGGTATGCTGTGATTTGAAGATATTTCAGTAGTAGTCTGACAGTAATGATAACTCACATTTTTCAAATGTTTACTGTATGTCATACTAACCAAGGTACTTTAGGGAAAGGGATAAAAGTAACACCGCCTATTTTCACATAACTTTGCCAAGTATAGCAGCAAACACAAAGCTGATCAGATGACTTCACTGAAGGGGTATAGTTGGGGGAGGGAGGTTGCTTTGGTTTTTGGTTTGGGCTTTTTTTTAAAAGTAAAAGATATTTATGCTAACACTTTTATTATAATGAAGTACACTCCACCCTCATAGCTTCAGCTATGGGAGGCAAACACTTTGTAGAAATGAAATTACTGTTGCAACAAGGTTGCTTATGACATCATTTAATACGAAAAGGAGCCAGGACACAGTACATTGATAGGGGGTGGAGTGTATTGTATATACAGAAGAGGGGTATTACTTTTGTTCTGCCATCTGACATTGATGTGGGAAGAGGGGACAAAAACAAATGCATTTTCTTTCCAGTATTGAAACATGCAGAGATAAATTGCTTATTACAAGTTGTATGCAGCTCAATAATAATAAAGAATAGACAGCTCTAGAAATGCCCCAGTATACTTAATTTGTTTAGATATTTAAAATATATATTTAATACTCTGATCTTTCACTTCAAAACTTAGAATTAAGCAATGGGCAAATAGGATCTGAAATACAGACAAGGCATTGCTCACATCACACGAAAAGGCATTTTTCAAGCAGCTGTGGATTTCTGAACTTAGACTGAACATAATTTTTGGTTGCTTTGAGTTTTTAATGCAAGATAAACTTGATCAAATTATATCTATTTTAAGTGGAATTGCAAATATGCAATAAATTGCTGCTTCAAAGAGGCAACATGCAGAATGCTAACCTATTTGTTCTTACAGGGTTCTGTTGACCTGTGCATGAAGAGGTACTGAAGCAGTGGTGCAGTGAGAATCACTACAGCGATACAAATCCACAGCTCAAGCACGAGATCCTCAAGGCTGGATCTCCAAGGAGCAACATTGAGTATACTGTTCTCCAAAATACACCACCTCCTTTCACCAATGGATTTAGTTTCAGGAAAACATGAACTTTTTCCCAAAGGGGGGNCATGGCCCCAGATGTTAAAACTTATCATGGATTAAAGCCATGAAATAAAAATTAAAAAAAATAAATAATTTCAATTTGAAATTTTATTGGCATGTTGCTAGAATGGTCAACATTGATCGACAGGAAAGACTTTGTCCACATACTCTGAGAACAGCCTTCCTGCACCTCCCCCCTCTTTTCTTCCTCCCTCGCTCTTTCAGCATTAATGTTATTAGAAGCCAAATAAAACACTGGCTACGGGCATAAAGAATGCTGGTTTTTTTGGAATGTTGCCATGGATCCTGCTTCCAGTCGTGTCCCACGGAAAGAGGGTACAGCCTCCTGTCTCTGTGGCAGGCTGGTCTCCCCGGGCAGGGCAGAAGGAAGATAGCCATGTACCTTTGCTACTCCCTATTCTTTCTCATCCACTATAGCCAGGTCTTTGATCACCCTCAGTTTGCCACTGGCATCGATCCTGCGCTTCTCGCGTATTAGATCCTCCAAGCTGTGGAACCTCACCGTGTGCACCTTGTTCTCCGCCAAGTGGATCTTGAGATAGTATTGCTGCTGGTGCTGGGTGCCGGCAGCAGCCTGCAGCTCCCCCCCGGCTTTGAACTCCCTTTTCCCGAAGCGGCACCAGGCGGCGAAGCTCTCCGAGTTAGTCCAGCAGATCTCGTCGCTTTTTAAGCCCAGGTGCCCGCAGGCGTTTTGCACCACCAGCTCAGCCACCAGCGGGCGAAAGCGGTACCAGCTATTCACCACCCGGCCCACGTTGCCCGCGGCCGCCTCGTACAAGCTGTCCTGCCGGATCTGCCCTTGGTGCAGGTGGATGATCTGCCCGCTGCCCACGTAGACTGCCCAGTGCGGCGGCGGGGGCTCCGACGGCCCCAGGTAGAGCAGCTCCAGCAGGTCCCCCGGCTTGCAGAGGGCAGGCAGAGCTGACACCGAGTAGACGCTGAGGTCCCCAGCCTGGGGGCCGCTGCTGACCTTGGAGAATATGCATTCCTGGCCGCGGAAAGCAGAGAACTGGGTCTCGTTCAGCACCAGCTGGTGGTGGAGGTGGTGGGTGGGCGTCTCCTGGCCAGGGCTGCCGGAGCCCTTCACGCTGTACTTATCTGGCTGGCCTCGTTCGTCCAGGTCCTCCTCTTCATCCGAAAAGAAGTAAGCCACCCCGACGCGCAGCTCGTCTTTCTCGATCCCCGAGGGGTCCCCGGTCGGCAGCTCGCTGTAATTCAGGTGGGTGATGCGATCCAGTTGATTTCCCATCAATGACAGGGCGAGGCGAGGGCAGGAATCGCCGGATCTGAAGGAAGGGTGGGGTGGGCAGGGACACAGAGAACAACGGACGAGAAGGAGAGTGCAAACGGAGGGGAGGAAAGAAAGGGGGGGAAAAAAAAATAATCAAGGCACATACAAAAGACTTCAGCGATTCCGCCCTAAGCCCCCCATCCCTCCCCCCCGTGCAGGGGCGAAACTCCCAGTGCGGATCCCTCCCCC
>VZRU01009952.1:0-44157 GCA_013398155.1 Pedionomus torquatus | reverse complement strand
AAAAAAAAAAAAAAAAAAAAGAAACACAACACTTTCATATATTCATTATCTAATCTGTCCCCTTCCTCAGTAATATCTCTGTGAGTATTGGTAGCTCATATAAATTGTTTTGAAGGTCTTTATAGTTCTAGAATCCATAATCTCCCAGAAAATCTATTTCAACTCTTCATTACTCTTACCACTGTATTACTATTTTCTAATAGTCTAACCCTAATTTCAAACTTTGATGCAATTTGAACCCATAATTTCTTGTTCTTTCTCTTAAAACAAGAATAATTTATTCCTCATCTCCTACTTGTGTTTTATATATATGCAATCTTCATATATTTTAATTTTCCATCTTTTTTCTATTAGTTTTTTTTTTTTTTTAGGTTAAAGAATCATAATTCATTCAGGATTTTTCTCTCCAGTTGTTTTCTAGAGTCCTAGTTGTTCTTAATATTCTACTGAGCTCTCTACAATTTTACAACTTTCACAAACTGTGGTGCCATAAATTGGAAAAAGAAATCCAGTTGAGGCTTTAACAGAGCAGAGCAGAACAGAAGAATTGTTTACAGGTTGTGTATTTATACCTTTCATTATGGTCTCTGCCTTTTTGCAACAGAGTAGTATTGTTGATTCACATTTAAATTATCCAACTACACCTTTTTTCTGAAGTCGGATTGTTCACCATATCCCTGTTTCTGATCTTGGAATCTGTGAATCTTGTAAATTGCTACAACTTACTTATTGCCCTAGTGGTTATATTCACAAATTCTTTCATCTTAGCATAACTCTGTATCAACAAATGTCTTGTTGGCAGGGCTGTCCATCTGTATATATTGAAAGACCCTAAAGAGAAGTCAAACTCTGCAGAGAGAGCTTGAATAAGATTTCAGTTGTGGATGGTCCTCTGCAGAGGAAAAAAATACTTGCCATTGCTAATGTCTAGTAGTTAGAACTCATTGAATCTTTCTTGAGGTAAAACTCAGTTGTAGAAATGGAATGAAAAAGTAGTTGTGAACATAATTAGTGTAAAACGTTTTAAGAGTGGAATATGTATTCATTCAAATTACTAGCAGTGGTTGCACAGCTGTATTCTTATTTCCAGGCAATTCAGAATTCTTGAAGTACAGTATTTGGAAGGACTAAGGTTTAGCAGCAGGGGTTTCTTTCTGCCCTGGACTCATAGAAGTAGTAGTTAGAAGGGATATCTCGTAATGCATCTAATGCACCTCCTGCTCAAATTGAGGCCGATATCAATCCTGGATGTACATCAGACACGGCTTTTTGCTAACCACTTCTTAGAAAGGATAGAGATTTCACCATTTTGTAGACTGCTCCAGAGCTGTATTACCTGTACAGCCAGAGATCTGGGAGCAAACTTGCCTGGTAAGGGTGAGGCAAAAAGAAAGGAAGCATTTCAGTTTTCCTTGTTGTTCATTGCCATGTTACCATTCCCACCCATCACTCATTCATGTAGCTGCTGACCTAATTTTTCTCTATTACTGCTTCACCAAAATCAATATCTAGGTCATCAAGCATCAAGTAATAATATGACATTTCCTCACCAGCAGTGATCTCACGATGTCCTAAATATGACCCCACTATTTTATTGTTGTGTGAGAGACCTGCTATTGGTAAGTTACAGGATTCTGAGCATTCCAGAAAATAGAAGGGTGCTGCTATTTCCGGTTAGGTGACTAAGTTTGGTGAATACTTTTGACACTGATCTCTCTGAGCCTCTTTTTTTGCCTGTGTGGCTCTTCATTAACCACACAGGAGATTCTGGTCTCTCACCTCCTACTTTGCTGCCTGGTTGACACCATCCTCATCCAGTAATCCCCCCTTAGCCATGGGCAAGATATACCAAATGTTGTGCAGACCTGTGATGTGCAGGAACCATGGGGGATAAAGCGTGCTCATTCGTTCAGTTGGGATGACACATACGTGGTCGAGCGCTGTGCAGCGTTCTCTGTCTCTCTGAGGCCTTGAGCACGTGCAGTTCTGTACACGGCACTGAGAATTTGTTAAGTCAAAACAAGTTCTAGCAAGCTTTTTTTTAGTGTATGCAGACATGAGTTTATAGTTTTCTTTTCAAGTGTTTAGAAATGGTCAAATATCTATATATTTTTTAAAAGGTGATAAAAAGCACCCTGATTGCAATTGTGATGTCTGGGCATCAAAGTGTGATTTGGCTTTATAAAATGAGGTGGCTAACACTTTTTAATGCTAATTTTCCCCTTATTCAGTTCCCCCAAATGATTGAGTTTTTTGACTGAATGGTTCCTACCAAAGAAACAGCCTCAGGCAGGCATCTGTCATAGAAAATTTCAGCCCAAAGCATTAATATTTTGCTAAATTACAAGCTGTGAAAGCAGGGATTTGTAATATAAAATGTCAGATATCCTCAGTAGTACATTATGCTATTACCACTAAGTTCCTACTATGTGATAAAATTTTTGAATGATATATTTTTTCTTTTTTTTTCTTTTTTTTTTCCCTTTTTTTCTTTTTTTTTTTTTTTTTTTTTTTTTTTTTCCCCTTTTTTTTTTTTTTTTTTTTTTTTTTTCTTTTTTCATAAATGGATGCAATAATTTGGTTCAAAAGTGCTTGGGATATGTGTAGTTTTCTATTACAACACCTAGGCACAAAAGATCTGTAATAAAAGTGAAATGGCAGTCTGAATTCAGAATGCCCATGCTTTTGTGTTTTGATGTCTCAGCTTTCGTGCTATTTTTATGTTGTTTCTTTCATCTTTAATTTTACCAAGAGATTCATATTAGATGCATTATTAATCCCTGTAACACTGCCTTCCCTTTTTCTGCACAGTATGAGAGATTTCTGGCTTCAATAGAAATAATAATAATGTGTGAGATTATTTTCTACATTTAATATGCAAATAAACAATAAACAATGTGGATTTCCTAAAATCTCCATGCATTGTAATTTTCTTCCAAATATTTCACTGATGCATTAGGACTGAGAGGCATGAGCAATCACCAAAAGCTTTTAAGGAATTATTTCAGTTGTATACTTTATAACCTGAGAATTCTCAGCATGCAGCACATTTTAATGCATACTGCACTGGAAAATAAACAGAAAAGTGAAGTATACTAACTGGACTTTCCGTAGGGGTTTGACATAGATTAAATGAAACACAATTCTGACATGTTGATGAACTGCAGAAGCAGCAATTAAATGTCTCAGTGATGATGGTTAATAGGGCCAATTAGAGAATATGTTTTGAAATGTGATTGCGATTGAGAGGGAAAGGCAGGAGGAAGGGGAATAAGTGGTTGTGAATGGCTAGTGGAAAGACTGCTAGTTTGGGAGCTGGGGTTTTTTTGGTTGTTTGGTAAAGGGAGAAGCTAATTACAAATACTGTTCCACTTTGAATTAAAATGTGTTTCATATTCTTTTGATGGTTTTATTTATGTCTGTATCACAGCTGCCCAAACTGGTCAAAGAAAAAGGAGCAGCATGTAGTAGTGAAAGTCTGGCCATAGTATTTCTACATAACTTGAATAAAAGGGGAACTCATAGGGCTTCTACAGTGTTGATCACAGTCAGTAAAATCATCTCATGGACATCAGGTTTCCATTCAAGCTGTGGAGCAACAAAAATATTTCACTTAAACAGAAAACAATTACTGAATGAGTACTTTGGGCCCCAACCATCAGCTGACAACAAGTACTGTGTTTCTGTATAAGGTAATTCAGGAGACCTCTTTTCTTCTATTAGAAATTATGATCATCACAGTTGTTAATGTTTCCTAAAATTTCGAAGCAATTTGAAATCTAAGTCTCATTTGCAACAGTGCTGCAGGACTTCTCCCCCTGGCCTTCCACAGAGACAGAGATGTGAAGCAGCTGTAGGTGTGAAGGCAACACAGTTGCTCCTGTGAGTCAGCCCCACAGCTGGAAGTACTGGAGAGATACAGTGGAGCCCCTGTGAACAATCCCCTTCCACACAACCCAATTAGGATCTGGAAGCAGAATTGCCATGTCCTCAAAGTACTCTGCCCGTACCAACAATAAAATGCTCCTCTAAGGTTCTGAGTCTATTTTTCTAGTTACCAACATTCAGTTCAGGTCTCTTTCTCTGATTTGTGTTCATAGCTAGAAATAAGAAGAGCCTATCTTAGCAGCATAGTCCCTCTCTTTTCAGCATGGCTCCTAAGGTCTATGAAGTCGGGCCCATGGGACCAGATTGCCCATGGGACCCGTCACGGATGCTTCGGAGTACAGCACAGAACTCTAAAGTGTGTTCCATGTTCCAAAAATATCATGAAGACTAACTAAAATTATACTCTCAATGAACATGTACGTTCATCTAATGCCACAAGGGTTACTGTGTTTTCTTTAGAAATGCTAAAGCACACAGAAATTAAAGTGTGCAATGTTTCATTTAAGCTATACACATAATATATGATCACATAGATTTGACTGTTTTGGTTTTTTTTTTTCCAGAAGTGCCAGGATGATTTGGAACACTCCCAAAAATGGCAATTATTCCACAGTTTGATTAGAAACTGCCTAATAGTAGTTTAAAATGCAAAGAGAGAGAGAAAAAAATATTTTTAAATAACATGGTTTAAGCAACACAGTTTCAAGCAGAGGTCAGAATTGAAGTATATAAACTAGATTCTAGTTTCAGTCACCAGTTATTATAATTCCAGTTTAAAGTCAATAAAATCAGAAGAATTATTCCATAGGCAGTAGTACTGGGTCTGGCTAGGATAGAGTTAATTTTCTCATAGGACCTTAGATAGGGCTATGTTCTAGATTTGTGGCCAAAGCAGTACTGATAGCACACTAATCTTCTAGATTTTTCTGAATAGTGTTTGCACAACAAGACCATCTCTGATTCTCACTTTGCCACACCCCAGAGAATAGGAGAATAGACTGGGGGATGCACAATAGTTTGGGAGGGAACATAATTGGGCAGATGACCCCAGCTAATGAAAATTATATTTCTTACTGTATAACATCATGCTCAGCAATAAAAAGAAAAAGAAGAGGGTTTAGGGAGGTTAGCCACCTTTTAGCTCAGAGCTGGATGGGGATTGATTTACTCATGGGAGGTGGTGATTGCCTTTGCAACACTTGGGTTTCTTTCATTTTCTTCTATCTTCTTCCAGTTACTCTTCACTTATGTAACTTTTTTTTTCTTTTTTTTTTTTTAATCTTGACCCTCACATTTTCTTGCTTTTATTTTTCCTTTCCTTATTCCTCACGCTACTAGGAGTTTAAGAAAGTGAGCAAGTGGTTGTGTGGTGCTTAGCTGCCCACCAGGGTTAATCCACAGTTAACCGACAGTGCAGAAAACTGTGGTAGACCTACCTTGTTATGAACTTGTTTCATGGAATAGTATTAAATGAGTATAAAACGTCCACATTTTGCTTTCAAAAGATATAACTTACATTACAAGGCAATGGGGATTAACGCTGTTGGTTTCAGTGAAACTACTTCTGTCTCAAGCCGTTCTACCTGAGATGAGATTATTGCCTATTAAGGTTTTAATTAGGCTTACTCTTTTTGTACTCCTCAGTGAAAAATATTTTACAACAGAAAACAAATGTAATTGGGTATAATTCATGATTCATGGAACAACACCTGCTGTTCCAAGTAGGATCTGAAAAACACTAGGAGACGTGTTAACATAATGTGAGACAAATGCTGAAATGGTGTAAATTGTACCTCCATTGTTTTCAATGCGCGTACATGCATTCAGCCTTGTTTGTGTGTATTTGAACTGGAATTTACCAGAGTTATTATCACAGTTTTAATAAGAAATTTAAGTATGAGGCAGCTGGAGCTGGTGCTTTCTGCTCTTGGTTTTGTTGCTGCGGCTGGTATTTCTCATACAATAAACAAACACTGTTAGAAATATCCTCTTCTTAAAATTTTAATAGAATTTAATCCATAAATACTTCTCTAAATACCTGTGTTTTACTAATCGTAACAGAATATATTCGCTGCAAGAGTCGTAAAATAGATGAGGCAGTGAAAACGTTTAGGGAATGTTAGAACTAATAATGCTAATGATGCTACTAGAACAGTTGGAGCACAGCACACAAAGACACAGCAAGACGTTCTACTAAGATCTACAGGCTCTATGCAGAATCAGTGGTAATCCAGGATTGTATAACTGGTATTACCGGCTGCACTGGAGTCAGTGTCTACCTCGAGGATTGGTATGTGTTACCAGAGCCAAAAATAACATAAATGTTCGTTTGATGTTTGGAGTACTTTGTCTCTCTCATCATCCATTCTCTTTTCTGACTCAACAGTGCTTAGGCTGAAGCTTTTTATTTTATCATTATCTTTGGTTTTTAGCTCCAGTTTGTGCAAGACAGAAGGTTCATTTTTTCTATTCCATTTGGAGGTGCAATACTCAGTGGACCAGCAGTTTATACCACATCAGGTCTGAGTAGATCACCCAGAGCTGCAGAGCTGCGCTGCTGACTCACCTAGCTGTTAGGTGTCAGATGCTTTTACAGAAAGACACACTTAATGTGCTGACCTCTTTTGGCAGGCAACTCAGAAATATAAACAAATTTAACTTTCTGAGTTTTAGTGAAAACTAAAGAAAAATAAAAAATGGATTCGACTCCTGGCATGAAAGAAACAAAATTAACATCCAAGGGTATATATTTTTCAGTTCATAGTGGGTCATTTTGGATGACATTGTGTGCATGTTGCATGCATGAGTGTGCATGTTCACGTGCAGGTGTGTTAAGAGCTCAGTGGAATTGCCACCAGCTGAGGACACATTTTAGCTTGGAATACCCCCAGAAGAAGAATTTACAGATGAGCTTGGCTGGAATTTATTAATAAATAATTAATTAACATTAATAAAATTAACAGCAAAATCAGTTATGCTGCAACATGAAAGACAGCTGAAAAACCTAAATAGAGTAAACCATAAATAGAATAACTTCACTAAAAACACAGAACTGTGAAGGAGGTGTGGTCTAGTGGTGGATATATTCCAAAAATCACCATACCTGCTGTGCACTAAGTAGTCATAGTTACTTTAAGCTCAGAGACATCTGTGCAGCTGCTGTGAAGGCTTTGTTTTGCTATGTAGAAATTAATCCTAGATTTGATAATGCATAATTAACTAATGGTGCCCTATACTTCAGAAGATTATCAATATTGATATTGTCATAAATAACTGATAACGTGAAAATAATACAGTAAAAAGTTAATTAGTGCACAGCACTACATGCCTCAGGAAGAAAATAGTGTGTTTCAAAGGCTCCACTTTCCTAACCCTGATTGATGATTCCCTTTGAGCTTAATAACAGTTCAAAGGTGGGATCAGAAATTGTATCCTTGCTAATGTCTTGAAGCTATTGAGTTATTTGTGTAGAGTATTGTAACTACTCTAAAATAATGATTGGCTATGGGTTTACTGCTTTTAAGTTTGGGGGTTTTTTGGTCTCGCTGGTAATTTTAGTATTTAATATAACAGCGATTCAAAGAAATTCAGAGATTCTGACAAAGGAGACAATGTACGTGTTCAGAAGAGAAGTCGAAAAAAATGAAAAGTCTGTGAAAATGAGGGATGCAGGGAAATGTAAATCTAAGTGATAATGCAAAATAAACCGAAACATAAAAACACACAGACAAGCAAAGCCTAACTACAGAATATCCCATTTTCCAGGTGGCAGTAGTAGTTCTTTGTATTTCCTTGTTTTCCACTCTCAGAAGTAACAATATTTAATGCAAGTTTCTGTTCTAATTATTTAAAATATGTAAAACCACCAGGTTTCATTTTGCGTTGAATGGATGCATCCATTCTTTTCCTGCCTAGGACCCTCTTCTGCTCCTTTTGCAATCATGAGTAAAAATATCAAATAGTACATCTTGGTTTGGAATTGGGACTCTGGAAAAAGGGTGCTAAATAATGGTAAAATGAGTATCATTCAAGAGTTAATATTTTTATCACTTATTCATCTGTAATAGGAAAAGGGAGAAAAGCTTCAGTGTGAGATGAGAAACAAAATGAACTAAACCAAAAATATTTACCATGTGCTTATCACAATTTTTTCCCCCTTCCTCCTTAAAAACATTCCAAAGATGGGAACTTACATCACTTTGACCGTCAATGAGTATAAAAGCCCACTTGTTTTATGGGGTGGAAAGTACCTAAACTCTAAGTCTGAGTAATTAAACTAGACTGTCTAGAGCTGTGCTAAGCTCAGAGAGCAATAGCAGAGCACAGGCATGTATGCATATATGTATAGATATGTATATATGTTTATACATATGTACACAGCCATGTGTGTATATGCATATGTATATATGTGTGAGTATGCATATCTATACACACACACACATATATACATATATATATGTAAACATATATGATGATACCACCTTCCAGTCCAAGCAGGATAGATTTCATCTGCTGGGAACAGTCCCTTGCCTGTGCTGCCGTACCTCCTAAATGTGTTTGGGGGGCCTAGAGGATTTGCTAGGTGGCAGGGACCAAAGGTATACCAGTGAGTGTGCTGACAATATTGTTTACAAGAATCCAGTACCTGCGTCTGTCCTCCCTCTGTCTTATCCAGTTGCATAAATGTAGTCCTTGAGGTCCCCTTTCTGCTGCACAGGAAAGCGGTGAGTCAGAGAGATTTTCCCAGTTGTTAACTAGCATGCTGGAACACAACACTGTGGAGAAAAGACAGTAATTGCCTTGGACAGAGGGACTAAACAACAGAGGAAGATCTGAGAGACAATGTTCAAGCCATTCCTCAGTCAGTTTTCTGTCTGGTGGCTTATCAGGGGGGCAGTGAAGCATACCTTTGAGTAATTTACAGGGACACCTTGAAGATGTTCTGGAAAGCCATGCTCCAGCATGCTATCACATACGCTAGTTAGACTTTAACCATGTGAAAGACAATGGCAGCAATGGGTACAGCTGCTTCTCTGCAGCACTGGTACCACAGCTTATGCAGGTTGTGGAGGTTATGTATACCCTTACGATGAAGAAGAGGATGAAGGGAGGAAGACACTTTGTGAGGCACATATGTAATTCCATCTGGAAAAACTGTTTAGCTTCGTCGTACAAAATGCTGTTGTACATTCTGACTATATCTGTGAACAAACTGTTGTTTTGTTTTTTAGCTTAGTAGTTGACCTGAAAAATCTGCAGGAGAAAGAGATCAGTGTTGATCAGTCATTTAATGGTTATTAAAGTGTTTTTTGCTATTCATTAATTGTGTCAGACTCAACATGATTTTAAAATGAAAAACTAAAGCATTCAGCTTTTTTTTTTTCTTTTTTCATAACAAGCATTTTAGCAAAACTCTTATTAAAGAGTAACTAGATTGATAAATACTTTCCTTTCTCTTAAAATTACAATTTCTGTCAAATTTTGTAAGAACACAAATAATGCATTTAGACTTAAGGAAGATTATGACATGCCAGTGAAGCCTAATAGAGTTACATGGCCTGTAGACACTCAAAATAATAGATTTGAAAGCTATTACTAAAGTTAATTTGATTCTGGTACATTAAAAATAGACTGTTGTACAGACTTCAAATATTGTTACACTTCCTACCTGTGCAGTGTGTGGCTTCTGAACCCTTCCCTTCTACATGCAGACGCAGAAGAGTGGCTGCTTGCAGTTTTACTTCCCCTGTGTCTTGAAGTAAGGAATGAGTTTGACCTTGGGCTTGTATGGACTAAAATCTATTCTTTCAGGCAACTTGTGAAAGTGGTGTATTATTCCTGGCAAGAAATCCCAACTGGTCAGCACAGCCAGATTATCCTGTAATCAATTTTGTACTTTGTATTTTCATGCAAATCTCATGTGAGGACCTCTTCACATGGCATGTTCAAATACATGTAACTAGTATTTGTATAATAAACTATAACTGTTATTTGAATAATATGTAACTATTATTTGAATAATATGAATACTGGCTATTTTTATAAACAATAAAAAAGTATGATGAAAAGAAATTTTATTTGAACTATTTTGCTCACAATAACAGAAGATGTGTAAGATGATTTTTCCTCCCTAAATGTCCAGCTTGAAAAACAGTTTCTGTCCCAAAGAAAGTATGATACATGATTTTATCCAATGAGTGGAAAGCTTACATTTGTTTATTTTCCTTAGACATATGATAAAAGATCTTGAAAATTCTGAAATGCCCAAGGGGAAAATGAATATTTTTTTTCTTAACTTGCATTCCATTCTATACTCTAAAAGGCTTCAGGGTACATTTATATTAACTTACTTACAGGATTTTTTTTTCTCTCCTCAGTCTTTGATAATTCATGTGTAAGCAGAACATATGCATGCAAAAGTTGACAGTAGTAGTTCATTAATTCTTTCATGCAGGCAGAATGTTCATGGCAATTAAAGATAATTCAGCACTCAAATATGAACAAAAGAAATGTTAATATGTCTGTCAAAAGCTCAGCTCAAAGATATAAAAAGGAAAAAAAAAAAAGAAATAATTAAGCAATTTCCAACAACTTTTAAAATACACTACAAAACCTGTAATAGCAGTGCCAGACAGTGCATGTCAACTTTTCTTTTTAAACCTTTCTTTCATGGTTTTTACTTGGTTGTGAAAATTCACTGGAGCTGGATGTTTGAAGAGCTTAATTGGGAAAGATATTGCTTGTTGCTGGATAAATTTTCAAAAAGAAAAAAACAACCCCCACACTACTGATATCAACATTTCTTCTTATAATCACAGAGATTTGAACAATACTGAATTTCTGAGTTTTGTATGACTATCTTAGATACATGAAGAAATATAGGGATGTTTTTTTCTCCAATTTTCTTTCAGTAATAAAGCAACTATTGATGCATTTTAAAGGTCGTAGTTTTTCACTTTTGAATATGTGTGTAAATCAAAAAAGAAGGTTACATAGCTTAAAACTGAATGTAACAGCCAGGCCTTGCACTGTGAACACCAAGTAGTCATGAAAGTGTAATCTCTACTGAAGTAATGCAAGAAGGCTAAAATGGATGTAATGCTTCCTCTGTTTCACTGTTTTTTTCCTGAATAAGACATAGAGTTCTGAAACATTTCATATTTTAACGTGCCATCAAAAAAATCTGAAGTGAAGAACCCCCAAGAATTGCACAAGGACTACATAAGAAAGAAAATGGACAGCAAGTTCAGCAAACTAAGCCTCATTCACTGGAGATGGAACCCATGGTCACCTGATGTTAGATGTTTACAGAAGCATCTACATTTCAGTAAGTAGCCTTTCCTCGTGGTGGAGTCTATGGGGAGAAGCAGACACCGAAAATACGCAGTTTCTCATGTCTGTTTTATAAATTTATGTTCTGAAATAATGAATAACATTTAGAAATACCTAGTTCTCTTCACTGTCAGGGAAGCACTAGTCCAGATGTCGCCCTTCTACTCTGTAAATGCCTGTGGTTACTCAGGTGTTTTTGACTTAGATTCAGTTCTAGGTTGGATTTTCATTTTCCTGGATAATCTTCTAAAGTTGTCTTAAATTATAAGGTTCTGAACCAATGAACATTAAGGTATCTTCATAGCTTTATGGTTATAAGGTTATAAGTCTCATTTAAGGTTATAAGCTAAGTTAGATCAGAAACTTTGGATGGTCATTGTGGATTATATTAGCTATATTTCCTACCTTCAAATCAAGAAGTGTGCTGAAGAGAATGAAGTGTCTATTTTCTTATTACTTCAGTAATAATATTAGATAAATCTTGTTTGGAAATCTTCCTAACCCTTAGCCTATTGTCCATAGCCTTGCATGCAGAGGTTGAGCTGACCACCAAGAAAGTCAGCTCCAATGGCAGCTCCTTTTCAGCTTTCAGGATGAAGGAAATGCACAGAATGTTCCCAACCCTGCAGTTTCTGGCTGCAGAGGGCCTGAGGCAATAGGTAGCAAAGAGACAGAGCCACTCCTCAGCTGATCTGTATGAGCTTGCTACCAGTTTAGTCCTTGCAGAATGGGAAGCAGGGAGCACAGCTCCCTTTCCCTGAAATACACCAAGCTCCTTCTGGGTCCATCACATTTGGACACAGTGGTCTATAGTATGTATATGTTCCACAATGTTATTTATGCCACCATGTGAAGAATTATAATCAGGTAGGTTCTAAGTATTTACTTTTTTTTCCCCCCATGATGTTTTTCCTCTATGCCCCTCTCCCCACCAAGGGAACAGCATTTCAGAGGCTTTAATGAGTGCAATCATTATGCTTTCTAAATTTGTTCTTATACAATGATCAGCAGAAGCTAATTTGCTCATTGGGTTTTCATGTTCTGCTTGGGCGTGCCTTGTGCTCTCCTGCTTTCCCAGGCACAGTTACGCAACATTGCAAAGGCAGATGAGTGATGGACAAGGGCATGGTTACTCTATGTTAAGCAACAGCTAACTGCATGTTATTTGTCAAGGTTCCTGTTAAGACATGTAGCTCAGCTTTCATTTTGAAAAGATATGGACACTTTTTCGTTGTGATACCATAGGTTACCATCAATCTACACTTTTAAATGAAAAGAAATGTATTATTCAAAAACTCACTTCAATCAATAAGTTTAATTTTTTATTGTTTTCACTGAAATTGGAGTCAAAGTTCCCTAAAAACTTTATTTTACTGTATTTCTAGTCATTTTAAGTAAAAAATAAAACTTCAAATGAAAACTACTCCAGATTTTTCCAGCGTCTAAGTGACCTAAGACATTCTTACTGTCTCCAAAATTATCATCTTCCCATTTTTGATGATTTTAACTCTTATGAATGAATCTAAAAGTAAGCTCACTTAAATCAACGAGAACTGAAGGTATTTTGAGTATCAGATGCACAAGAGCATTAATGAGAAAAGTAGTAACTGCTATGACAACTACATTTCTTGGGCGAAAATCTAGAAATTGGCTTAGAAAATTTACCTGACCCTGGCATGCTAACTAAAGACTTTAGATCAGCTTTTCACTTTTATGTTTTTTATGTGGGCATTTATTTTGAAAAATAATCTGCAATCTGGAATCTTCACTTGACTGCTGAATAAGGGTGATAGAGCAAAATTACGCTGTTGTGGCAAGTACAGATGCCCAAACAACTGAGTAAATATATTGTTCACAGATGATGTTTCTGTAGTGCAAGCCCCAACAGGAATGTACTTCTGACTCAGAGAAAAGAGAACATGTTCACTGCAAAGTTTGGAGCACTGTGGAGGCAGTGCACGTGGTTCGCAGGCAGAGCCGTGATTCCCTGGAAGCTCCACTGGCTGCAGAAGACCCAGAAGGGATTTGTCAGGTCCCCACAACCTTTCTAAGCTAAGTGTCAGGATAAGTAAATGATGATCTTGTATCACATGTGAAGAATAAAAGCTCTGAGTGGTAAAGATCTATGATACACAGATTTTCCAGCTGGGCAAGCTGCATTCCACACTTTTAGTTGGGAAGAAGGTGGGTTCGTTCCCCTGCAGGACTAGATCAGCTGTGCACTGCCTACATATTGAGTGTGATTGTGTGCAAAGAAGAGGGACTACAGAAAGGTAATAACTAGAAATGGACCTACCTTTGCTGACGAAGCCCATAAGTAGTTCCCAGAAGTACTTTGAGCGCTGATGGACCACTGGAAAGCAGCTGCCAGGACCCCACTATGGGGCTGATGGTGAGAGGGAGGCGAGTGTAACAGGTTCAATTTTTTTTTTTCTCTGCTGGCTCTTGGGTATTTTTCACTCTTGCTGTGGAAATGAATTTTCAGAAACAGTGTATAGAGGAGAAGGGACAACATGTACCCTAATTCATACATGTGTTTCTCCTTAAGCAGTTCTAAGTCAACGGCAGTTCCCAGGTCTGTGGTTTTTTTTCATGTTTTTTATTCCTTGTGTTTGGCAACACAGAGTCTATCTGATTGTCTTATGCTGCCATCAGTGGCAGCTGCATGTTACATTAGAATATGTTTTTATTGTCGGTTCAGGAAGGGCAATCTGACACTTCCTGAATTTGATCACATGATGAATTTGTGTCATAATTTACATATAGAAATGCAACTTTATTGCCATACTATCATTTCAATAAAGTTGTGTACTTTAAGATTCTGCAAATTTCAGTGTACCACAGAGAACAACGTCAGAAATGTATTTCATTTCTTAAATAAGCTAATGACCTTACAGAGCTCTTTTCATCCATGTGCATGCATGTCTTCAGTGTCTTCTTAATCATTAATTCACACAGGTCAATAACTTGGACTGGAAGCTGAACTGTGACATTCAGAAATAACATGTACAAGCATAAAGACAACATTGTAATTTAGGAAGGATGCATACAAAATAGGATATTTTGCTTCCTCAGCACACCTGAAACTTTGACAGATTATTTTGAACATCATATAAGACCTCAGAAAAAGCATCTAATCCTTTTATTCACTCTCTACCATGAGCTTCCAGCATGTACACATCATGGGCTTTTATTCTGTTGCATAGACAAGATTTTGGATTATGAATTTTACTGGTAAAAAAACCCCAAAACAACAAAACCAAAGCCGAAACCACACCAAAAAACAAACCGAAATTACAATTTAGAATTAAAAAGTAATTGCTTCAAATGGTCTATTTTGAAATAGTGACAACATCAGACTGTGAGCCAATATAGATGACACTATACCTTATAAAATATTATAATAAATAAATAAATAATCCTTTTTTATAGCTTTCACAATTTATACCCCTGTATGAAAAAAAAAATCTTAAAATGCCTGAAGAGGGATATAGTTCAGACAGAGCAAACACAGAGTAAGTACACACTTTAATACACAAAAGTGTAAAATTCACAATTCTTGGAGATTTAAGAGGTTTCAGAGGCTTTTCCATTTGTCCTTGACTTTGGGCAGATATTTCAATTGCAGCTGTATGGTTGGGCAATTATTCCATCAGCTTCAGGCTGCTGTCAGAGGAGTTGCTCAGTGAAAAGCTGAGAAAAGCCAAATTCATACCATCCTCCAGGCCTGTGCTGGTGTAGCTATCTCAAACAACTGGAATTCAGATGAGGAAAAGGAGAAACCCATAGCACTGAAAGACTTCTGCAGAAGTGAAAAGTGTACCATCTGATAGATTTATTTTTTTTTTATAAATACAAGCCCATATCTGCTGAGAGAACTAATGCATTTCCATGTTTGACACCCCATGAAAATGTTCTATTATGCTTCAAATTAAAAGCAGGAAATTGTACATTTAGGTGTTGCTAACAGCCACTGAAACCCTTTTGACTGTTAATTTTATCATCAGGAAATATGGACAGTAGGAAGCTGAGCTACTCATTAAATTCTGTGAGCTAATTCATGATACATCATTAAAAATTTAAAATCCACCCTTTTTGTCAAGTACTTTTCCTTGTATTAATTATCTAATCACAACAGACTCAATTGATTAATAGTCCTTGTAAAATGTGGTTCCAGCCTGTTGAAAAGGTCCATCTGGTTAGAAAATTTGTCCTTATTATGGGAACTGTTGTGAAAAAGTCTGTATCTATTAAATGCTAGTAGAGTATTTAAAACAAGGGGTATATAGAGTTGTGGTAGAGAGTGACAAGAAAATCATGAAGAAAATGAGATATTTCCACTTTATTCGCATACACCACACCTCTGACACTCCATAGAGTGTACAGTACAGTACAGAGCACAGAATAACTGGCTGCCTAAAGAAGTTGTGGATGCCCCATCCCTGGAAGTGTTCAAGACCATGACCAAAGAATAGACCAAGGTTGGATGGGGCCTTAAGCAACCTGGAACCCGGTCTAGTAGAAGGTGTCCCTGCCCATGGCAGTTGAACTCGATAATCTTTAAGGTCTTTTCCAACCCAAACCACCCTATGATTCTATGATTTTGAATGAGAGAAGGTTGAATTCTCTGTCAGAAATACCACATTTTATAAATTACCTGTACCAAGTGTTCTTACATGAATTTTGATGATTCTGGTAGTCTTGTGGTATGCTCTGCAAATTATCCACAGCTAAAAAGATGTGGTTAATTTAATTTAATTAAAATAATTGATAATAATGTGGTATGATGGATTGTGAGAAATTCTGAGTTGAATTCTGGCTCACAGGACCAACATATTCAGTAATCATTGAGTTAAATAACCATTTCAGAAAATTTGCAAGCAAACATTTTTAATAATACTGATATTCCTGGGCATGAGGTTGATTTTTTTCACCCACTGACATGCATTTGATAAGATGTCATGTAGATAACATGTGCGTGTCTGTCTCTATAGATATCAAATTAGCTAGATATAGGTTATAAACCTTTATATATTTATACACAAGCACATAATCTATAATTTGACAGTGATATATCTGTATCATGTATTAGCATATGTGCAACTGTGTATCCATAGATATGATTCATGTAGCGCCATTATGAGTGGTGTTCCTCAGTACTGGGGCCAGCGTTTAACATCTTTATCAGAGACATGGACAGTGGGATTGAGTGCAGCCTCAGCAAGTTTGCCAATGACACCAATCTGTGTGGTGTGGTAGATGCACTGGAGGGAAGGGATGCCATCCACAGTGACCTGGACAGTCTTGAGAGGTAGACCTGTGCAAACCTCATGAAGTTCAATAAGGCCAAGTACAAGGTCCTGCACATGGGCCATGGCAATCTCAGGCACAAATACAGGTTGGTTGGAGAATGGATTGAGAGTAGCCCTGAGGAGAAGGACTTGCAGATGCGAGTGGATGAGAAATTCAACATGAGCCAGCAATGTGCACATCCTGATCTGCATCAAAAGAATAATGGCCAGCAGGATAAGGGAGGTGATTCTGCCCCTCTACTCTGCTCTTGTGAGACCCCACCTGGAGTACTGTGTCCAGCTCTGGGCCCCACCAATATAAGAAGGACATGGGCCTGCTGCAGCAAGTCCAGAGGAGGTCCACAAAGATGATCAAAGGTTTGGAGCACCTCTCCTATGAGGACAGGCTGAAAGAGTTGGGGTTGTTCAGCCTGGAGAAGAGAAGGCTCCAGGGAGACCTTACAGCAGTCTTCCAGTACATAAAGGGGGTTTACAGAAAAGAAGGGGGGGATAATCTTTATCAGGGAGTGTAGCAATGGTATGTGGGGGTAACAGTTTTAAACTGAAAGAGGGAAGGAAGATTTAGATTAGATATTAGGAATAAATTCTTTCCTGTGAGGGTGGTGAGACACTGGAACAGGTTGCCCAGAGAAGTTGTGGATGCCCCATCCCTGGAAGTATTCAAGACCAGACTGGAGGAGCTTCATGCAATTTGGTCTAGTGGGAGGTGTCCCTACCCTTGGCAGCGACATTGGAACCCAATGACCTTTAAGGTCCCTTCCAACTCAAACCATTCTATGATTGACTATAATCTGTTTCTTATGAGAAGGGGATGGAGTCATAAGAATTTAAGCAGTATGAACATTTCAAGCTTCATGATTTTTGAGGAGTTTAATACAGAATACAAGTTGTTCTCTTTCAACAAATATAAAAAGGAATCAAGTGACATTTATGAAGATTTCCAAAACCATGGTTAATATTGAATAAAGTGAAAACAAAAGCAAGAATATGTATGAATATTATTGCAATGCAGATGTTAGACAAAAACTATCAACCCAGATGTACCATGACTAGTGCCTCCTTTCCTAAAGAAAACCACACAAGATTGATTTAAAAATTATGGAAACAATACCTCCCCTGCCTCCCTATTCCTACCACCCCAACCCGTAATCCCTGTTTTTTATTTCACTGTTTTACAAACCCTTGCTGGCCAACATGAGGGACAGGAACTTACTTTAACAAGTAAAAGCTGATTTGATTCCACTGGCTTTGGCTTAAGACACAATACATTGTGAGAATCCCAGGGAAATCACTGCTACCAGCAATACTGTAGAGTCATATACAGGTGATGACAAACTGTATCAGAAGTGAAGGTTCATTAAAGTAGTGTAACTTCAGTGTTTATTCTTAAAAGCACTTTGTTTTCCATCCATATGTAAAACACAATAAACACAAATTGGTGCAGGATCCCTCCAATTTAGAGAACTATTAATTATCATCCTAAATTCGTAACACTTTGTCTTTGTTTAAAATTAAATACCTGATTCTTTAATAAAGTGAGAATAAGCTCATTTGAGATAATATTTCCTTCAAAAATATTATGAAGGTCTGTTGTTAACTATGCAGAGAGGATATTGCGGTGATTTCTGACACACCCAGATAAGACACTCTTAATGCTGAACACAGCTTAGTGGAAAAAAGACTATACAGTAGCCCAGAATATCAATTGTTCATCTCATTTATTTCTTCCTATTGGGTATATGTGCAGTGGCATCCTAATTGAGTGTTAATGAGGAGTTAATTAGAATTAAGTGCTTCAATAGCAGTTGGCGATTATTAGCTTTTTTAGGACAGGGCGATTTAATTCTGGAGCAGTTCCCTCACATTTTCAAAATGAGTGTAAAACAAATAGAAAGGCCATTAGTTCTCCCTTCTCCCCTCAAGCCTTGAATTTTCATTCCTTTGTACAGTGACATCTTTTTCTGTGATTTTTAATGACAGTACTAGAAACCTGCCTCTCCTACTTATCCAAAGGAAAAGGACCGTCCAGGTTTTCAGTAAGCTTTTTATATATAACTTGCATCACCATGTTACATCTGTGCTATGAAGAAGCCATTTCTAGAAGAGCAAAGGTGCTGTTAGTGTCCATGCTCACCCAATTTTCAATCTGTCTGCTTATCTGACAAGCCATGCATAGGAAATCTAGCATCTTACACGAGATGGGGTTTGAAAACAAACCGATTTCCTATAGGTCAGAAGACACCTGCCAAGTGATAATGACTTAAGGTCACTGTGGAACTAAGCTATATATGACCCAGAGACCACAGCTGAGAGATTTTATATTCCTTCAACCTAACAAAGATTTGACTTCCTGTCAGTAGCATCTCTGTTTTTCAGATGTCGATGAGACTGACTATTTCAATTTATTCCATATCGACCTAATATGATAAAATAAGCAGGAACACCATCTTAAGGAATTAATTTCTAAATGTTCTGGAAAACAAAAGAAAAGTAACAATGTTTAATTCAAAAGCAGCAGAAATCACAAAACAGGGAGACACTTCCACATACTCACTTTTTTGCCTGTGATGCTATGATTCTTGTGGGAAGGTTACAACTGGATACAAGTTCTGATATTTTTCTTTCTTCAAAGTATTTTATGGGTATTACTGTTAAGAAAGGGGAAACATGATGACTCTCTGATATGAAAAAAAGATGAGATAAAAGTATGATATTGTGGTTCTATATTACTTTTATAGTTCCTTCAGTTTCCTTAGTGATGATGCTGCCTGAGCTTTCCATGGGAAGCCAAAGCTATAGAAGTGTGTCACAGGATTTAAAACCTTCACATTTCCCATTGGTACTGCTCTGGGCAGTACTGATGAGAAGACCTCAGCACTGTTTAGAAGTGTTAAATCCATATCTGCATACATAAATAGCAACTTAAAAAATCAGCATTTTTAAGTCAACCAAGTTGAAAACTTAACTCTAAAAGGTAATTTGAATGTACTAATTTCACATCACCAAGTCATAAAATAAAATAAAATCTATAACAATATTTAAAATAGTAAAACAGAGTAAGCATGTAAGTATAAGCTGGTTTGCTTGACCTCTCAAAAATATGATGAACCTGTAATGTACATACAATGAAAGGAAGATACCTCAACACAGATTTATGAGAGATGAGATGACAAACATAATTAATAAAAGCAACAGGATTTAAATAACATACAATTTTGTGAGGTACTCACTTTGGTCAGGTACTGTACTCTAATACAAAATTAAGATGATATGCATAATGTTAAAATCTGGTTAATTAACATTTCCAACTTTGAGCTGGACTAGATGATCTCCAGAGCTCTCTTCCAACATCAGTTATTGCTTATAGTGGTTTAGGCTGAATTGGCCAATGACTGGCTACAGGTACTCTCCCCTAACTTCTCATTTCAAGGAGAAGAGGAGGAGGGATAAAGATATTTACAAGTTTAGGAGTAACTAAACTACTTTAATGAAATAGTAATAATAAAATAAAAAGAAAATAATTAAATAATGGCATTATATACAAAACTGTATCACGCTCCCAGGATGACGTCACTGGCAGGCACTGGGAAAGTCCCAGACTGGACTCAGCAATTAATGGGAACTAGATTTCAAAACTGGACTCAGGAATACACAGATCAGGATCAAAGGCAGATGAACAGACAGAATCCTCCTCAGATGCCAGCCAGATGGGATACCCCTGTTGGTGAGTTTGGGGTCACTTGTCCTGTTCAATCCTCCCTGCAGGGGGGATCCCTCTGATTTTCCATTTCCAACCCTCCACCAAGGCAAATAACAAAATTAGCTGACCTTGGTTATTATAGCAATAAGTATAAGCAAGAGCCTCTCTAAATACCATTCCTTGGCATTAACTATGAATACAGGTTTTCTCACTCTGAGAATGAACAGTTTTCTGTGAAATATGCTGTTAATTTCAGAGAGTTAGAAGAGGCTTAGCTAAAACATAAAGTTACTGAACAGAGAGTTGGTTCTGTTTTACTTCATACCAGGACAATTTTTCTTTATGATTTTGTGGTTCTATAGTGGAAGGGAAAATTTAGTCTTTATCTTGAATACAATGAATGGCTAGCTAGCATGGACATCAGTGGCAATCTACTCATCTGAAAGAGCCCAATCTAGGAAGGATCTTATACAAGTATCCCCTCATTTTAACGTTGGCAGTGCTACCTATATTGGTGCAGTATGCTGGTCACAGTTAACTTACAAGACCCAAAGATGTCATGTTATTTCTTGTATCTGCATAGAGCTCAGGATTATTGCCAACGATATTGCTTCTCCTTTTTCCTGATTAGTGTGTATCAGCAGGAGTAAAAGACCAAAGTCTCCTCTTAATGTCTGTAAAACTACATGGTAATTACCACTCATTTTTTCTAGATTTTAAGAACATGCAAGTTACTTAAAATTTAGAAGGTCTCTTTATGAAATAAGAAATGTTTGCAGCACTGAATGAAGACAACATGGCTGTGTTGTTTCAGGTTTAAAAAGAAAGGAAAAAAGTATATTGCATACTAATAGGTATGTACAGTTTCGAACACAGAGACTGAATTCAGTCAAAGAGGATGAAAAGTCTTATGTATCCAATTTTTTAAGTTCTATCCTTGAAGTTTCCCATCTTAATGAACCAAAATGTTTATGATTCATTGGAAAAAATACTGGTGCAGAGTCTGTAACTTCATAACAGTTTCATGCACACAAAAAGTATACATTTACTTGTGCATATGTATGTGTGTATATATATGCAAAATTTTTACTGATGGATAATCTAAATAGACAACTGGAAAATATTTAGTTCTAACTAATCATCTTAATGACACAGAAAAGATCCTCCAGCTCAGAATATCTCAGCTGGAAGAGTACTATCTTTATAAGGTTACCTTCACTAATCAGATTAACAGTGAAATCACTATTGAGTTAAGAGAATTTTTTGGAATTTTGAACACCGAGAACACTATGGTAGTTTTAATTAATGGAGAAAGAAAGGAAAAAAAATAAAAAAGAAGAAGACACGTAGAAGGCAATCTGGATCTGGAAAGATGGCATGCAATCACACAGAATAAGCCTGATCTCAGAGATACACATTAACTATTTTAAACGATGAACAATGTCAATCTGAGGCCCTCAAGCTATCTCATAAGCAGCCAAAGTAACAAACAAATGATAGATCCTTTACAGACAAACTGGCAGAACAATGTTCATCTGAAGCCAGGGAAAATGAAGGAAGCCTTCCTGAAAGCCCATTTTGTAAGAAAGAATTATAGCATCATGATCATATGGGAATATGTTCCTATGGCAAGGACTTCAGTAGGAAATAAAGGGCAAGTCCCATACTTGCATGTAATAACTTTTAACTACACCTGATACATGGCTGAATCAATATCACATGGTGATTAGAGCCACAAAGGAAAAGACATCATCCTTGTTTGAAGACCTACATAAATAAGGTCTGGTTTTCAAGAACTGAAATGTAAGTCACAACTGCAGCATTTGTCACATGTTGGGACAGGTCTTGGAGAATCCAGTCACTGAGTAATACAAATTTATTATTATAAGACAGGATCTTACTCTGAGCTATGAAAATAAAAATTATTTACAAGAGAATGTAAGAATAGCAGTGCTGGGTTAGACCCAGTATCTACCAATATCCTGCCTTTGAATGCAGCCAGAAGCAGATGCTTAGAAAAATATTGTAAGAATAGAATAAGCACACAGTAATGGTTTCTTGTAACACACTCTCACTTTCCAGTATTCTGTACTTTAACTGCTTTCTGAGCTCCAGACTGCAACTTTATGGTTATAGTAATGCAAAATATTCAGAAACGCATAAAATATAAATATATACCAGTATACATTCCATTCATATATACGTGAATACATGAACAATTATGGATACATGTAGGTATATATTCATTCATACAGGCAGTTTTATATTAATATCTGTATATGTATACATCTAGCATAGATCATCACCTTCCATTTTTTCCCCTTTTTCACAAATTTGATGTTACTTTAATAGGGATCAGGAATATTTGTTGTGAAAAATGGGTATCATATTGTGGATATTCACTCCAATTTACTTCAATATTTTAGCTTGTTCTTGCCTTCCCACTTCCTTTGGTGTTCATGAGAAGATCTTTAACTTAAGAATGTTATAACGTCTTCAGTTTACAAGAAGATTTCTGTACAGGGAATTTTACAGTTCGTTAAAGCCCAATTAGTCAGATATAAGTATGACCTGGACACAGCTTTTCCTGATTTCAACGTCTGGTTTTGTAAATTTTATGTTTTACATTCATTTTATATTTAATTTTTTCCCATGGCTGAATTTGTCATATTTTAAAGTTACTAATTTTAATTCTCTGGAGAATAAGAACAAATATGTTTAATTTATAAAAGAGAAGCTTATCTAAAATGAACTTTCTGTTCTATGTCCTGGTTTGAACTAAAACAGAACTAACTTTCTGTTCTGTAACATTACATCTTAACTAGGCCTCTTCTAACTCTCTGAGAATGAGCAGCTTTCTCCACAATGTGCCTTTAACATCAGAGTTCTGAAAAAGAAAGTTGGTTCTGTTTTATTTCAAACTGGGACAGTCTATCATAAATGAATCATCCAATTATCTCCATGCCAAATATTCATAGCTACTAGGGTCAGCTTTGGCTGTGCATGTGGGTATTATTTGTGGGAGTGCTTACAAAACAGTGCTTTATAAAGCTAAAAAACTATAAAGAGTATAAAATAATTCACAATACTAATAGATATACAATCAGAAAGAAAAAGATTTTTAATGCGATCCAGTATCTTATAACTCCCATGTCAACAAAATAAAGCATTTTGTATTTAAGATGTATTAAAATATGCTTGATATGTGATATGTGCTTGACAAATTACTACTCAAAATCAACTGTATATGCCTTTCTTTCAAGTGGTTCCTATTAGTTTATCAATAGACCTTTCATTGACATCATGACTCAATGGTTGACACAGTTCAACTTATGTAGACAAGTCTTCTACAGCAAGATTTTCCAACGCTTGTAGAACAATGTGTGGAATACAAACTAGTTGTTGAAAGTTTTTCATTTATAATGAAATGCATTTGACTTAATCCGGCCAATGCCTAAGGGATGGTAAATGATGGCATCAATACCAAAGAAGGTACCAGCCTCTCATGGCCTCTAGCAGACCTCAATAGAAGAAGTATCTCTAAGAGCTCCATAGGTCTATGAGACCTCACTGGGAATGCTTTGATGTTGGAGTGGACTTAGTAGTATCTGCAGCTAAATGAAACAAAAATATAAACCAAAAAATGATACCTATTAACCTCATATAAAAGGGCTTCTGAGTTCATTCTTTAGTACAGCCAGCAAGTGAATGGTTCTCTTAAAAAATTATTTCCCTCTTCATTTCAGAGAGACGACAGTTTCTGAGTGAGTCCATCCTGAAGATGGACTACAAGATTTCTTGCTGTATGTAGAGGGCCAAACACACACCAAGATGTTGATACATGTTGTGTTTCACTTCTAAGCTTCTAGCACTGAACTCACTGCAGAGGATGAATGGTCTGTAAAAAAGGTAGCCCTTCCTGTAAGAAAGGTAAAGGGGGAAAGGGAATGAAAGGAGATTTTCAAGTTTTGAAAAATTTCAGCCCATGACTTGGACTTTTATTGTAGAAGAGCTGTACAATAAACAACTGTCTGCTCAAACTATCACATTCTAGAACATACTGCTTTTTTTAACTGCAGCACAGATTGTGTGTGGGAAAACTCCAACAGATTAAAGAAATTAAAGAAAGGTGGAGCATAATTTCATTCACTGACACTGTTAACACCTGTGATGACCACACAACATCTAATAATTTCAAAGTAGAAATGCATTTATTCTAATGTACTTCCATTTCATTTTCTAACTTACAATGCAGTCTTGGTTTTGTTAGCTGCAGATGACTAGGGCCTTTTTTTCATTAGCATATGAACAACACAAAGGAGTTGAAATATCCCAAGGAACTCAGAATGAATGTTTACTTACACTGACTTGTATTACATAAAGAGTACGTCTGGTATCTACAAAACACAAAAAATCCTTCAGGAATAGGAAAGATCTCAATTCTTTTTTTTTTTTTTCCTTCACTGTAATAAAAAATTCTATTTATTTGAATGTAAGCGTGTACACAGACACACTGGAGTAGAATTTCCAAAAGTGCACAAGCAACTTGGGAGTATCTAACTTCCCATTTTGCCCAGATTATTGGTACTAAGTGTAGGGTTTTGTGTAACCTTAATTCACATTTTCTTCCCTCATACTACCTCTTTAAGCACCTCTTCTGGTTTTTTTGATTGTGTCTCTTCTATCTGATTAATACAGCATACAGTGCACCTCATATATTCCTTATCTCGGTATATTTAATACCTATGAATGAATGTTTCAGCACTGCAGCGTGCCAAATATGAGCTCACAGACATACCAGTTTTAAATGAGCACTTCCTCAGCATTTTCACAGTGTCACAAACAGTGGGTGGAAGGCAGGTTTCCAGAAGATTCTCCACATCTGAGAGTCATTTTCTATAGCATGGAGCCAGGAGGGTTTAATTCATAAAGAAACTCCACTCTATGAAGCAATCACTTCCAGGGGCTGAATTTGCAGTTAGCAGTTTCCCTTTTTAAGTTTTTTTGTTGTTGTTGCTAGAGGGGAACACCAGCAACAGCACACACACAAGTGTAAGGAGCAACTTTTCTCTGACAACTACCCTGCTCCTCCAGGTACACCAGCCTTTCTAAAACACAGATTATAACTACTCTTCTAACAAGCTTTAATACCTTCTCTCTAACTTTTCCTACAGAATATCTCCAGTTTCCCAGTTTCTTTTCCACAACTTTGCTGTCTCACCTCCTGACCCAGGCAGCCAGTCAAGGCCCATTCATAACCACAGCTGAGTACCAAGCTGTTAGCTTCCGTAACTCCCAAGTGCAAGAAATAAGACATTAAATAATAGCTATTTTATACTACATCCCCATCAGCTGGGGTAAAGTCAAAACAGTATTTCTGGGAAAGCTGACAGGAAGGACTAAGGAATTGTAACTATCAAAATACATCTTTAAGTATGTTGTTTTGTTTATCTTTGGTTCAGTTATCTGTTATTTCAGTAATACTTCATAATCTTGCTTATATTCAGACTCACTTTTTGCTATTAATAAGTGTTTCTAATTGCAAATAAATGTGGTGTGTCCTGAACACTGACTAAATTTTTAGAATTGTGAAACCCACTAAAACTCCAGATAATAATGTGGTCTACCTGCTGTACATCAGTGCTAAACGCTGTAGGCATCTTCATTAATTGGGTGGCTCTACTCATCTTAGAAATCCTTTTCACCTAGTATTTCTTTTTCGTTCCTGTTACTCTCCACAAGCAGTGGGCGTATATTTAAATATGTGTAGAGATTTCTGATATCAAGAAGAAGGAACACAAAATGGGATGGGAGATCTCCTTCCTGCATATTTTCAGCAGTTTCTTTCTCTGTCCATTAAGTATGTGGCAAGGAGACTGGATCATCAAGCACAACTCACCCTCAAGGCAGGAGCTTAAGAATTTGGTAAGACTGCATGTTGTGTGAGATGTCTGAATAACCTGGCCTGTATTCTACCCAAGGTCATGTCTGCTTTTTAGTGCAGTAGATTTTAACAGGTAAACTAGGTTTATATTAGCATGTCCTTCTACTTCTTTTGTACTTGAAAACATGGTATTTGCTTTTTTTTTTTTTTTTTTTTTTGCATTTGGTGTGACAATCAACAATATTTTAAGATTTATTTGAAATATTTCTCCTTAATGGTCCCAAATTCTGAAGCTAACAGTGCTGTTACGTGCTGAAAATTCCTCTGTTTTATTAATGTTGTCTGGAGTTAGATAATCCTTATGATCCACCTGCCTAAAACTGCTCTGGAACAGATACCTGATGAATTTCAAACAATGAAAAGGCCAACACCTTAGCTAAGCTCCTGGTCTGTCTCGTGTTTAAAATTAATGAATTTGCTTTGCACATTTGCTAGCTTCCTGATTTAAGATCAGAGGAAAAAAAAAAGCAAGGTTGAAAACTCCATGTTCATGTGTTGTAAGATTCTACAACAAAAAATGAAACATGGAACAATGTCTTTTCTACTGATTACTGCAATTTTGTAACAAAAATTCTAGTTGAAAAAAAAGAGAATAATTTCATTGTTTTCATTATGAAAACACACATTGTTTACAGTACTTTTATCCAGACATACTTAAGAAGGTATAATATTTAATTACAGTTATCATTTAAATCACCATTAACCAAGCAATTAGATGTGTTTGTTTAAACTAGATATTTATACCCTTAGTTTGTAACGATGATCGCTATGTCTCAATAAGTATCACTCCATACCAAATGGCTACATCTAATAAGCCAAAAATATCAAATGCAGTTCTAACACATAAAAATTAAGTTAAATTGAATTTCAAGATAGCTAAATGTGGGATTACATTACAGTTGCTGATAATTTTGCCAAGCTTGAATCATCTGGTCTAAATTCATCCACAGGTGTTTGTAGCAGCCTGGTTGTTTCAGTAGGAGAAGAAAGTGAATTTTTTTTTTTTTTTTAATGAAAGCAGTTCACTCAGAAAAGCTGTCCATAAAGCACTCAAAGAAATGGCAGTGCTATCTTAATTTGTCTTACTAGTGCCTAGGCTTTTTTATATAGTTACATAATTATATACTATTTTTTCTCCACTGAGCATTGCTTCATTAAGGGTAGAGAAAGGATGCACCTCAGGGAATAGATCGAGACTATTCAGTTACAAAAAGCCCTCCTTGTCATTGTCACAGACCCCCCAAAATCATTTGCTGCAGGAGTCATCAGGTGTACAGCAAGTAAGGCAAGAGGGTGAGAAGGTCTTGGGTGGAAAGCAGCAAAATGATGCAGGAGGCTTGAAATATCCTGTTTCTCAGAGCTAAATAGTTAAGTCAGAATGTTGTATTAGCTGCTTCTTGTATCCAAATTGTTCATTCTCAGCCAGGATATCTCTCACTGATCTGTAATGTACCATGTAGACAAATGTAATTGTGTGATCCTTATTTTCTAACTGGCTGCATTGAGGCTCTAGGGTCTGATTTGCAGAAATTGTGTACACTCACAGCTGCCACGTCTGTCTGTGGGATGCTGCTTTGAAACCACTGAAATTTGGCTGAAACCACGACAACATCTAATCTGCTGTGTAATTCTTAGTACTCCACAAAATCAAGTTCTGTGTACCTCTGATTGAATAAGAAAATTAGTGGGCACTTTGGCTGTAACTATGTGCCTCAGTTCTCAATCTGTAAAATGGGGATGATAATTTCATCAGATGGTTGTGGAAGTAAAGTCATTAGTCTAAGCAGAGCACTCAGATACTACACTGATGAGTACCAGAAGAAAAGCCACAGGAAATGAAAAACTCTGTATTCAGAGCAGGGTTTAAATAACATGCAGTAAGTAGTGTGCTGAACAACTCATTGAGCATAAGTGAGAAAGCAGCTATTGAATAGTTGCTCATTGCATGGACAGTTGCCGTTCTCTGCACTGAAAGCAACAGAAAAGAAAAAAATACTGCTTCAACTTGTAATTAAAGACTGCACCAAATACCAAATACAAAAAGAGCTATCTCAGTATATTTGCTTTAAAAACGGTAATATTGACATTCCCTCAGTTCTGACTTCTTCACTGCATGCTCTCCTTCTTTTTGTTTCTTTTTCTATGTTTAAAATTTGGACTACAGTGACTGCTATGACTTTTTGGATGAATTTTATTTCCCCATAAGCAGCTGGAAAATAATATTTAGAATTACTTATGTGATGCTTACCTGGTCTTTGGACTGCTTTTTTAGCTTGGAAGAGTGATATAAGCAAAACCTGTTTCTGATTCAATTCCTATGCTCATTTTTTCACAATCCATTTAACATGAGAGATGGATTTCATTTCCTGTGATCCTAATTTTGCTTGTGCAATCCAGTGTAGGCTTCCTATCCATCTCTTTCCTGAGAGTAAAACAGAATTTGAGGAAAAAGACTCTGTGACTGTCATTATAGAGTATGGACATCCTAGTGAATATACCTATGCATACAAAATATAATTTTATTTTTCACTCTGAAGTTTATTTAAGTACCGTTGATATAACACTTGGGAATATAATCAACAAATCTCTATAGAAACATTTTGTTGGTATAGTTACGGCAGTTACAGACTGCAGAACTGTTCTCTCTCAAATGTAAGGTAAGACCATATACTACCCTTTTGACAGTGGCATGCCACTGCAAATGTGTTACACTTCAGTCAATAGAAGTGACACACCTTACGAATCACTGACAACCACCTCTTAAAATACAGCAATGCTTTTTCCTAAGTTACTGCCATTTTCTTTCATTCAATATGTGACAGAACGAAATGATACCTTTCACATTGATTTATTCCCAACAGACAGCTTATCTAAATTCAGCAAAGCATTAAACAATGTAAATAAGCAAAGCTTTTGACTCAAACTTTCCAGTATTAGCAACAAGTGTTTATGATCTCATGCAACTTCTTTCCAACTCTGCATAAACTGAAGCATGTGTGATATCACCTATAAGTAATCAGAGTGGGATTAATTGTACTGAAGTTTAGAAATCTGCTGTGTATACTTTGATATCTCTTACAATCAACTTCATCTCCCTTCATAGTCAATGAAAGAACTTTGGAAACCAATCCATCTGGCACATCAGGATGTCTATTTCCAGATGAGATAGACAATACCCAGAAATCCTTGATTCTTGGTTCACTATGAGAAAAACAGGAATTCAGATGTAATAATGTATATTTGGCCCAAATTTGTTGTTAAATCAATAGTTACGGACACAAATATAATTGGCATATTAGAGCTATTAGTAAAGTAAACTGATGGTCTGCACAAGCAGTGGAACACTCAGATCTAAACTGTTAAATTATTCGAGCAGTCCCTGTAATGGGTAGGACTGGAGCCACCTGGCATTAATCCAACCAGTCCTTATGTACAAAGTAGTAGTAAGCACATGGCTTGGCCTAAGAGCAAGACGGTAAGTCAAACATCGCTTAGTTTACAAGTATGGATGTGGTTTACATATACTGTACCCCAGCAAGTCCCTGCCCTTGGCAGGGGGGTTGGAACTCAATGATCTTTAATGTCCCTTTCAACTCTAACCATTCTATGATTCTATAAGTGAAAGGCATCCATTCTGCTCCTGAAAGGGACTTTGTTAGTTGGAGCCAAGTGGAAACACGGCAATAACAAAAGCACAGTACTAAATCTCTGGAGTTATAAACAAATTTTAGTATTTATCTCTGTCTTCTAGTAGCAATTATTTCTCTTCTTAAGTAGGGTTTGGATCTTGAAACATAGTTTTAATGAGCTCAGCTCTTGTGAGTAAATGTTTATAGTTAGGCATACTAAGTATCTTCGAGATCAAGATACCATCTTTTATATCAATATGACTGATAAATGTCTTTCTATGTGGCAGATATTACTTAGACAGGTACATGTCCTAATTTATCTTTCTTTTATTTCTATGTATGTGATGATCTGAGATTAGCAGTAAACATACCAGGAAAGTAAATCTCCTTTTAATGCGATTAAGTTTCAGGTAAGTGAAGATATATCCAGGGAATGTGTTTTGTGCATTTCAACTGCCTAAACAAAAAGAGATCAAGGTAAAGAAAATAAGTATAGTGCATATTGGAATTTTTAATACTTCAGCTATTCGAGTAGTAACATAGTAAATCTCATCTCATGTATATTCTGTGAATACCATTAAGGATCCAGACAGTACTGATAATGGTGTCTTAGATATTTCAGAATCTGAAATAAGCATACTAAATTTAGAATGGGAAGGTAGTGGTAGAACCCAGTAACTATATATACTTTCTTATGTACAGCAATATATGCTGACATATCTGAACCATGGGAAAAGATGAAAAAGAAGGTGGAGCATTACATTAAGTGAGACCAAGCTAGATCAGCCAGTCAAAGGCTACAAAGGCCAAGTTTTGGAATTAAAGGGTAATAAGATAGGCATGTGGAGAGTGGATTAAAAAAGAGTGATGATAATAGAGACAGCAGGGAAATATACTGCAATTCCGAGTTCTGCAGCTACAAAGATTAGAATGCAAAGGTGATAACAGTGAGCAGTTTCCATTCCATGCTTTATATTCTTCTTTTCTAGCTGGGCATTATTATTTACCATCTACTTGCAGTTTCATGTTGATTTCCCTTTCTTTCTGTCAAATTCCCACCTCCCCATCCCCCTTTTTTAATCTCTTCAACTTGCATCTTCCCTTTTTCTCATATTGTCATCTTTCTTCTGGCTCATTCCTCTTCTTTCATTTCTTGTAAACTGTCTCAGTCCTCTGATCAATGCTTATCAGTTTGGTGTACATTACAGGTATGACAAACTCAGAAGGTGACTATGTAAAAAATAAGGACAATTCATTAGGAATCTTTAGCTGTTTATGTCTACACCCCTGCCTAAGGTGTCATTAGTTTAGCCCTTAGCAATGCTGATGTGGGTTTCTCCGAAGGAATCAGAATGGAATTGCTTCTTGGAGCCTGACATGTGACAAAGGTTGATCCAAACCTTTGCTCCAAGCAGGACCGACTTCAAAGTTAGAACAAGTTGCTTTGTGCTTTGTTTGAAATATTTCCAAGGATGGATGTTCTTCTGCCTTTCTGGACAGCCTATTTCAGTGTTTAAGCACTTGAACCTGGCAAGGCTGAGAACAGGCTTTGCTAAGAAAGACCAAGGCAAAGAAAGAGTTTGGTCCCGGGATGTCTTTCTTTTATTTTTTATATAAACAGTACAAGATTAGTATGATATATAAGGAATGTTTTGTCTTTTAACTCATTATGAAAACAAGTAAGAAAAGTCCAATTACTTTATTTCATTTGACCTCAAAATCTTATTGAACGCACAGGGCTAAATGTAAGTAACATGGGAAGCAAATAGCAGCTACTGTTCACCATCACAGGGAATAATTTATCATTTAGGAGAATTGGATTGCAACAGATTGTGAGACTGATTACCCTTTCTGAATTCATGCTGTGGTAAGTTTCCTAAAATCTTGCTGTCCCCCTGCAAAGATATGACAGAATTTGTACTCAATTTACATATGGTAAAACTGATGCATATTGAGGTTAGCACAACATAATCATTAGTAGCCTGAGACTGTGACTGTAGGAGGAGATATAATATGGGAATTTGAAAGATTATTCAAAATTATCTTTATTGAAATGGCTTAGGTCTTCAGAAAGAGCAACACCTAATAAGGCAACATTATCTTCCTTGATTTGTTTTGCATTTTATGTAACTTACACAAAAGATGACTGTGCTTTTAAAATTTAGATCAGATATTACAAATGAAAATTTGGGCCCTGGAAAGTCACCAGAGAGAAATGTGTCTAAGTTTTCATGTGGCATATGCAGTACATACTTCAGTATTTTTAGTACATTTTAAGTAGGGGTGCAAAGCATTTTGACAACAGACTGTCAATGCTTACAACAATTTAGGTCTTTAACTAAGAATATTCTCCAAAAATAGGGAAAGAGAAAAACATATGTGTTAGTAAATATTGTTCTACCTATTAAAGGTGGCATGTACTTGCGCTTAGAGCTTGTCTTTGCAAGTTAGTTGATCCATAATTTTGCTTTGGTCATGAAAATCAACTCTATACAAGAAATTACATAGCATGGTCCTTAAACTTAGATTTAAAAAAACCCTACCAACCAAACAAGCAAAAAATCCCCAAACCTTAAAAAAAAAAATAATCAAAAAATCTTGCAGAATATTAAATAAGACAGAAATAAACAGGAAAAGAAAAAAAAAAAGGCAAAATGCCAATCACTTTGTAGAACTATTAAGAGTAAAGCAACAAAATTAAGTTCTACCCATTTGATATTTGTTGTACCTTGTACTAAGGTCTATAAAAGCAAAGGTCATTTCTTTAATTTTAACCACAAAACAGTTTCAGTTAACCCACAGCTTAAAATACTGACTACATAAATCTTTCAAAGTTAGAGCATTTGTGAAATGCATTAAATCAGTGCCGTTTATTCAGAAAAAATCCTATTGTACAATCTTACAAAGGTGAAACATGTTGATGTCACCATTATTCTGTGATAACTCTGTTCTTAATGCATTCATCTGTGAACTGCCTACTGAATAGAAACAATGCCCCATAAGAGCAAAATCCATTTTCAGATCCAGTCAAGAAAAGACAATTTACATGTCACATCTACTCCGCTGCATGGCATTGTTATTAAAGAAACACTCTCAATCAATATTGCTCCTTTGTGCATTAAGTATTTACATATATAAAGACATTAACATCTTACAGACTCTACCCCTTTCAGTACATTTGGGGGTCTGACATTTTTCTCATATTCAAAAAACCTTGTGAAAGCTTACCGACTAAAACATTTATCAACTTTCCCAAACTTTCAATTCCAAGTCACAGTAATACAAAGATCTTGGATACTACGGGAGGCTTTGCTTCATGGACTGAAGCTAGTCACTAATTAATTGAAGATCCATTGTATTTATTGGCTCATACACAAAATTCACAACAGCTAGATTGGGCTGTGTAGCCACAGGAAGGCTGATCTTGGTGCTATTTAGGTGAAGCCTAAAGGGAGTCTGAAGACCTCTTGGACTCCTGGATGCAGTGATGAAAGCCCATGGGGAGAATTTATTTGAAATATATGTTTTTTGCAAGGCTGGCAACTCAGCAGTTTAAAATATAATAAAACTGATGCATGAGGAACTACTGTAAATCCAGGGTTTTCATGGGGACAAAACAGTTGGTCCTTCTAAATGTGACAGTGCAGATGGTATAATTCTGACTTTATCCTATTCTACCTCTGGATCCAGGATGATTGCATTTAATTTCTGTGTTTGCTGCTATCAAACTAATTGGCAGATTTCAAATTGAAGGACTTGTTTGAGAGAGTGCTAGATGGCCCAGATCAAAAACATATCAGAAAGCACGCTGACATTTTAACAGTAGACAACTAAGTTACAGTGATTTGGAATTAATTAGCCGCAGGGTGGGAAAGGATGCAAAGGTACCACCATTCCAAATACAACTCTGTGACTTCAAATACATATGCTAAAAGACTCAGCACATAAATAATATTTTTAGTAATGAAGAATAATCTTAGACCCACTTTCCCAGCCAACAAATCTTATCAAAGGTCAAGAATATCTAATATTTGAAAACAATCTAGGCAAATCAAATCTGTATTTTACAATGGGAGCATTTCATAATATTAAGGTTGTCCTGAGAAATTTTAAGTGTTGCTTTTTCTTTTTTAAAACAATTATATATTTCAGCCAGAAATTATTGACATAAGACTTAATAGCTGACATTCTGTGCTCTGTATTCCAAATGAGGTACAGTAGCACAGCAATTCTTTCTTCAATTCAAACTTTTCTTTAAGAAAGGCACAAAAAATGTCATAATACAAATCTTACTTTATTTATCTAAATTTTGATGGAATCCTGGCATTTCTTTTGAAAAAAAGCAATCCTGAAGACTCTCGCTTGAGTAGCTGCAAAATCCATTAGGGGTAGTATTAGATAAAAAAACCATATAATAATCCAAGACATCTTCTTCTTTTGCGAATACTGTATTCCTCCTGCAACACTGAAGTATTTCATAAGAAAAGGCTAGCATCAATATTAGAAGTTCTTTCCTTTACTATGTTTCAACAAATGAGTCATGCCACGTGAGAGATCTTCTGTCCGAGGGGAACTCCAGTTATGGGCCTGCTGTGTGTATTTAGTATGAACACCTAACTCATGTAATCTGCATGCCAGTGAACTCTTCTGTGCTGTTTGCAGAATGGCTCTTTCATCATATACCTTTTAGAGAGCCTGGATGTCTGACTGCATTAATTGAACCACCCATGAGGCTAATTTTAGATATGAAATCTAAATTGGAAACACCTAAGGGACCTATTTGGGTCTTGTTTCTCCTCTCTACAATAAATATTTAACTCTTCCAAACATTCCTATATGAATACAGAGTTAGAAACACAGCTTAATTCCAACACATAAATATTATCATAATTCTATCTCAAACATTATTTTCCCCCTCTACAAGCCTTTATATTCTGAGTGTGAATCATGACTTCAATAGGGGTATTTTGCCAAGCAGTTTATCATATTTGCTTTGGAAGCAAATACAAGCTAATATACTGATTTTAAAAAAGCTCTGGTTTCCTTCTCATTTCACTTTCACTGATGACTGCAGAGGCCCAGCAGTTTCCACATTTTTCACTCGCCACCTTGGTTTTGGTTTTGTCACTTTTTACCAGACCAATCTTGCAAACTGTGTTGTCTCCCTGGTAATCCCACACAGAGTCTTAAACTACTTTGTTACTGGAAGATGGTTTCACTCTCAGGATTACTTCATGTATGCCAGATCTGTGTATGCTGCTAAAGTCAATCACCTGGTAGAGTGAATCACTGTGTATGGATCACACTGTAGCATTTAGATTCATCGAACAGTTTAGGCTGGAAGTCACCTTTGGATATTATTTGGTTTTATCCCTCCTCAAAACAGTGCCAACCTAGATCAGATCAGAATCATTGTCCACTCAGCTTTCAATGGTTCCCAAGAATGGAGAGTTCACAACCTCCCTGGGGCAATCTATTGCAGTGTTTGTTTGCCCTTGTGCTGAAAAGTAAATCCTAATGCATAACCAGAATTTCTCTTCTTATGCTTTTGACAGATGCTGCTCAGTCTTTCTCTGTCCTTCTTCAAGAAATCTGCCTTTATCTTCTCCGTATCTTTCACTGAGGTAGCTTCTGACAGCTATAATATATACCCTCAGCTACCTATTCTTACGCTATTTTGCTGATTCTTCTCCTTGTACATTATGTGCTCCAGTCCCCTAAAAATCTTGGTGGCCCTTCCCTGGTACCACTTATATGTTTTTCTTTAATTTATTGGGATATAACTGGTTGTACCACAAGTGTAAACAGAAGGGAATAATTAACCTCAACTTGTCTTCATGCCTGCTAACATAGTCCTGTATGGAGTTTACCTTCTTTGCTGCAAGGGAACACTGTTGGTTCTAGTCCATCTTCTTCAGCAAGACTCCCAGTTCCTTGTCTACAAAACTGAACCAGCTTTCTGGCCTGCTGACCAGCAGCCCCTACCGCTCCATGAGTTCATTCTATCACAGGTTCAGGACTGTATTTGCTCTTGCTGAGCTTCATGAGGTTATGGACAGTCCATTTTTTGCAGTCTGTCAAGGTCTCTGAAATAGCAGTCCAGCCACCAGTGTATAGATCACTTTCCGCATTGGTTTTGTGCCCTCTGCAAACTGAACTTCATAAAATTATAAAAATATATTGGTCATAGCATTGGTAATCAGTTGCAAGTTAGACTTTTTCCTGATGAACACAACAATTTGAGCCGTGTGATCAGCCAGTTTTCAACACACCTTGTAGGTCACCCATCCAGTCCATCTCTCTCCAGTATGGCTACAAGGATACTATGGTCAAAATATGCTTGTGGAACCTATGACTGCATCAAAAGTCAAAACAAACAATATCCACTGCAATGCCCTCATTGACAGACACAATCATCCTAACACAGAAGACCAAGGTTTTCTTTGGGCCACACGGTTTTATCTCTTGGTGCATGAGGAATAATTATTAGTTTATAAAATTTCTTCATTTCAAAATGTTTGAAATCCTGTGAGGGCTGTTCTTATAGTTTGAATTTAAGATCACCTGATGCATATTCTGGGTAAGCACAAAGACATTCATGACCATTTGAAGGTGCAAAAGGCAGTGAAATACGTAATAAAATTGCCAATTGAGAAGGGTCCTGGGGTGAATTATCCTCTGGAGCAGACCTCAGTTTCAACTCAGGAAGAACTAGTTTGTTCACTCCAGAAAGGAGTCTGAGACTGGAATAAATAAGTGAATAAATTTCTGAGAAGAAACCAGGGAACTAAGTTCTTTGTGAGAAAAAAAAAATCTACTTTTAGCTTAAAAATTGAACTCCTCAGTGCTCTGTTATCTGAGATCATCTCTGCCAGATTCACTGGCAGAAGAGGAAGGAGGGGAAAATACAAGGATGCCTAGCGCAATGCTCTAAACTTTTCAACATAAGAAGAGAGCCCAGAACATATATTTTCAGGTGTGTTGAATGTCCTCAAATAAGTACAGGGTGGTGTCAGAACAAAAGTTTTTTTCTTTACAGCTAAAAAAAGCTTGAAACAGCTTCTTGTTAAGCTGTAACATGTAAAAAGAAAAAGCTATCGTAAAAAAACACTGCTCTGGAGGCAAGTAAACTCAGCAGCTTTGGTATCTGACTTAAGGATTATACTCTTTACATGAAGGGACTTTTTTAATAGTGAGATTATTAATGACATTATCCAAAATAATTCTGCAAAAAGTATAAAGATGGACAGTAAGTATGAAACCTACAGAGTAGAGCACATGGAAAATCAAGTGTGAAATTGGCAATTTTTTGAGTTACATGGGGAGTGTAGTGCTTTATTGTCAGACAAGATGTGACTAGAACTGAGTTGCTGAGGTTATGCTGTCTAAACAATGGCAATTTATCATGTTGGAGTAACAGTATCTTTAACCCAGATTTGAAAAACGTGCAGAATTATGATTTAATTGAACCGAGCTAGACAAGGCATGACCAGCAATGCCTTAGACCTGTGTAATGGGAATTTTACTAGGAATGGAGATAAAATAGAATATCTCATTTCCTAAGCAATCAGTGTATTTCTCTCCTGCCATGTCTACAAAGAGCAAAGAGGACAGTGGTAGAGAATGATGCAAGGACAGTTAGGAAGACGGGATTATTCCTGTTGCTCAGGTTTACTCTGTCATGTTGTGACGGTATTAACTTATAAGCAGGAAGACTGGATGATATCTGGATGGAAGTGGCTGTTGTTAATATATATCATCACTGAACCAGAAGATATCTATAATTTGTGGTAATCTTTTTCTATTTACGATGCCTTCAGATTTTAATTTGTGCAGGCACATTTCACTTAGGAGAAACTACTACCTAAATTACTGGAAAAACACAAAAATATGAAATGAAAAAATAATCTTCAATTAATTACTGTTAAACAGCATTGTCTGCCTTTTCAAGTTGTTGTTGCTGTTATCATGTTGTACAGTGGGAAGATCATATTCAGAGAGATTGGGACTTTGGTTTTCCCATTTCAGAGGCTTACATAGAACAATCCTAACTCTTTTCTTGTTTTGCTTATAGATCCAAAAGCTAGCATATCAGAACAACTCACATGACACCTTATTTAATGATATGAGCATAATTAGGTTTCAAAACATAATGGTAGTGACAAGAAGCAACCATACATCCTCAAGTTTACAATGTTTCTGACTCCAGTTGTGTCAGTGTTGTAACCATACAGTTGGTATGAACTAATTATCAAATAAGGAAAGTAACAGCTGAAGCACGGAAGAAAAAATATTTTGTGTGGCACTGAAGCTTTTGTCTCCAGATTTTTCTTTTGTTGCACATGCAAAGTACTTATTCTCTTGGGGTGGGAACCTCACGATTGCATCTTGTATACTGTACTTCATATAGTTGGTTTATAGAACCAAAGGATAGCTAGCAACTAAGCAATGACGCCACATAGCAAGAGCACCTGAAAAGAGAGTTGTACAATTTTTAAGCAGAAGGATCAATATAGGCTTCTAAGAGCATATCATACCAGCGCTCAGCACCCATCATTCTCTCCCTTTAGATTGCAAGATTATCAATGAAACTGTCAGTCACAACAGTGCAGTTCATTTGCAGGAGTCACCTCTGCATCACCAAACTGTCCACAAATCTGGGAAACTGTCATGGGAGAAAGGAAAATGACTGTGAATCTAAATGTCACCTATAGGCTAAAGTGGGATACCTTGATCCATGCTCATGGATATCTCTGATAGGCTTCATATGTTCCCCAGAGAAAACAGATTTTGTTCAGATTCCCTTCAATAAAAAAAATGGGGATAATAATGTTGCTGAAGTCAGGAGTTTTTTGAAGATTATTAAGCAGACAGATGATACAGTGATGGGGAACATCACAGATGAAGTTGATATTGGAGAAAAAACTCCTTTTCTCCAATATGAAAAATAAACCAAACAAACCCCACTTGTTTCCACTTCGACCTCACCCCCACAATTCATTGAAATTGAAGAAAGCTATGCCCAGATAGGTCTAAGTCAGAATTTTGCTTGGATATCTTCTTGATGAAAACCATTACAAAATCCATTTGAAAAGGGAAATGTACAGTATACATTTTATGCACTAATGCTTTGATAAGTGATAACTAGTTGCATGGCACTTTTTAGGTTGCTTTCAAGCACCAAGCTTTATTTTAGATGTTGGCTATTAATGAAGAAGTCTTTGTAATTTTGTACTGCTACACTATTAGTTTCAGCTATTTAGTCCCATGTCTATATGTAAAGGGTTGAAAAGGCTTGATGAGGATTTGGATGTTATTTGAAGGCTGGAAATTCAGTTACAACATGAACTAACTTTTAATTGGTAGTAAATTGTAATAAAAAGGTGTTACAGCCATGCTTGAAAAAGCTAGCTTTTCTGTTAAGCTATGACTGTTTTGGTCTTCACAATCTGTGACTGCTGACAACACAGGAATGTGTTCTGCACCTATCCCTTTAACTATGAAGCTTTATTTTCTGGTGGAATTCAATGGCTTTTTCTTTATAATACGGAAAAGAATCTCAGCAGCATTTATGAAAGTTTAAGCATGTAGTTTCTGTTAATGTTAAGGGGAACTGCATGTGTAATCTACCATGCACAGCCCTAAAAAGTTACCTCAGTACATCTTTTTTCCAGAAGTGCCATTTGTGATGTTGCTTGTTACAGCGAGTTGATAGGCAATTTCACCTTTTTTTTGTTGCAAGCAACAGCCATTTCTCTACCTAATTCATGTCATCATTCTAAATAGTTACATTTATAACTATTACATGAACATGCTATTTATATAAGAGACAACAGCGAATCAAAGCCAATGTTTTCCTGTGAAGGATGAAAAATCAGAAGCACATTTTCTCTTAAGCAGATGGGATCAAACAGTGTAGGTTAATGCATATTTTTGGTAATGTCTGTCCTTATTTTACCCTGTGGAACCCTCTTGTAGCTCAATTTAACACAAAGTGCAATTTGAGGGTTCCCAGAAAGTAAATAGACAAGCCTTATAGAAGCCAGATATTCTTTGTTTCAGGTTATCAAGGATGCACAGATTTGCACATTTTTCTCACAGAATTCTTCATTTTCAAAGTCTGGAGTTAAAGTTTTCTGCTCTGCTGTTTGCACAATGTCTATTCACTAGGGTTTTACTACTAATTTAAAGATAGCTGGTTGTTCCTAACAGATAGTTCTTTCATTCTGGTGAAGAAATAAAATCATTTTCCACCCTAACAGATAGTTCTTTCATTCTGGTGAAGAAATAAAATAATTTTCCACCCTGATTTCAGCTCCCAGGAAATGAGGTGCAGTTCCCAAAGAATATAAAACTCACCTGGGTTGACACCAAGGTATATTGACAGTCTTCCTTAAAGAGGCCAATTATGATTTGACCTGAATCACATTTGCACCATGAAGAGTACTACTTCAGAAAGTAATATTATGTACTATGGGATACTTCTAAAGCTCTCCTTAATTTTTTACTCCAATTCTATTTGTTCTTATAAAAAATTCATTACACTACATGTTGAGTGATTATTCCTTCAGAAAGAAGTAGCACTGACTTTTCAGATGCAAGTGTAGCTGTTATAAGGGCAGGAAACTGTTTTACATTCAAAAGATATTTGCAGTTACGTACACAGCTTAATCTAATACAGGTAGCTAAGCATTAGCTGTTACAATTCAAACTAATTACCTTAGGCTCCTAAATATGTGTGTTGAATCATCCTTGGGAATTACCTATTTCTCTCCACTGACCAAAGTAAAATTTTAGGGGCTCAAATTAGATCAGATGAAAGCTATGCAGCTGGTTTAGACTGTTAAGTGCTGATAGTCATAGGTCAGTTCCCCTGTGTCCCAAAACACTGGGGTATAAGACAGCTCTGGTGCTGATACTGTTTAGATAAATTTACATGCACTGACATGACATGACTGTGCAGAGTGTTAATGCATTCTGCCTCTCAGGTGGCTGACTAGCCTCTAGGCATATTCCTGCATTTCTAACACATTACTTTGGGACCAGAACAGGCTTGCACTATCCTGGTTTGGATTGTAGATAGAGTTAGTTGTACTGAAAAAGCTGTATAATTTGATCCCATCTGGGCAAGGAACTTGGTGTAAAGACAGCTTCTTTTGAACATACAGATAGATAAAAACCTATCCATCCTTTATTTGACTGCATATGAGGACTTGTGGGAGCCCATTTAAGACTACATTCAACGTATACATTACAATTTTCCTTTACTATTTGGATCCAGATCTTTCTTTCAAAGATTTCAGTGGAAGCTTTCTATATTGATGAAAGCATATTCTTGCCCACATCAGGAGACAGATTGTCAGGAGATTAGGGATTGGGTTCTTGTACATCCAGCTTGAAAATAACTTTTGCAGCCAAGCATTTCAAATTGATTTGGCTGTTTCACTACTCCCCTGTTTTTATATAATAACATTTGCCAGCAGTGAAAATAATCTTATTTATTGTTTTGGACTACACTGCTTTTTATCATGGACATAAAATACAGTGTGTTTGGTTTGTTTAAAAAATTTGCTCCCAAGCCTCCCCAAAGCAGAAGAAGATGATCAGACTAATGAAAATACAATTTTCTCCTTACCTGTCCTCAAAGTGTCATCCAGTTGAATCTTCTCTCATTTGTGTAGAAAATAGGGGGATTATCAGGCTCTGCCTATGTAGACTATTACTGGTAGCAAAGCATTTGGGGATCCTCTTTTTACAGATCTGAACTCCTAAAAAGAAAAAAAATCCAGTTAATGGGAGATTTCCTGTCTATCCTGAATCATGGAATGTTTTAAGTTGGAAAATACCTTAAAGATCATGTAGTTCCAACCCCCCTGCCACAGTCAAGGACACCACCTGCTAGACCAGGTTACTCAAAGCCCCATCTAACCTGGCCTTGAACATTTGGAGGGATGGGGCCTCTACAGATTCTTTGGGCAATCACTTCCAGTACCTCACCACTCTCATAATGAAAAGTTTCTTTCTGATATCTAATCTAAATCCACCACCTTCTTCCAGGTTGAAGCCATTGTCCCTCATCCTATCACTACAGGGCTTTGTAAAAAGTCCTCCAGGTTTCTTGTAGGCCCCTTCAGATACTGGAAAGCTGCTGTAAGATGTCCCTGGAGCCTTCTCTTCTCCAGTCCAAACAACCCCAACTCTCTCAGCCTGTCTTCAGAGGAGAGATGCTCCACCACTCTGATCATCTTTGTGGCCCTCCTCTGAATCCCCTTCAAGAGCTCCATGTCCTTCCAGAGCTGGATGTGGGACTCCAGATGGGGTCTCATAAGAATGAAGTAGAGGGGTAAAATCGCCTCCCTTGACCTGCTTCTTTTGATGCAGCCTGTACTCTTAATTTTCCTCTTTTCTCATAAACAAGACTTCTGAGTATCTGAATGTTCCCTTAAGCATCCAAGTCTCAAATACTTATTGTACCTCCTCAGTCCTGAAATCTGTCCCATCTTAGATTTCCAAGATCTCTCCCATCTTATCAACTCCTGGTTTTCTTTTGTTCCCAAAAGAACCACTGGTCTCTCACTGCAATCTTTTAACCTTGACTTCAGGTATTACCGAATACTGTTTATGTGCAGGCTGAGCTTTTCTGTTCTTCCCTTACAGCCATGCAGTAGAACAGACAGCAAATAAGCAACAGTAATAAATATTTCCCCTTTCCATCTCCCATCCTTTTGCCCTCCTTCACACTGTGGTTTGGTTTCCTTTCTTTGCTTTGCTCAACATATGATTACAGCATTGTCAGCCAATAACATTATCTGCAGATCCTATCCAGGGTAGAATTACAGTAATATGCCTCTGTTGTGGGCACTAGAACTCAGTTTTTTATGCTCTATATTGGATTCATGCAGTAGTCCCTAGTCAGTTTTTCACCATGGCAGAATTTCTGAGGTGTAAATCAGGGTATGTCATAAGGTAAGTACACAGTTTGAATATATCCAGATTGCTAGGAAGGGCACTAAGCCATACCAGAGAGAAGGCCCTAGCATAATTTCCTTTACTATTTCAGATATAATAAAAATCTTCACCTTTCCTATTCCAGTTCTCTCCTAAAAGTAGTCCAGTGATGTCTTTGCACTTATGTATGCAATGCCCAAATGGTCTGTGGATGATGTACTGATGTCCAGGAAGTCAACCAGTGGCACAGTTCTAAGTTATAGGACTGTATGCACAGCTGTTCCAAGTGCAGTGTGTTCTAGAATCCTAGGTTCATATGACCATATGAGGATCTCAGTTTTCATTGATAAATTAAAAGGTTGCCAGAAAAACTTGAAAATATGGCTCTTGAGATCTTAGTACCAGAAACACAGAAACTAGCATATACAAGTAAGAAACAAGGTAATATTTATAATAAAAAAAAAAAAGTTTTGCATACATTTTTTTCATGACTTAAAAAAAAATGGGTGAAGCTTTGTATAAGCACAGTTTCCTAGATTTATCCAATGTGTTTAAACTCATAATTCAAGCAAGAGTCCAAAGCACTGCTGACTCAAACAGCATATTTGTGTGCTTGTTCTTCTTGATTGAAGATTAGATTGTTTTCTGTTACAACTCTATAGCATGCTTCAGCTGCCCGAAACAGTAATTTGAGCCCCTGGTCAACAGTATTCATACTAGAACTCTTTGTTCTGATAAATAATCCCATGTTACTCACTGTCCTGGGCAACGGACTTTCGGAATGGAACATTTTGTGCAGCGTGTTTGAAATTTACTCAGTTGCATTTATTTTTTAGGTATGCACATGTGTAATTCTCAGAAGATAAGATGACTTATTTTCTGTTAAGTTGCCCTTTTTTTTTTTTTTTTTTTTCAGTGCTAATGACTGGCACTTCTGAGGTTCTTGGCTTCTCTTTAGAATGATTTCAGGCATGGGAAGTCTGTATGATTGTACATTGTCAGTTTAGTCCCTCCTGATTTCCCCTCATTTTTGTTCAACAATCACTCATATTGGCAAGTCCTCAGATTCCCATCTATTAGGAAACAACTAGGTCTTCACACACCAAGCCTTAGTGAAGCCAAAAGAAGCTTGATTCAAGTAGAATCCAGTCCACATCTGGGATAGATGGCCTAAAGCAGTGTTCGCTCATTCTGTTCAGGTAGTCCCTCAGTAAGATGCCAGCAGATATTGTGCCTTCACTGGCACCCATGGCATGTATCCAATATCCTCGAGAAGCTGTAGAAACATAATTACAATGGATTGCAAGCAATCTCCAGTATTTGGTCTAGTGACTTTTGCTTTTTTGGGGCCTTCTGTGGTGAAAAGATACATAGAATCAAAGAATGGTTTGAGTTGGAAGGGAC
>VZRU01009951.1:686705-709497 GCA_013398155.1 Pedionomus torquatus | reverse complement strand
CCCGGCCCGGCAGGCACCGCCCCGGGAGGGCCCGGCCACCCCTCCTTCTCCACCCCCGCAACGCTCCCCCCGGTTACTGGCCTCCCCTCTGCGCCCCGGAGCCTGCTGTCATCACTCCGCTTCAGAGTTAACGACCCTCCCCGCACCCTTGGCACTCGGGAGCACAGCGCTCGGCCAGCTCTGCCCGGCAGCGCAGAGCATTCGTAACGCTCCAGAGAACGGGTGTTAATAAAAAACTGGAGCTCCAGAAGAGCAGAGATGGGATTCTGCAGCTCTGAAGGGACACACGCTCGGAGTTCCAGCTCCGAGCACGTTGCAACCTTTGCTGCGTGGGGAGGGGAGTGTGTGTGTGTGTCTTTACTGGACGAGGCAAAGGCAGGGAGCAAACAGCCTGGGTTCATGGTGGGTTTACGTTCCCCTCATCAGGGAGAAGAGATTTAGTTCCCAAACACGAGCAGCGTGCAGGAGAAACACAGCCACGTGAAATATACTTGCAGCCTGAGATGCCAGGCAGGGACACAACGTGCCTGTTACACCCACCGAGCTCATCGGTCCTCCCCAGAGCTACAGGTGGGCCACCAGGAGCCATGGGGCCAGGAGCCATGGGGCAGCCCACACATCAGGTTGCATTTATCACATACACGAGATGCCATGAAGGGACCCACGGGGCCAAACAGCCAGCCCATAGCCCTGGGGGTTTGCAATCAAAGAACACATCTGGCTCAAGGCAGAGCAAAATTGAAACCTGGGGAGAAGGGGGAGCAGCCAACATGCTTTGCAGAGCACAGGGGTCCTCCGAAATGTGTCCCCAGTGGGGAAGGAGTAGTTTCGCCATTAGCATTTCACAGCTTCACCCTGTGGTTGAGGTTGTTTGCAGGATCCTGTCATCTCCTTCCCCTCCTTCCCTGCCTCTTTGTTCCTTTCCCTTGCTGCCTCACAGCTGGTTAAAACTGTAACGCTTTGATAATCTTTTTTTTTTTCATTTAATCAGTTCTCATTTTTGTCAATTTTTCACTTGTGTCTTCCTTTCCTAGAGAGTGAAATGAGGCTGGGAGCTGTGGCTGCCTTTTGAACAGTCTCCAGAAAAAAAGTTTCAGGGAAATTTTCACTCTTTTCTCCCATAAATGCTGGGCTTTCTTAAAAAAAAATAATATATATATATGTATATGTCTCCAAAAATTCCAAACCCAGGGAATTTTATCATGGAGAAAAATTTCTTTTTTCATGGGCTTTTTTCATGTCAGTGAGAAAATATTGATATCCCTCCCAGCTCTGTTTTCCTGTAGTTGCTATTTTTACCCTTCCAAAACCTTCCATCTTCCCTCCATTGCTCCCTTCTGCCAAATTTCCTCATCATTTTCCTTCTCGGTTTCTCTCCCAGTTTCCAGCTTACACAGTGGTGCTTGAATATGTTAGAAACTCCCCGGGGAGGAGGCGGTCTCTTCAGATACACACACATTTCATCACAGGGTGAGCAACTGGTTGCAGGCCAGGGTTTGACCAGTATTAAACCATCCCTAGCTATAAGCTGCATCTAATATCAGATACAATAACATCAGGGGTATGTTACTGTTATTTCTGCTGAAGGTCAACAGGATTTCAGGGAATGAGCATCATGCAAGAGAGGGCCTGGTATTCTCCAGCATTTTTGGTGTCTTGCATAAGATTCAGAATGTTTAAAACTCCAATTAAAACTGCTGAAATAAAAGCATTATTGGATATAGGACTTATAACAAGACTCAGCGTGCTGTGGGAAATGCTTTAAAGGTGACCTGCAAATCCTTCTTAATTGCCTTGTTGTTGCAAGAGATGCTGTGTGCCCTCAATAACAGAGCTGGTGAGGACATCTGCTATAAGTTTAAAACAGCAAAAGTAAGTCAAAGTTGGAGGGTAAATTCCTCAGAGGTGTGGCTGTGCTGAATCACAGCTCCAGGCTTCTGATGAAGAGGCAGGTCCTAAACGGCTTCTTGAAACAAGGCAAGTTGGTTCCCTCTTTTGATGCCAAGCTGTCCATGGGGCCACTAAAGTTGCCTGCTGCCCTGTATGGCCTGTGTCCTCCAGCCTCTTTTCAGTAGATGCTGCCGACACTGGTGGGTGACTCCTCAATACATGGAGAAAAGGCAAGGAAAGCTTTGAGCATCAGGACTTGGACTAGAGGGAAGATGAGGACTCAGCCTGGGGGTGCAGAAGATTCAGATAAGAGGGGTGCTCACTGCTTCTGCCCTGATGTGGCTGGGGGGGGATCTGGGGAAATCATGTACACCCAGAGCCATAAAAATATTCAGACAACAAACACCCCAACAAAGTCAGGTCCTTAATGACTCCTAGGCATCTAAATAGGACAGCAGTTTCCCTCTGGCCCATGACATCCAGGACAAATGAAGTCAGGAGTACTCAATCCACATTTTTGGGATGGTCAGATGCTGCATCTATAAGGAAACAGCCAGGCCAGAACATCATCTCTAGGATGTGTTTAGGAAAGGGAGGGGAGACATTATCTCACTGGCCTGAACGCTCCTCTTCTCTTTCCTCCCCCAGAAAAGCTGCCAAGAGTAAAGATCTTTCAGGAAATAAACTCCCACTCCCTTGTTCTCACCGTGTTCAAAGGGGATGATGCACACATCCTGGCATGGCTGGGCAGGCAGGGGACAGCAACACAGCTCCAGCCCTACCTGTGCTACCACGAGAGGGATTTTCAAAAGGGTTTTTTAAATTTTCGCTTTTACAAATGTGTAGATCATCCTCTCGAGAGCAGACAGACTCAGGTTGGAGGTGGAGGGTGTCAGATACTGCTGTCAAATAGGCTCAGAAACAGAGACATGGATAATATATGCCAGACAGTTTGTCTGACAAATTATTGTTTCTGCTGTCACTTAAATTGTTCCGTACGTCATCTTCCCCTCCCATTTCTGTTTCAACCAAACCTACCTAGAGATGACACTTTTTCCAGCCTTTCTTATGACTAAACCAGTTTATAACCCAGTTTTGTCTGTTTGTGCACCGTGAGAGGGACCCTACTACCTTTTGAAGTTATGGATGGCTGAGAAGAAGGAAATGGCAGAAATAGTATTTTTCCTGCTCTGTGTTGTACCTGATATTACAGAAATTATTATGATTAAAATCAGAGAGATCAGGGATAGGTAAAATACAAATCCTGTATTAGGGGTAGGTAGTAGGAAGGTAGTACCTGGGCAGAAAAGCAGCCCTGGCCGCAGGGTAAGTGCTGGAGTGGCCACAGTCTGCCCAGGCTGCATTTGCCATCATGACTCTGCAGATCTGGTCACAAGCCCTGTGACCATCTAAGTCCAACACGTCCAATGTGTTGTGCTTCTTGCCCAGATAAATGCACTTCTTCAAGCAAATTCAGCCTCCGGCAGCAGAAGGTAGAAAGAAACTGGTGCAGTTTCCAGTGCCAGGGTACGTGCCCAACGTCACAGCTCTGCCAATCTCACCTTGTAGCCTGCCCCGCCACACATGTGGAGGAAAGGAGATGCTATTAGGGCTCTGCTTTTCTGGTGACCTCCGTCACCTTTGGGATAGCAGCTTGAGCAACGGCAGTGGTGAAAGCACTAGTGTCCAAGCACAGTGGGCAGTTCTTACCAGTCAGGAAGAGGAGCTGCAGGTCCACAGCAGTAGCTGGAACCAGGGGATGGGAAGAACATGGACAATTTGTGCCACCAAAGACCACAGCGTGTCTGCCTCCAGCTCTGGCCCAGCTCTTCTGGATGGGAGTCAGCGGGCAGATGCAACGTTTCTGTGTATGAACGGGTGTTAATAAAAAACTCTTTCTAGAGGAAAGTTTGCTAGACTTTCTAGAAAAGCGTCCTCAGCTCTTCTATCCTGCAAACCATGCCTCATGTTGGGAAATCACCTCCAAAATACCTGCAGAAAACTTTTAGCATCCCTCCATCAGCTCTGACATCATTAGCCCTCACTGCCAGCACTGGGCACTGGAGTAAGGCAGAAAGCAGCTCTCTTTTTGTCAGCTGGACCTATATATTTCTTCTCTCCGCCGTGTCAAGGTGAATTTGACTGTTAGGGACCGAGTCAGCCCCCTCACGGTTCCTCCTGCCAGCAGCCTGCACAGGTGAATTACAACTCAACGTGATCCTGTCGCCATCTAGAACTCTGAAGGTAATAAACGTCTGACTGTTATTAGGCAGTTATTGTCTGAAGCCTTTCAACAACAAAAGGAGGGCTTAAAAAATGCCTCTAAGTGCCACAGCTGTTGAAGGAGTGTGCTAGGAGCCAGGTGTCTATTTTCCTGCACAGTTCTTCCAGCAAGCTTCCTCCTTCCTGGGTAAATGTGCCCTCGTGAGGGTCTTTTAGGAGGGGAACAATTCGGTGTTTCTGCTCATTCCGGCCTCGAGATTTGCAGGCAGAGAAGACTGTGCAGAAGCCCCAGTTTGAGGTGGGGATATGGAATTTCAATCTGTGCTGTGCATAACAGGAACCCGGGCTGGGATGAATCATGCTATGTTACTTCAGTTTTAAATTTTTTTTGCACTGCGTAGGTTTTTCTAGGGCATATTCCATCAGGCACACACTGGTCAAATTCACTTTGAACATGTATTACACTGTTAGTCTGCGGTACACACACTTCAGATGTCAGAAACAGTAACGAAGTGGGTTTAGCAACTTAACAAACCCCTTCATCATTTCTGTGGATGGCCATACATTTTCTGAGTGCTCTTTATCACAGCCGTTTGACTACTATTTTTTTTTGTTAGAGTTGTCAGTTCTGAGGTATTTTGATTAAAGCCGCCCTGAGTAATTTCACCTTTTTTCCTTCATCAATACAGTAATTTGTAAATATCTCAGGATTATTTTTTTTTTGTCCTCCCACCCAGGAATGCAAATGGTCATTATGTACTCCCCAAGGTATCTCCAAATAACCCTTCTCCTTTTAACCTTAGGATTTTATTGTGTTAGTTGCTAGGTAACTGAGTAAGATTTATAGCCATCTATTGTTAATTTTGAAGGCAGTCTTCAATTTCCCTGTAAATAGCATTTGGGAGTTGGAGTCCACACCAATAAAAACTTGCAGCCCAGTCCCACTCCATGGAGAGGAACACCTGCTATGAAACACAGAGCCAAGTGGATACAAAAAGCTTATCCTTCCCCCCAAAAAAAAGGGCTCAGTGTCTTTATAACCGGGCAGGCTGAACACCACTGGGGTGCTAGAGGGACCCCGGGCCCCCTCAGCCTCTGGTGCTGGCACAATGATGTATCAGTGCTGGGATACAGGCTGTGCCAGGCTCTAAGAGCATCCCTGCTGCCACCCTGCTCCCCTCCTGCTCCTCTTCCAGACCTCTCCTTGTCCTTGCAGGCTGTTACTAACTCCCAGAAATGACAGGGCTGTGGCTTTTTCCCAGACTTGGATTTCTTTGCTGTCAAGCTCAAGACTCCCCAGGCGCAGCCCCTACCTCACCTCTCTTTGAGGAGAGGTGGGCGGTAGATGGCCCTGGTTCATGCAGTTCCTTAATGCTTCGCAATTTGAGGCTAAACACAGCAATCAAGTGGGGCTCTGCCAATTTGCACAAAACCTCCTTGCGCTATAGCAACAAGTCATTTTCTCCTCTCCCTCCCTCGCTCCCTCGAGCTCTCTTGCGATCCAGCAGAATTATTTGCTTTATGCAATAAATTCAGTCTCCTTCCATGCTGCTTCTACTTTTCCTGAAGATAAGAAAAATCAAATCTGTCTGGGGAAGCTTGCAGAGAGGTGAATGTCAGCAGCCGAGGCAGGAGGTGAGCTGTTGGGAGTGAAGCCATCCTGCCCTTCACTTCCAACTGCTCTGGAAGCATCACAGATGTTGTTCAGTATCTCACATTAATCATGCACTTGCCACCCCACAGGTAGAAAAGTGCTTTAATTTTTTTTTTTTTTAAAGCTGCTTTATTGTCTCTTCTCATTAGGGGAAAAGAAAATGGCCTTTCCTTCCCATTTCACAGGATTGAAACCTGCTGATAAATAGGGGTGAGATACCTGATAAAAGCAGGCTGCCAGTGGTTGCGGTGGGGCAGTAGCGCAAATCAGGCAGAACTTAGGTAGGTCCTCTATGGGAAAATTCAGAAAACTATGTCTATGATCCCTGAGATGACAGAAATGTTTTTCTTCTGGCCACGATTTTTTTCAGGTCTTACATTTGTGCTATTTTCACTTGCTGGAGATGCTGGTTCTTTGGCCAAGACAAACAGCCCAAGGCCTACTTCTGTCTAAAGCTTCCAATATTCCCAATTTAAACGCTTCCGTACATTTAGGCTCTTGAAAGGCCATTAGGAATGTTCAAATGAGGAAAAGTCATTAGTGAAATCTGAATGCGAGTCATACCTGGAAAGCTTCACATACCACTTGCACAACGTGGAGGAAAGCTGATGAAGAAAAGGATATTATCAGATTATCTCGGGTACCTAAGGAAGGCAGCCTCCCCTGGGGCGGGTGGGCAGCTCCCAGGGGTTATTCCAGGTGAGCCACGCACCAGCACAAGGCACACCCGCTGCCTCTTCAACCTAGAGGAGGATGAAGCTTTAGATGTTGAGAAGAGTTGATGGAAGGACTTGAAGATACCTCACTTGGTGCAATTCAGTGATCAGAATTTAGGAACATCTCTGAAAAAATATCTATCTATCTATCTATCTATCTATCTATCTATCTATCTATCTATCTATCTATCTATCTATCTATCTATCTATCTATCAAGGGCAGCATCTCTATGTTGGGGTTGTTCAGCCTGGAGAAAAGGAGGCTGAGGGGAGACCTTATCACTTTCTACAACTACCTGAAAGAAGGGTGTAGAGAGGTGGGAGTTGGTCCGTCTTTCCAAGCAGCAGGCAATAGGACAAGAGGAAACAGCCCCAAGTTGTGCCAGAGGAGGTTTAGATTGATATTAGGAAAAATTTCTTCACCAAAAGGGCTATCAAACATTGGAACAGGCTGCCAAGGGAAGTGGTGGAGTCACCATCCCTGAATGTATTTAAAAGACATGAAGAAGTGGTGCTGAGGGACATGGTTTAGTGGTAATTTGGCAGGGCTACCAGAACAATTTGACTTGAAGATTTTAAAGCTCTCTTCCAACCATGATTCTGTGATTCTGTTCCATGATTCGCTGCACCTGGATGGGGACAGAAACTCAAGCAGGAGTCAGCAGAGGGGTCTGATCTAATGCCCTTGGCTGAGGTCTCCTTAGATCACCTGTGCCACTAATCTGGGTGGGTTGTCCCCCGAGACACCTGGATTTGAAGAGACCTGGTCTGCTTAGGGATCCCCCAGGATGGGAAAAGCAGCAGCTGAGCCTCAGCCCAGATGGGAAGAAAGGCCACTGGCTTCTGCTCTCACCAGACAACGCTTCGACTCACCGTGCTATTCCAAGAAGCAAACCTCTGTGGATAGTGCTGAGCTGCTCCTTCCAGCATCCCGGCCAGCACCGTATGTGGTTTATTATTTCAGAGCTCAGTTATTTGCCGGTTCAGCTAATGTGGGTATGTTTTATCTATAGCTGCATTTTCTCAAGCAGGGCTAGATTGCCACCAGTGGGTACGTGTCTGTTCTAGCCGGGCTCCGGCAAGGTGCCAGCCTCAGGGGCAAGTGCACGGTTGCACGCTCCCAGTGCTGTAAATCCAACCCTTGCTCCAAAGGGGCTGCTCAAACCTAAGACCTGCAGTTCAGACCACTTCATGAGGAGAGCCGAAGCCGTTGCATGAGGCCAGAGCACCAGCCTCTGGCAGCATCTGGTACCTGCTTGTGCCCTTCACTGCAGGGGGCTTCACTCATGCCTACCCACGGTGTGTGGGGGGGATTACACAGGAATGGGAGTGAATAAGTCCCTGCTCTTCTTTGCCCATCACAAAGACCTTTCCAGCTCACCTGGACACATTGGCTCTTCCTAGTTCACAGGGAGCCATCCCTGCTTCCCTGCTACCGTGAATGGGAGCAATTAAAGCATTTCACAGCAATATACNGGGGGGAGGCAGGCTGTAAACTGTGAATAGCTTGAAAGAGAAAGGTCAGCAAGGCAGTGAGGATGGATTAGTAATGGACAATGCAGCAAAGACCTGATTAATTTAATTGCTCATCTGAAATGTAGTCACAGATTAAAGAAGGATGAAGAAATTATAATCATATGAATGGAGCCAAGTAATGATTTTTAAGGGAGAAAAAATGCAGAGCCCTGCCTCCCCCTCCACCCTCTGCCCTGCGCACAAAAGGGTTTGTATTCAGGGATTACTCCAGACTTCTGGATTTTCTCCTCACATCGTCTTCTCAGGGATGGAGACATCGACTACCTACATTCAAGTAGCTGCAGTTTGATATCACTGTGGGCAGCTCAGATTGAGCAGGAGTGTTAAAGCTTGGTATGTGCCCGAGCCTGCGAGGAGATGTAACGCAGAAACCATTTGGGCTCTGACACTCCCAGCAAAGCTGAGGTTTTCCTGGTGGAACTGGACTGATGGGCATGGCCTCAGCCTCTGCACTTCAGATCCAGCCACTACCTCGAACAACCTCAATCAGCTTCAGAAAAAAAGAATTTATTTCTACCTTCCCTCGGCTTCAAATGGTATCTCAGATCTCCCTGTACTTACAGTCAACAGTTCATGTATCCAAACACTTCAGACATAATATTTATAACTAGAGAGAGGCAGAAGTCATTTAACAGAAAATTTCACAGGTTTGTTTTGTTTGTATCTTCCTTTTAATTAGAACAAACAAACCAAAAAGCCCTCAAGAAATAAAGTATAAAAGCATATGGGTTAGGTCAAAACGCTTATTCTCTTCTCGTTTTGATTTTTCAAAAACTGTGCCTTATGTTTGGTAATATAAAATAGCAGAAAAATTAAGCCAACTTTGAAGTGGAAACTCAGACTCTTCTGTGAAGGCCAAAAATAACTTCTCGGCATTCTTCATCTCGCTATTGCAGAGAGGTCAGAAACTTGTCATCTAAATCTGCTTCTGGAAGGCTACAATTCCGATTGCCTGGATTACTCCAGTGCAGGCAAAAATACTTGGAAGATACCGGAGTGAGACTGACAGGCACCACTTCTGGCCACCAGCTCCTTCCTCCTGTACAGCACAAGCTGCAGAGCTACCTCCAGGAATTTGTACGGCAAAGGGACTCATCTCCTCCCCCACTGAATGACCAACAGCTACTAAGGTTAGTGACTTCTGGCTGATCTCAAACGTTTTTCTTAAAAAGACTTGAAGAGCTCTCCATTTGAAGAGTTCAAGCAATGGGAGAACTTACCACATAGGCTGAGCCGCTCCAACTGTTAAGGACTCCTGGGCTGGGTTGAATTTCTGTGCCTCTGCTTGGTAGGTGGGAGAACTGTCTTGCCTCAACGCTGCTCCCCTGGCAGAAATGCTTTCTCTAAGTCAGCCCTCAATCATCTGTTTGGGAAGAGGAGTTATGTTGGAAAGACCCTCTAGATCAGGTCTGGAAGCATCTCAGTAGAAAATTGTCTTTCTTGCCCAGACTGCCTTCCTTCTTCTTTCCTGCCTCTCCCTATTTTTCAGTACATTTTTCAAAGCCTGGCTTTGCAGGAAAAGGTTTTCTAGCAAATGGCCTGATTTAAGGCTAGCTCCTTGGGAAGTGAATTTCCAACAGCCTCCAACAAAATGCATTTTAATTTTCAATAGAGGAAAAAATGCTGATTATTGGGGCAGAAGAGAACGTTGAAGAGACGAAGCGATCACCTCTGTCTCTGGAGCAATTAGCCCTGATATGCTGTACAACAAGGCTGAAGAGCGCTGTAATTTTCATAGACATAAGCATCAAAAGTATTAAAATGACCCTTTCATTATACATGGCCGGAAGGTTAAATATGATTCAGGGGCTGTGCACAGACCCTCTGTTGCCTGAATTCCACAGCAGCCCACATGTAATGTCTTTATAATCATTTATTAAGGATAAGAGAAAGAAAAGAAAGGCATCTTTAAGATTTAAACTAAGAATCAAGCTTTTGAAATACCGCATGTTCTGTTTTCTGTATCTGACTGTTTCAGACAGTATGAGAAAGGTAAAATTAAAAGCACAGAAGCTGAGAAAGTGCTGGCAGCTCCAGCCTAAGAGATCTGCTGTATTTTTGGAGACAAAGCAAGGGGAACATACAAGGGAGGGCAGCAAGATGTAACTTCTTCAACCTTACCTGCAGCCTCTGGGGCAGGGGTGCTGTAAGACTCTGGCTGCAGCTTGTCACTTCGTTGTCCTCCTGCGAGCCGGTCCTCATGTTTGTTTCCTATTAAACCAAATTTCTTCCAGGTAGAAGAAATCTTCTTGATTATTGGTACTAAGGTTTTTTGTTGGTTTTTTTTTTTTTTTTTTTTCCAACTTAGAAAAGTTTGTTTTGTTTTTTATTTATTTTCAGATTTCTTTGAACAGCACGGCTAGCTGTGTGGACCAGGTCCAGTATCCCGGCTCATGCTTCAAAAAACATTTGCATACTGAACCATTTGTCTCCCTTATTGTCCCCTAGCAAGGGATGTCCCCTGGTGCATAGATGGCAGCACCAGGCATATCCACCTAGCACTCGGGGCACCTCTGAGATGTGCTCTGCTGTGTTTTGTGCCTCAGGGCACCCTTCTCCTGGACAGAAACCGAGGAGCATCAGTCCATCTGACCGGCAGGACACGACTCGTGCTGTGGCCACTCGCCAAGGTGGTCCCTGGTCCACAGAGTCCAATGTGGGCTTGGGGAAGGGCTCCATATAAACAACATTATTGCCTTTCCTCCTTCCTTTTGCACGGGACAAGGAACCCAAAGCTTGGAAATAAACACCAGCACAAAAAGGAATGTTTACCATTCAATGTATTATTCCCTTGTGTACAAAGTATTTTGCCTCTATAATAGCACACAGGTATTGAAATACGATGGCAAATGCAGAAAGACCATACAGACATGTCTTATGGGTCTTTTAATTTCCTTTTGAGTATAAGCAGAAAGAAAAGAAACACTATACAGGAAAGTGCTTGCAAAAATAACCCCAGTTTGTAGAAAAATAATGGCATTGATATACAAAACCCAGAGTTGTTTCCTGAACAAGAAAGGTCTAATGTCTCTGGTCCTCAAAGCCTGTTCCTATTTAATGAAGCCCATTAATGAACCACAGGATCAGTGCTCTGTAATTTTTTTTCCCTTATAGTTTATTTAATATTTTTTTAGGTTTCTCTTGCTCTGTTAATAGCTGCTATGAAACTATATTGTAGAAATGAACTCGTACAGGTCAAAATAAAATTTCTTTTTATAAATAGCCATTCACTTCATTAGAGAAAATATAATAAGCCTGTACTTTCTAAGCACCACTGTTTCTTTCTAAACTTCATAGTGCAATTTTCCCTTTTCCCCTACAGAAGTTATACATAAGCAATTATCATTAAAAAAAAAATCACTGTTCCATTACTACTTCTTTCCCCTTTCCCTTTTTCCTCTTTCTCTTTCCCTTTTCCCCTTTCCCTTTTTCCCTTTTCTTTAACCTTTGAAATGGTATTTTTGGCATTTTTCTCAGAATGGTAGAATTTATTATCGTTATGCATAGACACACAACATAGGTGAAAAAAAAAATAAATCTTTCTAAGATATGATCCTATCTACTTATGCGCTGTTAAGCCAAAACCCTCAAATGATGGTTAAGAGTCTCATTCTTTTCTCTGAGTCTGAATATGAGTAAGAGAAGCAGAGACACATGCAGAGTAAGTGTAGAGCACCAGTTTTCGAGCTGCTGGACTGTAAGGCAGCCCTGCTCGCCTACGAGACGTCCTCTGGCTGACGTGATGTGTCTGTCCCTGGCCGATTGGGCTGGGAGGTTTCACCCTGAAGGCTGGACACAGCCCAGCACACACCCCGGTAATGAACCCAGGGCTCGGATCCTTTATTGCTATTGATCTGGCTGTTTTGAAACAGACTGGTTACACGTCCTTTGGGGAGACTTGCAGGAGATCCTGAGGTTGAGTTTTTGTTAACTGTTGGCATCCAAAACCGCAAGACTTATCTGAAATAGCAGGCAAACCTCTTTAGTTTTCCAAACTGCTGGCAATTTTGTGCTGAAAAGCTTCCTTTCCTTGTACTTTGTGCTCCTGGCTACCCTGATACATAAGGCGAAAGGGCAGCATCTTCCTATCGCTAAGTAAAATCGTGGAGAAAGAGATAAGGGACATAGTCATAGACTACAAAAATAATCTGGTCACATCACCCCCGTTCAAACGTGCTACGAAGCTCTGCAAAGATGTGGCGGGTCNCAACGGTAAAGGTCTGGTTGTACATGGGATGGCAGATAGGCAAGGAGCACAGATGCCTTACCAGGAAGATCTGAAGCAACACAGGAGTAGGCGTAAAGCAGCCTGTTTTTGAAGGGGGGGGAGGGCAGAGTTATCTACAAGTACAGAGTGATCTTGTTGAAACCAGGCAGAGCCGGCACTGAAGCCTCCCCTTGCAGATGGTCTGTGAGTGAGTAGGAAGCCGGGGAAACGCTGCAGGTGCCCGTGATGGGAGTCCCCCCAGCCAAGAGGAAGGGGCGGCTTGGCTGGGTGTGCTGTCCCCATCCCCTGCCGCAGCCCCCGCCGCCCCCACCGGCAGGGATAACGCGGCAGGGATGCTTTCGGCTTCGCGTGAGGGTTTTGGCGATGACGGCCATAAGAAACTGCGGCGCTTCTCAGTGCACAGCCCAGGGAAACATATGGGCTGATCAGCCTGTCTGGGATGAGTTAATACCCCACTTCCAGATGGAGCCAGGAAGCACAGAGGCACATGCAATCAGGAGACAAATACATGTTTTTTCCAAAGCGAGTTCGCCTCGGAGCCCTACAAAAATAAGGGGCTCGAGCTGAAGATCCATCTGCAGGAATTTTCCTAAACCGGGGGTAGATCTTAATTGATTTTGACTTTTTTTTTCTGCTTTCTTCCCTTTTTCACTGATAAAGGCACTGGATTAACTAAAACTACAGAGCATTAATAAATATCACGTTAGCACCAAACCAGTGCTTTTAGCACTGGCCACAGAGGTCATGTGAAATTCAAAACATACCTAAAAGATAAAGATTGCTAATGCAACTAGCACTGTATTCATTGTCATGTTTTCCTTGAGTGCTGTCGGCCTAATCCCTAAAATAAATTTTAAGCACATCTTGTCTATGTTCCTTACATAAAGACAGATTGAAATGCCAAAAATACCCCTATGCAGATTGTGTAGCACCGTAGAGGGCCAAAGCAGCCCATAACTGAAGGAAAATTACTGATTGAAAGTAAACAACTGAATACAGTGACAATAAAGTATCACTTGTCATAATGCTACATATAATGTAGAGTACGCAAAATGCAGTGGTTTGACTGCAGGTTTTAACAATAAAAAATAAAAATAGTAAAAGCAGCCTTAATATAATGATTTTACGTACAAAAATATTAAATCAAAATAAATAATTCCAAACATAAATATTATACTGTACATTAAGAATATGCGATCTATATACACACATAAACAGATAAAAAAAAAGTGGAAGGCAGAGGTATTGCATCGCTATCCTTCATCCGTCTCCTCTCCGCTGGCTGCTCTTGGAGAACCTGGGGAATACAGACCAGGGGCACGTTAGAGTCAGGTCATCCTCTTCACCTCTGGAACTAGCAAGACTGGCACAAAAGTGGAGCCAAAGTGGGTGGGAAGCGTGTTTCCAGTTGACAGTGCTGGACTCATGAGGGTTACTGGGGGAAGCCAGGATTTGGGAGTCCAGGATCCCTGTGCTCCCCAGATGCTGCCTGAGAGGGATGGGTGGCTGTCACCAGTGCAGTCAATGGCAAGTGCTTTTACAAGCGTGGCCTGATCTGCTTCTTCAGGACGTTTTGGGGAAGATTTCCCCAGCAGAAGCGGCTGGGAACTTACCATTGCTATAACACCTGAACGTCGAGGCCTGTTCCAGATGATGGAGTACACTTCCCACAGTAACCGCCGCATTTTCCTACTACTTTGGTACCATCCTGCAGGCAAAATCAGAAATAACAGCTCACATAAGGGCTCAGGAATTCTGTGCTGTGAAAGGGCCAGATCTGGGATATTCTAGCCAGGGTTTTTAATAGAAAGTGTCTGGGAAGGAAAACAAATTATGCCTAAATGAATCTACAAAATCATCATTATATTTAAATGTATGCAAATACAATTCCCTTTAGTGCTACCAGGTCAGATGGTGAACACAAATAAGAAAGGGTAGTTTTGATTTAGTACATGATTGAAAGATGCCCAAGGAGAAGGCCATTTGGAGGGAGATCTCAAGGGTATGTGCTTTCTCCAGTTTCCCCCACAGTGAATAACTGTAATGAGTGGAAAACTTGGCTCATGCAAAAGCAAAAACCCATCTAGACAATAAGAGCTCCTCAGCTGTGCCTGAGCACGTGAAGGGCACAGGGAGGATGTTTGTAAGCAGTACCAAGAAATATCCATTTGGAAGGGAAAGGCCTGAAGTGGCTCCAGAGCCAAGACAAGGGGGAAAGTGATGGCGTGCAGCTCTGCCACTTGCTAAAGTGCCATCCCCTCTCAGCTCTGCATTTTCACAGCAAGAATAGACAAAGGAAGATGCACAGTTGGCCTGAGGTTGGCCTGGTCTCCAGGAGAGCCCAGCAAGCATGGTGCAACTCCGGTCTTGAGTTTGGAGAGTAATCCATCTGGCCTTCCTTACTGCACCTCTTCAGAGTCTTTCTCCTTTTTGGTCATTGGAATGGACAGACAGTCCTTGAGGGGAATTCAACTCTCAATTACCAGAAAATTGGACTTAAGTGCAGGACAAGCTTGCACAAAGCATTTATTTTTAAAAGAGCTCCATCCTGCCCTTGACACTATTGATCTGTGATTGCAGCAGGCTGCTATCATCTCTCCTCACTATGCCGTTCTCTCTTCTGCTCCTTCAGGCAATTACACCCTTGGAATAGTGCTTGACAGATGCCATCGAGTGATGGAAGTAAGAGTTGCCTCTTAGACCCCCTATCCCTTAAAGTTTGTTCCCAGCTGTGATGGTGTCGGCTCTCTGCGACCCCAAAGTCATCTGCCTGGGTTTCTCCTTTTTGAAGGGGAGAAGAATAGCAAAGCACCTGCCAGAACTAACAATGGGGGCCTGTGCTGGTCCCCTTCTACCTGTGCTGGAGAATGCTTTGCTGCAGCAAGGGCTGACCAGTAGCTTGAATTCTCCCTCAAGAAGCCCAGCACTGATGAGGCTCCTGGCTCAGGAGTATCCCCAGAGCCAAGGGGACCTATAACAGTACAGGAGAAGATAATTTGCAAATTGCTTTTTGTTAAATTATTACAGTGACCTCCTTAGGAGAGTTTTAACAGGGGCAGTTGGGATAACTCACATGAAGCATCCCTGGAGGTGTTTAAGGCCAGGCTGGATGGGACTTTGAGCAACCTGGTCTAGTGGGAGGTGTCCCTGCCCATGGCAGGGGGGTTGGAACTCAATGATCTTTAAGGTCCCTTCCAACTCTAACCATTCTATGATTCTATATGCAACAGCCAAAAAAGCAATCCCCAGAGCCCGGGTGACTTGGGTTTCTCCCAAGGAGATAAACCCAGCCCACGTCCATGTCTACCACACTTTATCAGCCACGTTTTGGGAACAACTCTACTCCGGGCACACTCGTCTGGCATCCAGACACTCCCTGGCAGGTCCAGCTCTGCTCTGTATCCCTGACCCCACACACCTCAGTCCTTCCCGCTCTGATCCACACTCCCTGCTGGACACCTCAGACAACTAATTAAGGACTTGTCTGCCCCACAGCATGCAGCGTTTGCAGCTTCGTGGTTAAGCAGGCTCACTAATTAATTGCAATAACTCAAATCAAGTTAAACCTGCTAGCCCCCCCTTCGCCCTCAAGCTCACATACGATTACGGGAAACACTTCTTTTTCTGATATCAGATTTTTTGTTAGTCTCTACTTGGAATATTTTGCCATGAAAGACAACAATTAGAAAGTTCTCAAGAGCAAGAATAATTAAAATGACAACTTACTGGGGATTTTTGAATTTCCGACACTGCGTAATTCCCTTGCGAGAGCCACTTTGCCGTTCCCGTTAAGGACAGGCCTGTCCCGTAAAGGTCTATGCTGAAGCGACCCTAAAAAGCAAGCAGACAAGCCTGGTTACCCTGAAATACTGCGCTTTTGCCACGGTGTCATTTTTCTAACAGGATCCTGCCAGCAATGTTTTCAATTTTTTCCATCACTCTGATAGTGAGTAGCACAAATTTGTACAAATCACAGCGTGTATTGGGCTATGAATTTTCTTCTTGGTGGTGGCTGCAGAGAAGAAGGGGCTTTACCTTGGGTTTTCACTGCTGCTTCTCGATTTTACACTACTTTTTTTCTCGGTTTTACACTGCTTTTTCGCAGTTTGCCAGCTGAGGGCATTCTTGGCTTTTCCATGGCCAACTGCAGAGCCTGACGTGCTCCAGCAGCTGATAGGAAAGGTACCCCTGGGACGTGCTGCAGCTGCTCTTGCTGCTCCCTCCTCAACTGGAGAGGGCACACTTGTCCTGATTTTCCTTATTTTCCACTGGGCTTTTCTTTTTTTTTATTTTTTCTTCCCCCAGACTTCAGTAAAATCAAAACTCTTTCATTTGTTTATTTCTTAAAAACTTCCTTCGCTTCATTCCAACCTGTCTCAAAATGCACGAAATGGGCAGAAAATTAAGGCCTATGTCTGCATCCAATGGAGATGCCCCCAGCCTTCCCTCTACCCCCAAGGCAGACCCCATCCCTGCGTGTTTCTGGATCCAAGGAGGGATGCTTCAGCCGCAGCCCACCACAGCCATGTGGTACCAGATGGCTGCTGGCTTTGCTCCCTGCACTTGCTGCCTTGGGAACGTTGACTTTCTGCAAGAAGCAAACTGTCTGGGGGTCAGGTGGATGGGTATTAACATTCATGAGCCTTCCTGAGGTAAGAAGTCAATCCCTAAGCCGCTGAGCTGTGTGGAAAAGTGTCAGCTCTGAACGTAGGAAGGAAAGGAGGTTTGCCCCCTGCCGTCTGTTGCTGCGACTCCTTACTTTGTGAGTAAGGTCCACCTATCCAAACATACCAGTTACCTTCCCTCAACTCCACAAAAGCTAGGTGTGCTGGGGACACAGAGGAAGCCACCTGTAGCATGCTGTTAATTAGTCTCCCGAAGACTTTCAAGAAAGCATATTTCTTCCAAGCAACTGGGCTAAACATCCTGCGTCACCTCCCAAACCTACTGAAGGTGTGACTTAGCCTGTGCCCAGCTCTGTGCTTTCATGGCCACGCACCTCACGGTGCTGGCACAGGCTGGATTTGCCCTGATGTGCAGGCACTGCCTTTGTTGCATCATCTTTTTCCCAGCCCTGAAGTGGAGTGAGTGGTGGTCTCACTGGGCTGCTGTGAAAATAAGCCACAGGGTGTGGGGCCGGTGGGGCAGCAGCTGGCAGGTACCACTGTGGTCTCTAATGGGTGAGCTCCATCAGTCCAGTGGCAGAAACTCAATCTGTTTCTGCCCTGCAAAGGTTCTCTCCTCTCCTTCTTGGGCACCTCCCCCCTGAGCTGGCTGGGCAAGAGTTCTGCTGTCTGCTGCCTTCTCCACCCAGACAGGTTCTCTCACCCATGTTCTTGCACCTTCATTTCAGCAGATACGAGACTGCGGAGCACAGAGGCAGGGTTCCATCATATCCCGATGGCCTGATCCACTACTGCTCTCCCTGCCCAGCATTTCTACCAAGCTCTACCCTGGACCCATCCTTGTACCTTCATACCCTGGACCTCATACCTTCAATGACACACGCAAAGACCTGCCCTTCTCCCACAGATTATTTCTTCCTCCTTTTCTCCTTGACTGTCAACTGTATGAGGTCCTGGGGAATGTCCCTTAGTATCAACACTGGTCTGATAAGACCCTGACATTTTCCCAGATGGAAAATGGAGAGTGCTTTCTGCACAGACAAAAGGAAGAGTTTCTGAGGGCTGAGATGAGAATGAGACGCTCGCTGGAGTTGGGCTGATGTGATCAGCAGTAATTAATAGAGAGTCTGAACATAACAAATGGCACCAATTCCTATGGAATGCTGTTGTCAAATACCTGTGGGCATTTGGCTGCACTGTAGCAGTCCCCAGCAGTGGCATAAGGAACAGGTCGTCCATCATGTGTCCGTGCAAACTGTAAATCGGTCGCTGTGGAGAACAGTTGGTGAATAACACGGAAAGAAAGATGCAGAGAGAGAGACAAAATAAATGTAAACGTCCTCTTGGCTAACGTTTAAATTCACTAAAGCTGGTTTCAAACATTAATCTTGAAAGTCAAGACCTCATTTGTTGGATTTTTAATACTAAATCCCCAATTCATCCCACATGTGACTCCCGGTATGTGAGCGCTGAATTTAACAGGGCGCTTACACGCTCAACATTTACAGCCTGGTTTAAGTACATTGGTGACTTAGGGCCTAGGTATAAATAACAGCAAAACTTGAACTCATGGCTGGGCTTTATTTCTCTATCGGAAAACACCTCACTTTCAGGAAGGCCATGGGACCTCCTAAATCCCACTTCTCAAAAAAGACAAACAACCATCTCTGTGCTCTCCTGGCTGCCCCAGCCCAGGGGTCGGGCTTTCAAAGGGAATTGGGACATTTTGCTCTGGAGGGATCTGAAGTAATCGAGACTCATTTAGATGGGGATGTGAGATAGCTCCTGCCTGACAGAGGTAGGTGCCCAGCTCCTTTTGAAATTCAAAGGGAGCTGATATCAAATTCCCCAAGGGTGGTTCCTTTGAGATCTTTACCTAGGAGCTTTTACAGACTATTAGTAGCTTTTTACAGATTGATAGACTGGGAAGAATCATGGCTTGAAAATTAAGTGATAAAAACCCCCTATCAGATAAAGAGTCACTTTACAAGGAAGGATTTTGATTTATTAAAAAAAAAATCTCTGCTATTTACTGAATGAACCCCCAACATTATGCTGTATTTTTAAGACATTTGCTGGAAACTGATAGCGTCGCTGGGGTCAAGGTGACTGAAACCGTAGCTCTATGGGATGCTGTGGGCTGTCTAGCAGCAGGATGGCTCCCAGCTCCCGTGGATGACAAGAGAGACAGGGTATCACTTATACTGCATAGCTATAGTCCTCTCCTCCCCTGCAAATCCATGGTCCCAGCTCCATCACTCTTCACACAAGTTATTTCCCCACGGTCTGGCTCTGCCAGGAGCCTCCTCCACCCTGGCCCTGAGGGAACAGCATTCCCAGCCCCAGTAGAGATCCTGCACTGGGATTTCCTGACACATCTGTGTGTAAAATGGGGTCCAGCTCCTCCCTGGTTTAGCTTTCTGTCCAAGTCCAGTCTGAAAATAGGAGATCAAATGAAATAAAATCCTTCAAAATATACACTGGCCTGCCGGGAGCACACAAATATTCATTCTGCATGGCAGATGCACCAGCGACTATCTTAATGTTTTCCCATATTACAGAGAAGTAGTATGAGCATCTCTGATGTATCCAAGTTGCAGTCTCTAAGTGCAAAGCAGCCTTTAACAGGAATATTGCTCACTAGAGTACTACTGCTTGTTTGTAGTTACAGCTACATTTCTGTAAAAATAAACATTGTTTTTTTTAATGGCAAGGCCCTGTTTTTACTCACTTATTATTTGCATAGTGTTCAGGTCCAGCCTTACTTTGCTGAAGGTGGAAAACCCAGCTGCTGTGTAATCTTTCCTACACTGGCAGTCTTCTCGTCTGCTCCCATTATACGGACATTCAGTCGGGTTATGCAATCTAAATCAAAAGAAAACCCTTTCTACTCATGACCGGAAAATATTGCCATGGAAAACAAAAATATTGCAAAGCTCGGGATTGAGGGATTTCTTACCTGTATCCATACACTTCTGAAAAATTCTCTGCATCCCCATTTACAAGGGTCACATACTCCTTTGGGCTGTCAGTCTGCATCCCAGAGCAATACACCTGAGAGAGAGAAGCAAGATTTCGTCAGGTATCACGTGCAAAGGGATGGCTGAGAAAACTCAGGGTAGAAAAGACAAAGGTGGAAGGGAAGAGCATGTGCGGGGTCCTCTTGCGCCTTTGGGAAATGCTTTAACTATCAGTCTGTTGCTGAAATGCACCTTTAATGTCTTTCCTTTGACTTGAAGGAAATATTCACCATCTTCAGTGACACCTTTGAGATTTTTAACATCTTTGCAACTCCTTGGCAATTCGCCTGAAAAAAAACAGAAATACTTGCAGTCACTGAGCAACTGTACATCAAAATTTCTTTTATAACACAGTGAAACATCTAAAGCATCAAAACAACTTGCTTATTTTTAAGAGGTCTCCATAAAGTGCCCTAGCGCTTAGTTGGATGGCTCCCAACGTTTGGAACCACTGCATATCAAAGAATGGTTAGAGTTGGAAGAGACCTTAAAGATCATTGAGTTCCAACTCCCCTGCCATGGGCAGGGACACCTCTACTAGACCAGGTTGTTCAGTGCCCCATCCAGCCTGGCTTTGAACACTTCCAGGGATGGGGCATCCACAGCTTCTCTGGGCAACCTGTTCCAGTGCCTCACCACCCTCACAGTAAGAAATTTCTTCCTAACATCCAATCTAAATCTCCCCTCTTCCAATTTAAAACCATTACCCCTTGTCCTATCACTACGTTTCCTGACAAAAAGTTCCTCTCCAGCCCTCCTGTAGCTCCTTTCAGATACTGGAAGGCTGCTAGAAGGTCTCCCTGGAGCCTTCTCTGGTCTGAACAGCCCTGGCTCTCTCAGCCTATCTTCATAGAAGAGGTGCTCCATCCCTCAAATTTTCTTCATATCATATATATATAAAATCATATCTGTAGGGGTTTGTTGGGAGCAGATGCTGAAGCCATGAGAAAGGCAATGCAAGGTGCAAATCTGCAGACTTACAGTCATGGACATTGTGGCACGTCCTCCTCTCTTCAGGTTTCAGATCTGCATGGCACAAGCTGCTGACCTGGTCACTGTTTGTCAAACACTGCACCGACCGGTGCATGACTCCAATTCCACAGGTGACAGAGCACTGAGAGACAGAAGCAGAGATTCCTACTTTATCTCAAGGGTTCCTGGGCTCCAGTGGACCAGAGTCAACTCGCTTCCCTTGTATCAAGAGACAGGAGCAAAGCCCCAAGTCTTGCAAAGTGTTCACACTGTTTCTGATCCAAATCCACAAAATTTTACTAGAGGAGCTGAGCAGGACTCTCTGTGTCCTTCAAAGGTGATAATATTTTACATTAAGTCTCTTTGAAAATGAGACGTGAGAAGGGTCATGGCACTTTGTAGTGACTGGGTGATGCAGCAGCCCAAAGCGAGGAGAAAGGTCTTGTTCTCTGAAATGGATACCCTTAGCAATGAGATGTATTAACGAGTTGGACATTTTGCACTGAAATTTTAAAGGAAATATCAATTAATTGAGGCTGAGCTCTCTGCTGTAGCTCCTCTGCCCTGTCTTGCAGGGAGGATCTGAGGCTTCTTATGGGGCAGGAGGAACTTAGATTTCAAATGGCTCTGCCATTTACTGTGACAGCTTCCACTCCATTTTGCTGGACTTGACCCTCGTTGCCTTGTAAAGGTTTGACAAATTCCTACAAATGCCTGAGCTGGGTTAATAAATCAAATTTATGGCAGAAACATCACATTTCAAAGAATGTCAGAAGCCTGAAGTGAAATGTTATCACCTTAACTAAAATTTGATCTTGTAGTTCAGGCTTAAAAAAAGGCTCAACACAAATAACTTTAGCAGAAGGCAAAGTTCTTTCCCTGCCCTGTCCCAGCACTGTAAGAAAAGGGGGAAAGAAAAAAAGAAAAAAATTCCTTTTAAGGCTAGAATTACCGGTGCTTTGGCCTATGGGTGGCTCCCAAGTCTTGCTCACACACATGAGGATGTGGGATCAAGCCCAGCTGCCAACTAACCATCTCTCCCTCTACTCTAGCACAAGGCAGTTTGAAAAACCCTCATTTTTTGGCAATAACCCCACTTTCTGAGTAAACATTCAGCAGGACCCTCAACACTGCAACAGATTTTGGCTACAATCAAGTTTTCATGATGATGACTCCACTCATAGCAGCTGGGACTCCCCCATACAACGGGGTTCAGTCTGGAGCAGGAGCCCTACACACACTGGGGCTGCTGCTGCACAAGGGGTGTTTGCTGTGTTCACGTGTGCAGCTCTCAAACGTTCCCTTGCCAAACCCTGGAACTGTGCCCCCTGCGTAAAGAAAAAGACGTTCGTTCCATTTTTTTTCAGTTAAAAAGTGAAGTTTGCCAAACTTACGCTTCCCCAGTTGCCGACGCGCCAGGACGCCGAGACGGGGCACTCCCCGAGGTAGCAGGGCTGGATGTTGGGTGGCTGAGTACCAGGACAGTTGACCGTGTTCTGGTACCCGTACTCGTAGTGGTCCTTCCCGGTGTAAATCTCGCTGCAGGATACCAGGCGCTGCCTGTATCCCTTCCCACAGGTGACGGAGCACTGCGGGCAGAGGAAACGCCTGTCAGCACTGAACGCTTCAGGAAGGCTGCCCGAAATGGGGAGGAAAAGCAAGCTTACCAGCTTTTAACATAGCAAGCTGCTCTGAGGGATCCCTAGTCATTATTTAAGCCAACCACAAATAACGTTTAACTGGGTACAAGCAGGCTGGCAACTGACACTCTCTTTGAGCACCCTCAAAAATTCTTCCCTGTGCTGCTCCAGGATGTCCAGCTCCAGGTTGGCTCCTGGGTATGAGTTATCTCTCCCCAAGGGAAAAGAAAGGAGCAGAAGACCCTTGAGAATTCAGAAATGCTTCTATTATTTGGGTTTTCTCTTTTT
>VZRU01009951.1:644488-681836 GCA_013398155.1 Pedionomus torquatus | reverse complement strand
TTTTCCACTGGGTACATCAGAACAAACTAAGAAGTGTGCAGAAGAACTGGTTGGAGTCAGCCAAAGGGGCAAGCTCACATCAGGCATCTCCTGCATGTTTCTAGTAATGGCTATTTCTGGGTGAGGAAACTTCCAGGCCACCCCCCTCCCAGCAAAGCTCCCCTGGGGAAAAACAAGTATCTCTGTAACTTGTTAAAAATTCCCCACCACCACCACCCCGCCCATGCAATGGGGAGCCCTGGAAAACTTAGAAAAATATCAGCATCCACCTTCCACCAAGAGGTTGGCAGTGGAAGAGTAGGCAGGGGTCTCTAGCCACTAGTTTCAAAAGTTGCAAAAATAAAGGAAAGAGGGTGAAAGGATGGGGTCAGAGTCAAAGCTTTTCAGGGCTAATTACACCATTGCGTAAGGACTGCAACTGCATGCTGTTTGGTGACCTACTTTGCTGCCTGTAAATTTATTAGCTGGAGAAATTTTAAAAAGCTCTGTTGAAGCAAAAGTTCATTGCAAGGAATTTTCTAGAGCTCCCTCAGCTGCTTGGATGTTTCTTCCCATCACACCTCAGCTCCCCGAGGCAGGTGGGAATGGGCAATGGTCCTCTCCAGGCTCTTGGACTCGTGGCTGTATTACATCAGAATATAAACAACTTCCCAGCACCACCAAGACTGGGGAAATGAAGCTAAACTGGTTTGTACCACCCTCTTCAGGCCGAGGTACCACAGGCAGGGAGGTATTAGATAATGCCACATCCCCAGCTGTTGCTGTCTGGGGTGCTCTGTGCAGTCATGAGCCAAGGATGAGCTTGTGGGGAAGGACAGATGAGAGAAAAGCACACACTGCCTTGACCTTGAATTCTTTCTTGCTGCAGCATTCATCCTCTTTATGATTGAGATGTTTTTTTCTCTCACCAGTAAATTTGCTTTTCCTATCCACTCCCCCCCAACTTTTTTTCTTTCTTTCTTTCCATCTTTTTTTTTTGGCGACACAATAAAGGCAGGCTTTGGAACTAGCCTTTATGAAGGTGGTGCCTCTCATTCTCCTGTTAGTGGAGCAGGAGGCCCTGTTTTGCATTTGTGCCCTGGCCTTTTCATACCATATTGACAGAGGAAGGGACCTTGATCCATTTTGTCCCCTTTGAGACCTCCCTGGGCCATGCAGGCGCAATATAAAAGCAGTCTGACTGCCAATGAAAGCCGGGCCCTCGTTTGATTCATATTTATCCTGCTCTCCAGACCTTGTGCACCGCATGCATCAGGGTCACCAGGATCACACACCTCCAGAAACAGTGAGACTTTTGCTGTTCAAAGGCTGCGGGATTGAGCCCCTGCTGCCCTGCCACTGGGGACAGCAATGGTTTTGCAGGGAGAATGATGGACTTGGGGGCTGAGGGTCTTTTGCCCCTTTCTCTCCCTTGCATCCCCATGGGTGGCCCATGTCAGGCATTCCCCTTCTCTCTGTGTAATGAGGCCATCCTCTCCATAGGAGTGGTGGCCTCTTCTGAGGGCTGTGTGAGACAGGAGTCAGCTCACCCGAGCTGTCAGCTCCATCGCCTTGCCCATTTCCAAAGCTGGCACTCCTCATGCCACAGGCAAGAGCCTGGGACAGCAAAACAGAGATGGAGGAGAATTGAGGCAGGACTTTTTCACCCAGGGATAGCTGAAAATGGAACAAAACCAGAGTGAAAATAATCATTTTGGTGCCTGGTCTCAACTCTCTCTGCCAAAACCTGTTGTGCACTGGAAACCTGCCACAGCACCCTGTAGGCGGCCCATGGGATGACTCCTCCTGGACCCCTTCCCTCCACCCCAGTGTCCCCTTGTCCTCCTACCACCCACCAGGCTCAGGTCCCACGATCAGTCGCACTGCAGCTGAGTTGGAGACACTCCCTGAGCCACTGGAGCAGCAGCTTTGTTCCCTCACTCCAGCCTAAGGAGCTGATTTTGCTGAGGACTGATCCCAATCACTCAGGAAAGCACCGTCTCCCATGGGAGATCTCATGTCAGTGCCGCTCATGGCTTGGCAAAAAGCATGGATGGGGAGCTCAGCAGAAGGACAGAGCTGTCAGGAGCTGGGGTAATGGGGCAGGAAAGGAAGATTTAATGATGTTACCCAGTTCCTCCAAGCCCACAGGCATGGGGGATTTTGCTGGAGCAGCATGGCTGGGCTTAGCCTCCGGGAGCAGACCCAAATCCCCACTACCAAAAACCCCCTCAATGCATAGGTCCTGGCACCAAGCAACACATTAACCCTATAGAGTTATTCCTCAGCTCCCCCCTTCCAGCCAGCACATACAGCATTTTGTTTTCTTTTTTTTTTTTTTCTTTGTCCAGCAAGTCCCGTTGCAACCCCAAAACCCCACTCGGTTGAAACCCCCGACCCTCAGGCAGCGATCTCCTGCCCTGACAGCCCCCCCATCTCCAGCATCATCCCAGGCTTTACGCTTGAGAGCACAAGTGACGTGACCCCAGGGAAGGGGGCAGAGTTGGGGGAGGTGTGTTGGGGGGGGGTGTCCCCCGCTTACCGCTTGCCATTCGCCAGCTGCCCAGTGGTGCGTGGGGCACTCGGGGAGGTGGCAGTCCCGCTGCGAAGGGGGCCGGCCGGCCAGGTCACACTCTGCCTCCTCGGTTGCCTTCGGGGTGCCGCCGTGGCAGTGCACGCTGCGGCGCTGGACACCCCGGCCGCAGGACACCGAGCACTGGAGGAAGGGACAAAAGGTGAGTGGTGGTCCTCGTCGCGGCCGTCAGGGTAAGTTTTTGGTGTTCACCCTCTGCTCTGGGCTCGACAGCAACGCTCTAACGCCAGCCTTTAAACTTCCAGGTGGCAGCTTTTCATTGTGCCAGGGAAAAATTTTGCAAGGGTGGAAAAGACAGGCTGAAATCCCTGCTCCGCTGAAACCATCAGGAGGCTTTGCCGTTGGCTTTAGCGGGGTCAGGATTTCCCGGACAGGATTTATATTGCAAAAAAAAAAACCTCTGGAGAAAGCGGCACTGCGAAACCATCGCAATGTGCCAGAGGCGGCACGATTCTGCCTACGGCTTCTCAGGCACTCGGCTGGAGAAAGTACTAGTTTGAAACATCTCGAATGCCACAAGTGTCACTGGAGTGGACTTTAAGGAAAAGCAAACTCAAATTATATAGAAGTCTGCGGCAGTTGAGAGGTATGACACGGCTGGGATTTCTTCCAGTGCGCATCTAAACACAGACATGCACACAAGCTGGTAGTTTGTGAAAATAAATGTGCTTTTTAAACGAACTGCGTTTCACATTTCCTTCATTACACTGTGGGCACATTTCTCCCCACTTCAAGGCACAGCAAGAAAAGCCTGAAATTCTCTGTTTCTCAGACATCATCTTCAAATTATTATCTACACTACAATGCTTTTAACAGCTTGCTTTTTCCTTCACACAGCATTTCTTGTTGTTGTGACTGCACACTGTAATATGTTTAGCAGTACTTAATGTCCCTCCGGTATGGATTTTTCTTTGCGAGATCTTAAAGTATACGATATAGATTTGGAATAGAGAGAATTTGCATCTATAGAAGAAAGCATGTAAAAATCAAAGGTAGGCATTTAAAACATGGCTATTACTATTAGCCTTTTGCTGAGCTAACAATTAAAATACGCAACCTTATTAAGACAACAGGAACAAAGAAAAGAAGTTTACAGCCCGTTATTGCAATATCCATCAAAGCGAGCCTTCTTAAGGCAGGGAATTAAGCGGTGCCTAATGGGGAAGCAATTCTCTCTTCTGCAGAGTATTCCTCCGTAATGCTCCGTTTGCTTTACTGTCCCAGTGTCCCATAAAGCCAAGGGGACCAAAGAAAAGCTGACACTGAATATTCGCCTGGCTTCAGATGTTTGTGAGAGGGTAGGTTGTTTTTTTTTTTTGTGTGTGTGTGACTTTTGAAAGAAGCGGTGAGATTTCTGTCGCTGGTGATGCGGAGGTTTCCCATCTGCTGCTGCCTCCCTGTGATCAAGAGTGCTGTCTGTCCTACACATTCCATAGGGGACAGTTAAACTGAATAATGGGCAACAAGCTTGGAGAAACATATACACCAGGATGCATACCATGCTCTAACATGCCTTTTGGTTTGCATTTATCACCCACCTAAAAAACATGTGCCCGGGAATGGGAAGGGAGAGCAAGTCATGCCATGGCTCTTTCACAGGGTGGGGGCTGTGACACCCCAGAGAGTGGGCTTGGGGAGGAGGAGGCTGGTCCCTGGCCGTGCTGGGCCACTGGGCAAAGCCGTTGACTCATTTCACTGCGTGCCTGGAGTGAAACCTTGCCCCTGCATAAATGCTGATTGAATCCACGGGAGGACTCAGTGGGGGAGTGAGAACCCAGCCAGGATCCCAGACCAGCACTGCTGTCTCCCTGACCCTCCCTTGGAAGAGATTTGAACCCCCTCCTGTAAGCAAGCAAGCAAAGAGCTTATTCCTTGGGCTAATTACAAGAGTATACGTAGGGGAGGCTCTTTTGAGCTGACCTGGCTTCTGAAGTGCCCTCGGTGGCCACCGCGTGATGCAGCCACAGCACAGGAGAAAGGAATATCGGTGGCCCTGGTCGAGAAGGTGAAGCTGCAGGTGAGCCCAGCCCTGGGGCCAGAGCAGGGTTGTGGTGGGGTGACCCGGCCACACCAGGGCACAGAGCCCTGCTGGGGGGGGGGCAAGGCTGCGCCCTGCTTGGGCAACAGCGGGGGAGTTGGGGCCACAGGAGTTTTCCCAGCAGATTGAGGCATCTCCTCCTGCTTCTCCTGCTGCAGTACCAATATTGCAGCGGCTGGATTGGTCTCTGGCTTCAAAATAAGACCATTGTGCTCTATTACAGGGGAAAGAAGGGGTGAGTTTTTACACCATTTTCATCCAAGCTATTTTAATCCAGAATACTGGCTACTTTAGGGAAATAGAGCTGGCTGACACTGCCAGAAGAGACTCAGTTCTGGGGCAGCCAATTTTTTCTGTACTTATATATTCCCCTATGGGATGCCAGAAGCCAGGCAGCCCAGTTGTCCTTTCTATATGTGATTTCCAAGGAGCGCTTCCTTCTCCACTAAGAAAGTCAATCATCAAACTGCTGAGCACCAGCTCGGCTATGGAGAAGCTCTGTCTGATCCTCTACCTGTGTTTTTACACAGGACTGGATCTCAGCCTGTAGCTGAAATATGCAAATACCAGACAGCAGAATAAATATTGGTATTTTTGCTAAGTGAAAGGTAAATGGTCATAATTGATAGTACTTAGGAAATGCAAACACATTAAATCTGACATTTCAGTGCAGACACAAGCACATTTAAAACTTGGAGAAAAAGCCTTTTTTTTTCTTCTCTTCTGGTTATTACAGGTATATTAAGAATACTTTGCTGCAGGAAAGTGGATTCATAACAATCTAGTGAAGAACTATGCAGCCTCTGAATACAAAACATCCAGGGAGAAAATAGCTGGGAGCAGAACCCCAGCTTAGCCAGCGGGCGATTGATTTTTAACCATTTCTGTATTTTTTAATCCTGATTTTCTTAAACATTCCTTTTCCCAAAAGGAAAAGAAAGAAAAAAAAAAACAAACCACACAGCAGATGCAACAGGTCCTGTGCATATTATGGTGACAAGGGGGATGTGCTTTCACGGGAAAAACCTTGCCTTATTTCTCACACAGACTTTTGCTGGCTTACCCTGGACAAAAGGCAGCCAGCTCACAGCAGCTCAGCTTTGGGATTATCTTTCGGAGGCAATTAGACCTTCAGAAAGCTTTTTTGATGGTATCTAAGTGCAAGCTGATCGTGGCTCCCTATTTTCAACAGTGTCACCGATGATGGGGAAGGTGACACGGAGCTTCCATGCCCATTTTAGATCCTGACCTCTGGGCGTTCAGAGTGACGAACTCCTGCCTGTTTCATAGTCTTAATGAGAAGCTCAGCACTTAAATCCACCTCAGCTCTGAGGCATTCGATCTCTTGCAAAGCTGTGCAAGCCCTGCACACCTCTGGCAGAGGTGGCTGCAGCGGTGCTCCAAGCTTCTGACAGCCCCTGCTTTTCATCTTTTACCGGCAAAGCAATGCTGCCAGCACGAGTGAGGATCAGGATGGAAGGAAGCCATGTCAGAGCTTTTCATGTGGCTTTAAAAAGCCCACTTTGATAGGGCAGAATGGGTGCTTCTACCCCTTCATTTTTTCCCCCCCATGCAAGATGCCGTCTGGCTGAGCCCAGGCAGCATCAGGGAGCTGAGCTGCGGAGCCACCCCACACACTGGAGATGCGCTGCCTATTCTTAGTCTTACCATTAGCATACAAATATTCCATAATTGTCTAGTCACAAGAGATTACCTCAGGCCATAAATCACCTCATTCCTCCTATTAATATGGGTTTCTCTCTCCACTCACATAAAATTAACTCCGTTCATGCGGTGGAATGTTGGGAATTTTAAAACACTTACTTTTATCAATTAACATTAGTGTATTTTAATGCAATCAACAGACCATTACATTATTATGTTTACAATTATTAGCTGTAAAAAATTGCTTTCAAGAGTAGTCACTTTAAATAAGGTGCAAATTGGATATGGCAAGACTATCTTAATGGCCTGCCGTTTCTTTTCGGTCTAGCTTCCTGTATAAAATTGAGGGTTCAGTCCTGCAGGTAATAAAAGGTAATGATATTGATTGAATTTCCAATATGGGAGCAGTACTGTGCATTCCACGGTGCTACCTGGGTGCTCCTGGCCATAACTTGGATAAAGGGCCCAGATCTCAGTAACTGAAGCTCCACCGTGAATGCACATTTAGCCCTTTACATACATAAAGGCAAATACTGCTATCCTGTTAATTCAAAGATAAGCACCAAAAAACCCCACCAACCAACAAGTCTGAAAACAATCATAGAACATCAAGGGGTTTATTGTCTATTTTAATAGTTGACATTAAACAAGAGTATGCTGTCCTAGTCCTAACATTTGCATGGGTGCCTGTAGCGATGTTACTGTCTTATCTCTCAGGAAACTCAGGATACTCGGTGTTTTGTACCTTAATTTGGAAGACAGGCCACAAGAGAACATAATGTTTTACAAGTAACAGTTTGTTTAGTCTGAGATTTTCAATAATTCTGCTGATTAGCACAGTAATGAGGAAGAGGGAAAAGCAAGCTTCAGAGATAAAAATGTGATGCGGCAAATTCAAGGTGATGACAAAGACATTATTTTCAGGAAAACAAGGATTCAAGCTCTGCTTTCAGCAAACAAGATGCTTAATAACTCCCAAGCACTTTCACATTTCCAGCAGCCTCTGCTCCATGCATCAGTGTCTGACTTTATAATGAAATAAAATTAACTGATGAGCTTGTTAAGAAACAAAAGGTAGTGAAAAGCATTTTTAATCACCAGCTCAGATTGTTCTTTAGGCTTTCCCAGGAAGCTGATAATAAAATTAATTTCAGGTTTCTCAAAGCTAAGGAAGATTTTGCTTGGGATGTGACATATTTAAATAATAACAATATTAAACCCAAGAATAAATAGTAGATTCTCTTGTATATTATATACTAAGGAATTTACTTGCAGTTAGATCCTGAAAGCAAGATACCGTGTGTTCAACTGGTACAAATCAGTGCTGCTCCACTGCTATCCATGAAGCTACACTGTTTTACGCCACCTGAGGATCTGGCCCAAAACTTTAACCCTTGAAAAATTCAGGAGGACAGAAGCCATGGGGAAACCAGCTTCTAACCAATTTGATGGAGCAAGAATATCAAAGGGTGCAAAAGGGTATACAACGCGTCTCACCTGTCCCCAATCTCCTGCTTTCCACTTCGGACATCTGCCCCCTCTGCATTTCTTTTGCACATTTGGCTTAGCAAGGTGCTTGCAATAATCTTCTTCTATATGCCTGCCTTCCTTTGACAAACAGTACACATTGCGGTGCTTTTGGCCCCTTCCACAGGAGACAGAACACTGTAAATATAAAGTAACAACAGATCAGCTTTCATGCAGGGCCATCTACGTGGTTATACATTGGGCATGGCTACCCAGGGCATTTTTTTTTAGCTGGACCAAAAAGCACGTCCCCAGTCCTCCGACAGCCTACACAAAGCCTGAGGGGGATACGGAAGGGCAGAATTTAACCGCTGGAAATGTTCCCATTTGCACTTAATATTGCATGAGATTCTTGGTCAAAGCCCCCCAAAATGCCAATATCAAATTAGAGAAAGCAGCTGACATTCAGCAGGGATAACAGGCTGGATTCCTGGCATTGCTCCAGTGGTTTCAAAGGAGCAGAGTCATCTTACAGGGATCAAGGCAGGAGCCCTCAGCATCTACTCAGCAGAACTTGAAAGGAACCATTTCCATTTACCTTGGTACAAAGGGAGGTCAAATGTTGGTAAATCAGGAGAGGAAAGCACAATATACACCTTCACAGAGGGCAAGGACTGTACAAAGGACAAGGCAGAAGAAAAAAATGCAGTCGTTCGATGTCCTTTGTATTAAAGCTCAGGTTTGCTTTACCAGTGTAGACTGGTTTACTTTTTTTTTTTTTTACTAAACAGACTAAAACCAGGACATGCTCATCCTTAAGATTTATACATTTTGAAAACAACTCAGAAGGTGGCAAGAAGGCAGAGCCTGAAGAATCAAAGCAAAAAGCAAATCAGCAGGTATGTTAGCTGCAAGCTTTGTAGTGAAGCAACTAATTTCAACCTCCCTCTGCAGGTTCACTGAACTTTTTCAAATGTGACCACTTCTGGCATGCAAACCCCAAGCAACTTCACTTTGATTTCAGATTAGTCTCCTCCAAAAGATTTAGGAATCAAAGGGCTCTGGAATCACGACAAGAATTTAATATGACAGTTTCGTGTAGAACAAGCCTCTTACTCAGCATGATGCACCCAGAGACTCAGCTTCCATTTCTTCATTACATGTTATGCAAGTCATTACATGCTATGTCAAAAGCATCCTGGTTTAATCCTTGAGCACAAACACACTGGTTCTACCATCTCTGAGCACAAAATATTCTGCTTTCTATTCAGAATGCAGCAAACATGCAGAGATGAGGCTTCTTCCTTCGTTTTGGAGCCACTCTACAGATGGAGTGGCTGTTTCTTAAGACTGTTTCCTAAGACATAAACTACAGGCCAAGCTCTTCCCAGTCTATGAATACATTTGAAAACTAAAAACCTACAGTTTATACATGTAGCTGCTCTGGAAGACTCATAATAATAGAAATTAGCATATGCATTGACAGCTGTGGTTATTTTAAATTACAGCACTACTTCCAATTCCATCAGCCCCTATTGTGTTAAGAGGTACACAAAGAACCAGCAAGGGAGCAGTAACTGAAAAGTTCAGACCAACGTGGAAAGAAATGGATGTAACTCATAAGATCAGACATTGTTGCTTAAAGGCTGGTATAAGTGATGTGCTGAAAAAGGCTGTTTACCTGCTGCAAGACCATTGCAGATTGACAAAAGGTAGCTGAGGCTGCGATCAACAGGGCTATTAAAGATGCTCCTTCATGAGCTGTGAGGTGCTGTGAGAGTGCGGCAGGAGTGCCCACCTCTGAGCCCTCCTGAGCCCACCTCCAATTTCAAGACAGGCCAAAAACCCCAAAGAACAACATTCAACCTTGTGCTGGAAACCAGAAGAAACACTGTCCCTTGTTCTCAGATAAGACTTTCATGAGTTACCCAGATTCATAAACTTCACTTTGTTCCTTTAGTATCAACAGAAAAAAATATGGAGTTAATGTTATCCTATTTTTATAAGCCTTCACATTTCATCAGAAGTTCATTTTTTCATTCTTCCTACATCTCTCCCCAGGCAATGAACGTCAGCAGCAAGAAGGAAATGTCAAATCCTACCAAACCCAGTTGTAAAATTCTAATACCTTCATCCATTTACTATCTTTGGACTAAATGGCAACGCCGATACTTTAGCAAAAATTCAAGTGCTCCTCAAGTAAGCGCTCTCCATGTGAGATGATGCCACTTTACTGTGACAGCCAAAGCTTACAAGTAAATTCACACACTCGATCAGGACTCTCTCTTCCCCCACATCCTGAGCCATCAGTACAGCCAAGAGCATCTTTTCACTAATTTAAAAAAATACATTGGATCCGCTACTCATTCTAAAGGAAGAATAATCACAGTGTGCAACAATGCAAAGACATTTCTGGGGACCTGCAGTTGGTTGGTAAAGATTTGATCTCACAAATAACATGGTGCTAGTAATTTCCAAAGTTGCCATGCCCCTTTTACAAATTGCTCAACTTTGGCACAGAGCCCGATTCTGACATTTATCTCCCCATCCCATGATCAAACAGCAAGACTGCAGATGTACCTTGATGCACTTGGAGGCCGAGGCATAATTTGCCTAATTTTGTTAATACTTAAATGTAATTCCCAAGATGTTGGAATTAATCATTTCTATGTCTGTCTTTAATATAAATCAAAGTCAGGCAGCTGTGCATTTTTAGATCTAAACCACCCATTTGCTTTTATGCACATGTGAGTTATGATCTCATTTGCACTGACAGAAAAGAAAGGTTGAATAATCTAATGTAACCAAGTATCAGAGACTGAAAATTCCTTTGCAAAGAGCCTTCTTCCTAACTGCCTTCTAATTCATCTCAGGTATTTCCAACTTCCATTTGGCACGCGGTTTTTAAGCATATGAGAACCACATGCAAAAAATAATTTAATAGCAGGCTTCATCTCACCACCATGTGACTTAGGGAGGCAACGCACCTACTTAGTGCCATCAGCTGCATCATTTATTTCAGACCCTGGAGAAACTTTGCATTTCATTAGCAGGACTCTTCATCGCTGCTAACACTGCCGCTTGCTTCCAGTACCTATCAATAACAGTGCCATAGCGACGTAAGCTTTGACCTCCCCTTCTTTAAAACCTTTGAATAGCACAGCCAAATATATTTAATATTTTGCTTTATTTCTTTTTTTCCTATCTCCCACCCCCTCATAGAAAATATTGCCAAATACTGGGGATGGATGGCTTTCTGTGGAACAGCAACCTCATTCAAGGCTCTTTGAAGTCAACAAAGACGAATACGGCTTTTAATCGCCTCTGGATCCAACCCTGAAGGTGTAGCCAAGGTACTGTCATGACTTTTTTTCACCCACCAGCTTCCTAGAGGCAAGAATCACACGCACTGGGCATGCCAACGGTCAACCCGCCTCTGCTTCCCCTCAAGTGCTTGAAAACGTGGCTCTGAAATGCTGTTTCCAGCCTGCAGTTGAGGCACAGCAACAAATAGCACCCCTGGGCGAAGCTGGGAGGATCGCCAGGCATGGTGGATGGTGTGAAAACACCACATTCTGGTGTTTCTTAAAAAACAAAGCAAGAGGATTATGGCACATAAAATAGTAGAGAAGTACTATTTCAAAAATCAGCTATAGCCATTACACTACAGACTCGAGTAAACCTCCCTCTTGTCATTATCTTTATTATCTCCTGAAACCACCGCAGTCACACCTGGTGCTTTACATGGAAAATAAGAACAAAAGGACTTTCCTAATAGCATTAGGATCAAAGCATTTGAGCACAGATTTAAGGGTATTATGTTTATTGCATGATTAGTTCTGTTAACATGCCAAGAACTGGGCATGTTTGGTATGCTGCTGGCTCTTTCAAATAAATACACTGCCTAGTTTAAATAAATGCAAGAAAAAAAAGTTTAAATAAATACGACAAAAATATTTCCATATCAACTGTTTCCAGAAAGGTCAGAACGCTATGCTAAATCTCTCCTGCAATTCATTGCTCTGCTGCAGCGCAGCAGCAAGCCTGTGTTTTTGTTTCCACAGAAATTTGTTTTCTGTTTCAGAGTTCAGGAATGACGACGATCGTTCTGTTTTACCAAGTATGTGCAAGTCGCTTTAAACTAAGCCTGGCTGCATTTCCTACTCTGATGTTCTGAAAGGTGAGGGTACATCTTGTTCATTAAGACCTCTCTAACGCCAGAAGGCTGCTACCTGATTCACCGGGCTGGTAGCAGGTAAAAATCAGAATAGATACCCCAAAAGCTCTTAAAAATTTGTATAACATTTCTGGTTGGTTGGACCCAGGTTCTGACCCTCCTGCAGGGGATTGTGACCTGCTCTTCTGAATTGGGAGCTGTGACACTGCCAGGCTGAGCTATGGGAGCAAGGTCAGTCTGGCACCCAAGCGACTCAACAGCCCTGGGTACAAATAAGCAAATCTTGGTGAAAAGAAAGAGGCAGAACAGAGCAATCAAGAGCTATGGAGTGGCTCCTCCCTAACCTTCTGTACCCAACAGGCAGCTCAACATGGGGCAGAAACGCAAGCCACCAGCAAGAATCTGAGGATGTTCTCCCCCAAAAGCGAAGTGTTTTGGAAAATGCTGTCAGACCACTTTTCCAGGCACTCTGTGCATCAGCTGACGATTTGGGAGGTATTTGAGATAATGAATGCAAGCTGCGGTGATCACCAAATGAATTCCTCAAGATAGGTATGCTTCGATAGCTACCAAGGGCAGGGCTGGGAAGAATTAGACTAAAAGCGGCTTTATCAGATTCTGCTAGAAGCAACTTCTTGGAGGAAATTAAAATCAATCCTTGTAGGTTTAGATTTCCACACATTAAGGATTATACAGGAAGTAAGCGCTCCTAAGTAAGCCCTTGTTCATCCTTTCCAACAATCTGAGCTGGAACATGTGCTAGATAAAATAAAGCAACGGAGTCCTACAACACTTTGCACGCCCTTTCCACGAGGGACTGCACTCCTGGATGTCAGCAAACTTCTCCAGCTACAAGCAGAACCCAACCACTCACCCTCATCGTTACATTCCAGAATCCTATTACTCTACATTATCTCTTCTTATAACATGCTGCTGCCATCAGGTGCTGGTAACTTTGCAATCACAGTCCTCTGACTTCTGTACCTCTGAAGTCTCTCAAACACGAAGGACATCAGAAGAAACACCATCAAGGAAAGCCTGGAATGTTCCTCGCCAACTCAACCCTTACTGGAAGTCTGAAAAAATACCCAAACTTTTATGTGTTATCCAGGAACAGAGGCTCTCTGCCATCCAAACTAACTTAATTAGCTTCACAACAGAAGGGCTTTTCTTTTCTTTACTGCTAAACTTTAAGAGGAAGCCCGTATCTTAACGCACCTGTCTGCTGAGAGCACATGGTTGTGGTGATTTCAGTTGGTACAAGGCCAGAAAGTGCATCTGATTTTTGTACATTGAAAAGGGAAGAGCAGTCTCTGCATTTAAGGGAGGGCACCTGGACCAGAGCCTGGAGCAAAACGCACCAAATCATTGCACCGCAGTTTGGAAGAGGCTTTAGAAATGCTTAATCCATGCCGACTCCCCAGAGTAACGGGAGGCTTGAAAGACAGACAAACATTAAGAATTTTGGAGCGTGTAGTCCAAGTATATTTGTAAGCATTGTCCAGAAATCCCTGTGGAAGCATCCCAAGGAGCCTTCCCGGAGGCAACGGGCAGCCCTTGGTGTGTGCAAGAGCAGGCTTTGCCCCAGTGTCCCCCCCCTAAGCACTGTTCCTTGCCCCATGCACAGGCAAGAGAGGACACCCAGGTTGACTCCTGTGGCACTGCATGAGGGGTCTCTGTCCTCTGCCTGCTCTGCTCTCAGCTCTGCAGCACAGGCATGGAGTTTCCCAAGTGTTAATTTGCAAAAGGAAGAAATCACACAACCCATTCACCTGCCTGCTGCAAACCCAGATGCTGACGACGTCTCATAACAGCTTAAAAAAAATGAGAAATGAGGTATTTTTGAAAAAAAAAAAAAAAAGTGCAATTTGATGTGTTGCTGCAGCAAGGGGGAAGAGACTGGTGTGTCTGGAGCCCAATTCCTCCAGCACCACAGAGGAAAGGATGCTCTTGGACTCTTCAACTCCTGCAAGGTTTAAGGCCCTGAGCATTGAAGTCAATACAGTAATTTCCCTGAGCTGGGGAAACCTCACATGATATATAGGAGAAAAGCAGGTAACTGCAGCAGGAGAAAAAGCCACACACCTCCTCTTCTACGGTGTCCACGTAGTAAGTACCACCTTCTCCTTTTTCCCCTGCCCCGTTGTTACATCCCATACAAAGACTTCATTGGGTACAGAAACCAGCAGGGCTGTGAACACACAAAGCTGCCTTAAAAGACACGTCCCTGCCCTCTCCACACTACTTAACTTCAACAACAAACAAGCAAAAGCCCCCCGAACAGCCCCTACAGGTGTCTCCAGGGAAAGAGCCGTTACACAGCATTTCCTCAAATTACGAGATGTGTGAGCTACCCAAGGACGCCGGTGTAATGGGATGTGGAAGGCACTGATGAAGAATATTTTTCATGCTGTGGCACTTCTAAGAAAGTAGCAATTGAAGCAGCAAGCAGCCTAGGCTAACTGACACTTCATATTTTTAGTGAACAGTTCTATTATAATGCCATTTAGAAGTTCCATTCAAAACCAGAATTTCTTCTTGTCGGACAGACTGAAACACAAAGCAAAGAGCTCTCCCAAGGGCCGTCAGCCCTATTTCACAGGTGTGCATCACACCGGGGGGTTGTACGAGCACTGGGCTGCTTCCTGGTCCCCGGTTTTATAGAGAAAAATCTTGGCTTAATCCACTAGGGATCAAATACTGTTTGTCAGCCCGCATACGGTCTGGGCATCAGGCAGATTTTCATCCGTGCTGCTGGCTCACTTGCCTCCCCTGTGAGCTAGTGAAAATTAAAACATGACTAGAGCATGAAGTGCCTTTGGAACAAGATTGACTACCTTGTTTTTCCTTAATGACTGCACAAATCAGTCACCTGAAAAGTTAGAAGCAGTAAATGTCATTGTGCTTAGCGTCCCTCAGCATCAAACGTTCTTGTTTCTAAATGCTGCAATCCCTAGGATCTGAGCAACAGCAAATACTGCAGTTTGGGATACACGGTAGGAATATGGAATGTGGGCAAAATCACACGCAGACCTCCCAATTCACGGGTCTGCTTGAAGATGCTGAACTTCACAGCTAATCCTTGAAAGCGTGTTACTGATCTAATGCATCTCCTGTGGTCTAATGCATATATTTCAATTACCACACTTGAAGCCAGTGCATTGGAAGAAAAAATGTTCCTATGTTCCCAGCAACTGTCCTTTTATTTATTACTTTATTTCTCCTGTGTGTATGACCATGTCCATACACACATATATAGGAGGTCTGCAGACTTTACAAAGACAGCAGCTGCGAATGGGCCAACCATGACTCAAAGACTGAAGCCAGTCATCTCTGAACAGCAGTCCCACCACTTGTTCAAGCTTAGGCCAGCTATGCACAGCCTAGAAAATGACTCTCATTGAGACAGCGTGTAAGAGAGAAGATGTAAAAAGGCAATGAGAGGCACACCAAATGCAGCCAAACAACCACCGTACTTCTTTGGGATGAGAAAGGCAAGTACATTAGAGTAAGTTCAGACAGAAGCTGAACCTTGAACCATGACTGTACGTGGTAAGACACATCAGTGAATACTATTGGAGTTAACCTGTTCTGACTGGGAAAGCACACTGAGGAACTTGGGAAAAGATGCAGCATAAGAGGGCGGGAAAAAGAGAAAAATTTCAAGATACAAGAAAATAACCTTCATGAGTTAAGCCAGTGCTCCAGCTGACTTCTGTCCTGGCAGTGGCAGCAGGGGAGGTTGTCAAAGGAGAGTAGAGACTGGTCCTTTTCTGCAGCTCTTTACCCTGGCATTTCTCCAGCATCCAGGCACTGGATTAGGGACATTAGAGAGGATTCTCCTGCCCAGTCCTTTTAACTTCTCCATCAGACTAAAAGATACTAGATCTAACCATCAGGTCAGACTGCACTGGGTGCAAAGACTAAGGGGTGCCTGCAAGCGAGGAGTTGGGATTGCAACAACTGAGCATTAAGTTGCAGGAAATCAGCCCTGCGAGGAACTGATCCAGCAAAGTGAAGGCTCTGCATTAAGCACACAGTGCCTCGGGGTGGTCCCTCACCTGTAATGTAGCAGGGAGGCATCAATTGTTGTTTTTCTGCTCATGGAGCATCAATAGTAGCAAAGAGACAGCAGAGCTGGTATCAAAAGTATGCGGTTCTTATTTAAGGAGAAACAGAAGTGGCAATGAAAGATGTTTCGCAATAATAGCCAAATGACAAAAATAGAAAGAAAAATAAATACTGGAGATTTTAGAGTAGTAAGAGGAATGAAGTGATGCTCCTCTACCAGGCATCTGGGTACCACCAGCGTCACCCACCTGTAACCAGCTTAGAGCCACCAGCTGTGGCTTTGAGCCTTGGCAGGGACAGCAGGCGCTGAGGAAAGAGCCACAGGAGCATCAGTCACTGCTGCCCCTGAAGAGCAACAGGCTGAAACTTTAAAAATGAAAACACAACTGCATTTACCCTTGGGGACAAATTCTGGGAAGGGCATGAGTCAGCACATAGCTGGATGGCAAGAAAGCTGACACAGCTCTGCCCATCCCAGCTATCACAAAGGGACGTGCAGTTTTGGAGGGCAGTTGAAGCTGGGCATTTGGTGGTGGGATGCTCTGGGTGGGTGACACACAGAGGGAGCACAGGGAAGGGCTGAAACGTGTCTGGTTTGCTTTTTTTAAAAAACAAAAGCAAAGAGGCCTGCACTGTCAAAGGCCTTTTTCTAACTGGGAAACCAAAGCAGACAACTTCTTGCCTTTCATCAGCGCACGGAACCGGCAGTCCCTGGAGTCAGTCAGTCTGACCGATCCTGGAGGGGAGACAGCCAGGAGCCCAAGAGGGACAGCAGCCTTGGTGGGCTAGCCTAAGCCTTCAGTAAACAGCTCTGAGACAGAGACAGCTTCAGACAGATAGCCGGGGATATCCACAGGCTACCAAGTTCTCATTCTCATGCTCTGGATCAGCTTTATTCAATCTTCACCAGGGCATCTATTTCTACCTGCTTTTCTGAAGGCACGCAAGCCACCCAAGTGCATCCTTCTGCCTGGGTGGGTTATGGGAGCTGGGACTGTACATGCAGCCTTCCTCTGCTGTGGTAACATCTGTCCTTCCCCAACAGGCTCTCAGGAGAGGATGGTTTTTATTAGTTTTCTGATAATAGCTGGCACTACAGAGCAACACGGGTGCTGCCGCAGTCTCAGAGCCTGAACCAACATCATATGAATGAAGGATGGAAAAAGCAACGCGAATCACTGAGTGACTGGAGAGTTCAGCGTGCCTATCACTTCATTTTCAAGGATGGCTTTGTTATTGCAAAAACATGTGTAAAGAATCATACAGCGGCTCAGTAATGCTGCTGTCACAGCAAATTCATTTTCTGCAGAAGAAAGGAAGAGAACAGCAGAGTTACATACACTTGCAACCAAACCTGGCCCTGGTTATCACTTCTGCCTTAGCAAGAGCTGACACCCTTTCTGCTAAGAGTAATACCAGAACAACGACATGGAGAATATTGCTGTTGAGCACCCTGTTTTCTGCCAGCTTTGTGGGGAGGGCATTTTATAAACAACATGCTGGGGGCTCTGGCAGAATTAAATACAAAGAACCTGAAACTTTCCACTGACACCAAGTTTAAGATTAAAATTCCTGAGCACAGGCTCCCTGACATGGATGTTGGCCAGAGAATCCTCTTGCTTCCCACCACGTTCAGAGCACTTTGCCACTACCTATGTCCCTGTGTGTAGCTGAAGAGCCCTGCAAAGCCATCAATGCCACCAGCTTCCAGCTCTTGCTAAGGGGATATGGCATCGCTGTCCTAACCCAGACTTAGGAACCAATGAATTCACATCCACAATAACCGAGTTTGGAGCTTAGCCAGCTAATATTCTAATTATTTTATGCTAAGCTTCCAATTTTTCATTGTTAGATCAAAAAGCCCTCAAAGAGAAAGATAACAGCATTTCTGCCTATTTGATAAAGAGCTGGGAAGCACACACTGCCGTTTTGCAGATGCTAAGAGCTTCACAACCCTTGCATTAGCAGACAGAGCTTTTGATACCCGAGAGCGATAAGTACTTGACAAAGATTATTTTTAAAATTATAATACTTTTTAGGAATAAAAAAACCACCCAAAAAACAAATCCAAAACTCCACCCATCCATTTTCCACAGGTCAAATCCAAATTATTACTGTTCCAGTGCACTGACGCCCAAAGGACTCACCCAACTGAACCAGGACACGGTGCTGTGAGATACAATTGTTTTACCTTATCTGTGCCCATTTCCTAACTTGGAAAGAACGTGAAGCCCACAATAAGTGAATTCAGCATTATTCATAAATTCAGGATACAGCTGTGTATTATGGTAAACTCCACAGCACCAAAATTTCACGGAGATTATTGCAAAGAGCAAGTCTACTCTGTGAGAAGTCGGTTCAGCCTCGGGATTTAAATGAAGTGATGGATAATACCCTTTGCGAGCATCTCCCTCGTTCTGGAGAACACGGTGAGAGTATTCTCAGATTCTCTCCCAGTATTCGAGAGGGTGTATGGAAAAAAGCACTCTCTGTACCCTGGTGACAGTCTCTGCATGTTTTCTAAAGCATTATTTTAATAAAAAGGTCAGGTCTATCACACAGCGTACAAATTCTGCAGTGTTTAAATACATGTTCTTAAACAAGCATGGAAATAAAAAGTGTCACCTCCTCTTAGTTCTCTTTGAACATACATTATAATGACAAGGTATCTCATCAGTTTCCTGTTATAAATGTATCATTTACATACAGAATCTGTTTATTCATTTAATTATCTCTTTAAAACCTGGATTTAACCAGCCAGATAAAAATCACTTGTTTGCTGTATAAAATCCCAGTGGAATTTTGCCTGAGGACTGCAGGTTGGACTCTTCAGACTCTCTCTGCTTTAATTTGTATGTATTTTATAGTGCTAATTTCACTGAAATTTGAGTAAAGCTAAGCCAATCAGATGCTTGCAAGCAATTAGTTATCCAGACTTTGTAATTCATACACTTTTAACTGTTTAATTATTGAGAATGACAGTTTTTGTTGGAGAATAAAGCAAGTAAAAGAAAAGTGAGTCAGAAGATGGAACGTTGCAGTACCATTTCAGAAAATTTAGTAAAAGTTACCAAAACTAAGTATATGATCTGAATTTAGCAAAAGACTCAAAAAATCATTATACAAATTCATTTATGATTACATTCTACTTGTCTTTAATTTTCACTGTTCAACATTAACATTAAACATCGTAAATGTATGCAATATTTATATAAAATTAAATAACAATATTGGAAAAATAAATACACTTTTACATAAATACATAAATCCATACTGCTGAAAAGTTTCAGCTAATACTATACTCTTGTTTCAAAAGTGACCAAAAAAATATGGTAGTGACACTCCATCCCAATAGATGAAGTATGTACAGCTACAGAATGGTGTTTGCAACCAACGACAGAGCTAAAAGCAAATCCAGGTGATAACACACTGAAGGAAAAAAAATTTGGATGTTACTACCTACAGTAGTAGCACGAGGTAGACATACATGTGGAGTATTTAGCAGGAGGGACACAAAGCCCTGTTGACCCCATAGATACGATTCAGTCTTCAAACAGCCCTTGGGGTCCCCTACGTCAGGGCCAAAGGACACCTCTGTAATAAGACCTGAAAAATCAAGTCACTTTGTGGCAATGTGTGGGGCTTGGCTTTCCAGCCCCTTCACCGGTGGGAGGCTGGGGGCTGCAAGGCCCATGGCAGCTGGGAGGAGATGCCACAGGCGGGAGAAGATGCTCCTGCCCTCTGTTTGTTTGCCCAACATCCCATCTGCTCCCAGGAGACTGAGCAAGGACAATTCACCAAGTAAGAGTCAAAGGAATTCTTCCTGGTTTTAAAAAACATACCCAAAACATCCCAAACCAGAACACCAGACTGCACCCTGCATTTCCAACACAGAGGGGCAGGCGCAGCCCTGGAGCCCGCTCCTGAACAGGTGAGAAGAGGCTGAACGCCGAGCGACACCAAAACACAACACAACTCTCTCCACTCCTTTGGTTCTTACAAATGCTCCAGGGGCAAGTAACACAGGTTGGTAGCAACGCCCAGCCAGTAATTCTGCGGGGAAGCCACCGCGGCGGTTGCTAGCTCTGCTCAGCTCACCTCGCTCATCTTTAGCACCAACTATATCAGCGTATGAGTGATACATTAGCACCTCAAATGAAATATTTCATGTCACCATCCCTTGTACTGGTGAAGCACCGTATAAAGACCAGTTCAGCAGTTTTATGGCTATTGCATAACTCACTGAGGTATGGTAGATATCTTGAGGAGCGTTACTGAAGGCATCCGCGTTACTGAAAGCACCCGGTTATGTTTTAGCAAGATGACTTTTCAAACCATGACAATTAAGGAAGTCCAATACATTACAAACAGATATCTTTTTTTCTCTTTTCCTATAAAGTGCTTTTGAGTCAGATTAATTCTTTTGTTTGTTTTAAATCTTCTTCAAATGTTTTTATAACACAATACACAATGAAGGTTAACATTTGTTTGAAGGCCACTCCAAAATTGGCAGGTCCATGGTTTCCAGTGTGACAGAAGTGCCCCAGGTGACACTTGCCTTGGCACACCAGGGCTCGGTGCTGCTCTGGGCAGGACTTTCAAAGCCATGGGACCCAAGAAAGCATCCCAGGCCCCTGGCTCAGGGCTGCTCTGCTATTGCAAGAGCATCTCTGCAGTAGACTCCTCCTCCAGCAGCAAAGGAGCAGCGTGAGACACCTCTGCTCCAAACACTATTTTGTCATTAGAAAACTCCCAGGGGCTTAAGCCTTCTGCCACCTTGCTGATCCCTTGCTGACTTAATGGTATCTAGAGCAGCAGCTGGAGATCAGATCAGACAATAACTCTCCAGAACCAGAGAGATGCATGAGAACAGCTTACAGGTGCCTTTGCACGGTACATCACACTCATATCATATATACATGGGAACAGAAATAGAGCACAGGTGTGAATGTACACGTTTCTCTACAGCTCTGTGTGTGGGCAGGTAGGGACACGCACACACACCTTGCACATGCTTAGGAGTTGATGCAATTAGTACACATTTTTCTCCATCATCTTGCTTTTGGCAGAGAATATGCGACTGGTAAACCAGTAGGTGCACAGTGCAGTACTACCATTAAACGTCAGAACAATTTAACTTCAGTGGAAACATACTGCTTAAATGTCAGGTTTAAATCCATATGCAAAGAAGTCAGTCAGAACCAAGACTCATAATGCACAGCGTTCGCAGAGTGTAATAAAACGGACAAAGGTGGCTACTTAGCAGAAAGTGCCTTTTAAATTAAAGGACTCAAGCTCCCCTAATGTAAGCCCTTCCTGAATGGGTGTTATTCTGAGTATATTGTCAATAATAATCCTCTTTAAGTGCAGTTTTAAGACACGAAGCATTAGCACCTTGGTTTGAAGCAAATTAAATCTGTTGTTACAGGATATCCACAAAACGGTTCACAAAGAAAAAGAGTTTATGGTCGTACCGAGCTCCAAGGACCAGCGCTCCAGGCAGCATCTCTAGGACAGTCCTGCACATTGCACTGCTCTCTGTCCGGCGGCTTGTCAAGGATTTCACAGCTCAGATCCGTAAACCTTTCTCCGTTAGGGCGCTGGCACACCACCAGCCGTGTTCTTGTCCCTGCCCCACATGGCTTTGTGCACTGGAAGTCAGGAGAGGACAGAGCCATCACCCTCTGGGCAGCAAAAATAGCACCGACCAGTCGCTTGAGGCATTAGTACCTCTCGAGACCCAGTGGTTGTTTCTGTCTCCAACCAACCCCACTCTGGCCAAATTGCCCCCAAAGGCTGCACGAGCCTCAGACAGGGCATCAGCCGCTTCAGCTGCTCTCTTCCCAAAGCAGTTCAAGCTGCTTTACACTGATATTGCCAGACTCTATGCGACACGGGAGCTTAATGTCTCTAATTGCTTACCTCTGATGAATTTTCAGAATGGAGCAGTGTTTTTATTAAGAAAAGAAGCCTTCAGTTAAGCTAGACTGCTCTTAAAAAGAAAAAAAAAAATCTAAATTTTTGTAGAATTTGCTTTTGCCTGGGAAGAAAATTTTCCCATGACAAATGGAAAGGAAAATACCACCAAGCAGTTGCTAGGGTTCACTCATTTATCAGAGGCTGCCTTTCATGCTCCAATCTTTCTAATAAATGTCACCGCAATATCCCTCTCTTCTCCCATTTTTCAGCCACCTGCTAATGAAAGCCTTCCCCTGCGCAGGGAGCCCAGGATGAATGGTGCACTCACCTCTCCCCAGTTGCCATAAGCCCACTGAGGACAAGGGCCAGATTCGCACGATCTCTGCTCCACGGGTTTGCTTTTCTCATCGCAGTTATTTGCGGTGTATCCGTTTTCATCCTGGCACACCACGACCCGCCGCTGGAACCCCCCCGCACAAGTGCTGGAGCACTGGAAGACACAATTGCCCACGGCTTCGTTGAGTCCAGGAATAATTTTGCATTCCCGGCTCCTTCCCAGTGCTTTGCACCGTGGGAACTTGTGGCTAAGAAATTTAATGCAGCTAACAGGCGTTATTAACTTCAAAACCCAGCTATTACTAATAGCAGCGCAATGACCTAGGTGCTGACTAAACAAAGAAAATAAATGTAAGCCTAGTTTTAAGCAGGTGAGTAATCCTCATTGCCCTTAATGCAGTGTTTGACATCCCCTTTGTGCTTAATTCCCTTTAGGGACTTCTGTGATAAAGCAATACAAACTGGTTGGGGTGAGAGGAGCTGGCATTAAGTCTCAGCTGTGCTTTGGCAACAGCTGTAAATGTCCCGAGAGGAAGCCAAGAAGCAGAGGTTGAGCTTTGCATCATGGAAAATGATGCCGTCGGCTCTCTGCTTGGAGAGCCTTGGAGACAGGAGGTGTAAGAGGCTGGGAAATGATGGCTGTGCCTTATTGCAACACTCCTGTGAGTGGGAAGCAGACCACAGGGAGAAGGGTCCATTCTTTTCCCCACATGGTGACGTTCAGAAAAGCCTGGATTAGAATCATAGAATGGTTAAGAGTTGGAAGGGATCTTAAAGATCAACCCCCCTGCCATGGGCAGGGACACCTCCCCACTAGACCAGGTTGCTCAAAGCCCCATCCAGCCTGGCCTTAAATACTTCCAGGGATGGGGCAGCCACAACTTCCCTGGGCAACCTGTTCCAGTGCCTCACCACCCTTATAATGAAGAATTTCTTCCTAATATCCAATCTAAATCTCCCCTCTTCAAATTTAAAAGCATTACCCCTTGTTCTATCACTACACTTCCTGACAAAGAGTCCCTCTCCAGCTCTCCTGTAGCTCCCTTCAGATCCTGGAAGGCTGCTCTAAGGTCTCCCCGGAGCTTTGTCTTCTCCAGGCTGAACAGCCCCCAGCTCCCTCAGCCTGTCCTCATAGGAGAGGTGCTCCAGCCCTCTAATCATCTTCGTTGCCCTCCGCTGGACCCCCATAGTCTGGGGGAAAACCAAACCAAACCAAACCAACCCAAACCAAACCCAACCCAACCCAACCCAACCCAACCCAGGAATAAGAAAAAAATCTGGGCACTTACAGCACCCCAGGGGCCAATCCTCCACTGATTGCCCCCCGGTATATGTGCGCGGTTTCGGTTCGGGCTGCCTCCGGGGTGCAGTTTCAGGCGATGATCCGGATAGAGGAAAGGGTGGATGGGCCTGCCGTAGTCATGGCTGTTTGGATGACAAGGAGACATGGAGCAGTCTTGCTCGGTGGCAGGGAGGTCGTCTGGATCGCACTCACTCCTATCCACCAGCTGGTCACTGTAATTGACGCAGATCACTTGTCGCGTTGCCTTACCTTGACCACAAGTCACCGAGCACTGCGTTACAGTGGGAAAAGGAGACACAGTCACATTTCCAGCTTTGAAAAATCAGGCAGACAGCTACTGCTAATAACAAACAGCAGAAAACCTTAACCTCCCCAGTTATAAAAAGGCAAGTGTGACAGATTAACAAAGCACGTTTCCTGCAGTGAGACCTATAAGGCTCTCCTGCATGAGACAGCGTGATGCTTACGGAGCTCCACTCCAAGGCCTTCCACTGCCCGCATGGTGTCACGGTGCACATTTCCGTGGCTGATGGCTTGGGGAGGTGGAAACAAGCTGACTCGTCAGCCACCGAGCCCTGGTCATCCCGACAGCTGACGTATCTCATCCGGGTACCCTTCCCACAAGTTGCAGAGCACTAGGGAAGAGCAACAAACACACCACTAGAAAGTTTCCTGAAACATATTACAAGGGCTTTGGAACAAAAAGGTGGTCAAATGCACTTTGAAATAGCACATTGTCTACTGTAAAATAATCCTGAAAGTATGACGATACACGCTTACCGGTGTCCAGGATCCAAATCTCCACTGTGTCCTGTGAATGCCCAATATGGATCTCTTGGCTTCAGGACTATCTGGATGGGGAGGACACGCTGCTATTTCACAGTCCTGCACATAAAATACATGAAGGAAAAGAGGGAAATAAAGAATTTGCAGGTGTTTCAGAATTAAACCACCTCATCTTCAATGTCATTATCAACCACACACAACATCTTGAAAATCTGTGACCTGCAATGCTTGTGTGTTGGCAGGCTTTCTCCTTGCATCCTCTTGGTGAATCAGCAAAATTTGGTATCGATACCCCTGAGGGCTTCATATTCAGAATCTTGGTGGCCTTTTGACTTCTTTGGAACTCTACAGTAAGGATCCCCATAACCATGTGCCATCTCCATGCATTAAAACCAGATGTTTTTGAAGCAAAAGATGAAAGTTCATTAAGAGAGTTCTGGTATGAATACACACATCTGCAAAGCAGCAACTTTATCTCCCTTCAAAGCTCCCTTCCTTCAGCGTGAGACCTGCAGCCCACTTCATAAAGGTTACGCTGCTGAGCTGATTGCAGCCCTTTGATTCCCTGCAGCCCACCAGACCACCTATATCCATGTGTTGATCTCCACCACATGCTAAGCATGCAAGGTTTTGGGGACAGGAATGTCATTCTGCTCAGCCTTGGTACGGTGCCTAACAGGAGGGCTCCGGTCCTGTCTGGACCTCCTGGGAGGTCTGGCAACAGAAATAATGAATAGCCTTGACTTTACTCTGTGAACCTATGAGTAGTCATTGCCAAAAAGGAAATTAATACTGATCGTCCCTGTGAGGGAGAGAGCGGCTCTTGACAAATGGCATAAACGATTTCCGCATTGCTGTGATCGTACTTACGCTGGAGACATGCAGGCCAAGCGATGGCTGATGACAAGTGGGTTTGTTACCCCCTTGACTACAGCATGCAATTGGTCTCCCTTACATGGGAGAACATTTTTCCCCATACATGGGAAAAACAGCCCCTTTTCCTACACGCTGTGGCCTTAGTTAAACTCTGTCATGCAGGACTGAAGCTGGGCAGGGCATCAGCTCTTCCAGATGACAGACAGACAGTCATGTTCCGTTTTATTCAACTCCTTCAGGCACCCTGGACACATCCTCTGCTTGGAATTGGAATGGGAATTTATGTTTGCTTACAAGTATCACTGAACATAGCAGGGAAAGTCTCTTCAGCAACTTTGCAAAGGGCATGGCAACATTTCTCAATTCATCCAGCCAGAAGGGATGCATCTGGAATTGTAGCTGGCACGTACGCTATATTGTCACGTGCAGCAGACAAGATGTGATGGCCCTTAGCTGTCATCTGTACCACACAGCAATGGTTCTGCAGCCAAGCAAGGCCAGACGACAGCCAAGCATCCCAGACCCTACACAAGCCAAAGAAAGTGTGCCCTTCTACTCTCTGGTTGTCTTCCCGTATTCATCTACTGCTGCTTCTTTAGCTCATGAGCTCTTAGAGGACCAAGAAACTGCTCTGGTGTTCAGGACAACACTTTGCTGCAGCAAGACATTCCCTGAAGCTGCAGCCTGGATGCTTCTGTACACATGGTGGCAAAAGATGGAGATAGGACAGCAGGATTTACCTGGGTATCCGTGGGCCTGGTTGCAGCATTACACTCGTTATCATCCACCACTGACACGTAGGTGCCCACGACACACTTCACCGCTCTCATCTGGTAGCCTTGGCCACAGGTCATCGTGCACTGGGAGAGGACAGACGGGAGAAAGAAGCTCTGGGTCTGAGTAGTTGCTTCGGTCAGAAAGACTTAATCAGCCCAGCCTGTGTTTAGGCACTCAGCAGGAGCAGCAAAAATAAAACTCAGCTTCCCTTCTGGTTTCTCTCCACTTCATGCATCTCAGCTTTAAATTAAGTCAAAGTTTTAATTCACTGCATCCACCAAAGCCTCACACGCTTCACTTGCTTCTTTAGGAACGAAGGTGCAAGCATTTAAATACCTTACTCTGCTGCACACGGTAAATCATAGTCCAGTAGAACCTGCATCATATCCTCCCTTAAAACTGGTTGTTCAGCCCCATGGTAGCACGAGCGGCTAATGAATGATGTTACTGATGGGAAATAAGTCTGACTGGGACAACTGGTCTGGGTTTGTTGCTGTGTTTTGGGTTTTTTTTAAGTCAAGAGCTAACAGCTTTGTGGAAAAGGAGATGGCAGAACACTCTGGGAGAAATGAGCAACTTGTATTTTAACAGAAAAAAGAAACCCTCACTAACCCAGAAACTGGAAAACATTAAAAGCAACACCAGCTATTCAATGGGGGCAGCTTTCCTGTGAAAATTAGGCCATGTATTTACATGCCTAAATATGGATTTAGGAGCGTAACCTTGGAAACCCTTTATTTTGAAAATCACAACCAATTTAGCATGACACAGATTAAATTTACCACAAAGGGCAGGTACCGTTATTGCTGCCCATCCACTGAACCCGAGCAAACAGAGGGCTCCTTTGGCGTGCAATCAATTATCGCAGTTTTCCCACTGAATTTGGATGAAAGGGTAGCACCCAGCCTCGGCCACCAGCCCCCGGTCCCACTTGCTGGGAGCCCCATGGAGCTCTCTTGTACCCAAAGCAGTACCTGGCCCCACGGCCCCACTTGCCACGAAGCACACTCCTGCTGCTGGCACGTCTGCACTGACTCCGGCTTCGTTTCGGGGTCGCAAAACCTGTCATTTAAACGATCTTCTCCAAACTGGCACCAGGTCTGGCGGTGTTTGTGCCCTTTCCCACAGGTGACCAGGCACTGCGAGGAGCAAAAGCACAAGCTCAGGATGGTGCTGGGGGGGTGAGCTGCCAGCTCAGCGCCTGCCCCAGTGCTGAAAAAGAAACCTGAAGACCTGCTGCAACCACTGCTTAAAAACTGCCCCTGACTTCAGTGACCATGTGCACTGGAAAAAACACAAGCATTTTGCATGGATTTCTCTCGGGAGCTGGTGAAGAGCAGAGGCTTGGAGAGCACAGCTGGGCTGGGGGCCTTCAGCACAGGCAAAGGGAGACCATGAAGGCTCTTTACTTCCAGCAGCTGTAAGACGTAGGGCAAAGACACATCGCTACCTGACGGGGCTTTAGTTGTGCACAACGGGGTGCCAGAGGCTTGCAAAAATCTTGCTGGGCTCTGAGTGTGTACATTAACAGTTTTGGCTCCTGCTGCCTGCGACTGACTCTTCCATCACCCTGGCATGGCTTAGGCTGCCAGCAGCTCAACCCAAACCCCCGGCATTTAGCAGAGAACAATCCCTGTTCCCACTTAATTGCTTTTATTACTTCCTAAAAATCACGTGATTCGCAAGAAACAAGATCTATCTGGCCACCAGGTGATGAGCAGCCTTTGAAGACTGTTCTCCAGCATCCCCAATCCTGCTGTAGGGAAAAGCTTATCAAGATACATTTTTGTTGTGTTGCAAAGGACATAAGCAGCAGTGGAAGAGGTAACAGTAATAAACAGCAGGGAGAGGACTGAGCAAGACCTTAGTAGGGTGAAATCCTGCCCTCCAGCGACAGCCAGAGCTGCCAGGGCTTCTGAGGACAACCTCAAGGGAAAATGAGGGCAGAACTATTTTTCTTTCTACAGCTGCAGAGGAACAGCAGAACAAATGGAGAGAAGTTACTGCAGGACTGGAGAGGAATTAACCCCCTGTGGCTTTGCAGGGAGGAAACGGCCACTTGACCAGTGGTGACAAGGCTGATGACTTTGCTGCCTGTCCCAAGCCTCCCTGCACGCAGGCTCGGGGAGACCTTCTGCAGGAGGCAAGGTATCACCATGACCCAGGACACATACAAAACAGGAGGGATGAGCAGGGACAAGAGCTATCTCTTTGCAGGTACCAGCTCCTCAGGATGAAAGACCAGCAGGATGAGCCCACCCTGGTGACCATCTCCTACCTCAGACCAGTCGCCAGTTTTCCACTGGGGGCATGAGAAGTCACTGCATCGCTGCACTGTCAGCTTCTCCTGCTGACTGCACTTGCTGTCGTCCAGGACATCGTTGTAGGTGTTGACGCACATGGCTCGCCGCCGCCGCGTGCCCCCACCACAGCTCTTGGAGCACTGGGAAAGGGAGACACTGATTAAATACTTTTTACCACTCTATTAGGCAATAAATGGGCCCTCAGTGCTTTTCTCCCTCTTTGCACTCAGGACTTTGAAGAGACTGCTAAAAACCTCCAGAAGAACAATTTGTACTTTAAGTAACAGGTTGTTACTTTATATATTCATTTAAAAAGCCTATATTGCTAAGCTTAATAAAATTTTGCGGCTATGAGTTTCACAAATTCATTTCGGGTTATAAGCCCATTATTACTTTCACAAGTGTTGCCTTTCAGCTCTCCCAAACGGCCGTCCCTCGTTCTCATTTTAGGAGATTAATTCCCTCTAACCAGCCAGCTCCCCTTCACTGTGCCCTCCCTGGAACGACCCGGGCTCGCCGTTCTCTCAGTGCCAGTCCTGCATTCAGGAATTTTCTTGTTCATGGAAAAGGTAAAACATGTAAAGGAAACAAATTTCAGAAGCCCTCTGCTGATGGTAAAACATCCTCCCCAACTCCTGGCAGTGATGCTGACTTTCATAGGAGACGATGGCCAGCATGGCTTAGATGAAGACAGACACTGGGATGCTTAAAAGCCTAAATTAATCTCAGTGGAAAATAAGGAGTACCAGGCTGATTTGGACTACAGTGTCTTCCAGAAAAAGCAATGGAAGCAGGATCACTATGCCCAACTTTTATACATAGGCTGTTTTCAAACTAAACAGCCCAACACATACCCAAGCAAGGAGGAGACAGTGTTTGCTGTACCACCGAAATTCCCTTACCTCAGTCCAGGCTGAGTACCGCCACCCTCCCACGTTACAGTCTCCAGTGCACTTCTCCCTGGTGCTCGGCTTGGGCTGGCTGCTGCAGAAGCGGTCGTCCACCTTCTCGATCTTTCCCTCCAGCCTGCTGTACTTGGAGCAGTAGATCTCCAGGGTGCGGTACCCCAGCCCACATTGGGCTGTACACTCACTCTTCCTTGCGATGTGCCACCTGAGGAAAGCAAATGTCAGCCCTGGTGTGACAAAAACCCACAGCCCCACGCCAAGGTGCCTGCCTTGGAGATGATCAGAAGAGGCAGATGGAGCTGTGGGGCTCTGGGGATCTGCAGGTAACAGGTGTTTGACATTAATAAGGAATACACACTCTTGAAGTGGAAGTTTTGGCCCTTTACAATACTTCCCAATACTTTGTGGCTTCCAAAAATCTGAGGCAATTAACTCTGGCATTGTTTCTTGCAGGGAAGGAACTGTCACCAAGTCTCTCTTACGGGCAGCAAAGCCATGCTGTGACTCTGCAGGACCACGCAAGGTGGTGGGGAGAGCCCATAACCAAGCAAGGAGCAGTGCCTTGGAGGCTTTCTACACAACCTTCCCCTGCAGAAGTGCCACCTTGGCCTTTGAAAAACAAAAAGCTGAAAAATACAGTGTCAGAAAATGCTACGCACAGACTTGAAAGGCACAACAAGGCATTCCATGAGGCAGGATTCCTGCAAACCAGTTTCAACTCTCCAAAGTGTGAGCAAATTACTTTCTTCAAGGCACACAAACCCCAGAGGTGTCAGCAGAGATTAGGGGTGTTCCTTCTGGATGAATAGGAGAGATGGGGAGGGACTCTACCAGGGAGCAGAGTGATAGGATGAGGGGGAAAGGTTTTAAATGGAAAGAGGGAAGATTTAGATTAGATATTAGGAAGAAATTCTTCACTATGAGGCTGATGAGACACTGGAACAGGTTACTCAGGGAAGCTGTGGATGCTCCATCTCCAGAAGTGTTCAAGGCCAGGCTGGATGCAGCTTAAGCAACCTGGTCTGGTGGGAGGTGTCACTGCCCACAGCAGGGATGTTAGAACTAGATGATCTTTAAGGTCCCTTCCAACCCGAACCATTGTATGATTCTGTGACAGACTCCTACCCTGGTTCCACCTTCTTGAGATGGGCAGCAAGGGCTAGTGCTGGTGGCTCTCAAGGACCCACCTGGAGATACACCCCTGTTTTCCATTGGTCTTGGCCCCAGCTCTGGCAAGAGATGCTCAACACAAGCCTTGATCCAAGGAGATGTCAAGGACTCTGGAGCCACCAGGAGCCAATTGCCCCCTGCGCCTCACAGGGGTGGTTCCCAGGGAAGGGGGTAGTGATGTCCCCTAGGGTGCCTCAAGTCCCCTGGGCTGCTCAAGCTTCTGTGCAGGGAGTGGGGAGCCCCGCTCCTAAGCCTAGAGAACAAACTTCAGCACAACCAGGAGGAGAATAAGATCAAGGGGATTTGGAGTCAATAGCTCCTGAATGGCAGAGGGCTCACATCCCCGCCTGCTTTTCAAACTCCTGCATTTCCCCTTCTCAAGTTTCCAACCTGTTGCAATGGCAACAGCTGTTACCGCGACAACCCGACCCACAGCCCCCATAGAGTCCCCATACAGCACCCCCCCCAGCCAGAAACACCCCTCAGGGAAAGGTGGCCATCTGAATTGCTTCACCAGCAGCCACTTAATGCCACCATATTTAAGCTGCAGAAAGGAAAACGGGTTGCTTTCTAACAGAAAATGGGTTGTAATGATTTAGGCCCTGCTCCATCAATTCCAGCCCACCAGGAGCTGTATGGGGACAGCCCCAAACCCACTCTACGCTTAAGCCTATTCTTCACTTTAAGCAAATTATGCTAAATCCCCATCTTAGTTACTCGTTTGCTTTGAGCATGCGTTTGTCCCTCTTTACAGGATGTTTGTAGGATGGTGCTGAGCATTTTGGACCCAGGCAGGTGCAAATTTCAGGCACTGTGTTGCACAAGGAGATTTTTTCCAACATTAGGTGAATATTTTTTTTTTATAAATTAGCACTGATTTAATCCAACAAGAGAAATAGGAAAATGTAGAAAAAGTGCCTCTCAAAACACAGCTGGTGGATGTCAATTCCTCTTGGTTAACAAAGAGGCAGCTGCAAATCCTTTCCTTTTTTAAAATCTAATACAGGTTGCTGAGAAAAGGACTTATGGTGAGAGGTGAAAGGAAAGAGGTGTAAGCAATAAATATATGATGTAACATATATACATGGCTGAGTAGAGTGCACCTTAATTCACATTCTGTGCTACAGGGTTCAGCGATGGGCTCAGGCTGGGGAATTCGATCACATCGCTGGTCCGAAACCGTGAGCTGATCCGACTCTCTGGTACACACAGGTTTCCTCTTTCGTTCTCCTACACAGTTAAAAAAAAAAACCCACACACTGTTTAAACCATACAGGAAAGTGATCAAATCACAGTTATTTCTCTTTTTTTATAGCAGCAATTAAGAGACATTTAATCATGCTTTTCGATCTCTTTCAGAAACAGGGATCAGGTTAAGTCTCTCCAAGGGGTTGAGCGCAGGCAAGAGGGACACAGGCAGAGCTGCAGGACGTCTGCAAGGATGGGCAGGTGGGCTTGGCTGGGCCAACCCAGACACCGATGCCCCCCTGCAGCCTTGGGCAATGCCACATTATCTTCTCTGAGCAAGTTCCTCACCTGGAAAATGGGTCATGAGGCTGAGCTGGCTCAGAGGGGCTGTAAAGATGCCCTGCTCTGAAACCTGTGAGATCATCTAGCACCACAGCCCAGGGAAACATTCCCACCCATAACGTGAGAATCCCAAAGAAAGCACATGGAGAGGGTTTTGACAGCACTGCCCAGATCCCCGATGAATTCAGGACAAATCTGTGTCTTCTTTCAAGCCTCCCCAGGCACCCACCTTGGCAGAGCTTACTGCAGGGCTGCCACGGGCCGTACGCGTTCCAGTAAAACTGCTGAGGTTTGTCCTCAATGGGGATATTAAACGTGTAACGAACGTCGGGATTGTACAAATTGCCCACTGATAAAACCTGAGGGGGGAAGAGAGATGAAGCAGAGTAAACTAACAGGCTTCACTGCCCACTGTTTTCAGTCCAATAATGCTGGGCTGACTTTTCCACACGCACAACGTATACTTCACCTGAAGTGTTATTTCTTGCTCAATCCGATCTGTAGAATTAATCCTTTCAATAGTATTATCCGATCCGCTGTATTCGATCACAGCATTCCCAACTTTGATTTCCCTTTTAAACATACTGACGACAAAGTCTCCATTTAATATAAAGTCTCCTTGACCGTTAGATAAGGCTGCATAGGTGCAAAAAACAAGAACTAAAGACGCAGAATCAACTCATACGTTCACAATAACGTGGGTCATGCACTCGCAGGGCTCCCTTTCGTTGGGGTGGGAGGATAAGCCCACTGGCACTCTCAAGCAGAAAGGATGTAAAGAGAGCAGCCGAGCTCTTGCAGACACTGTGCCTTCTCTGTTTTCCACCAGAGAGCCTCATTAAAATGAAGGCTGAATGCCTGAAGTCATTGCTAAATAGTTCCTGCACAACCCAGGGCAGATCGATACGCAGCGCACACAGCCTGTATCCCCTCCTGTATCACAGAGATAACCCTGCCCAAATCTTTTTGTTCGCCGTGCACATAGGGTGGCTTCCCTGTTGCTTCCAGGTGTGTTCTTAGGGTAAATGCACGTACCCTAATTGCCCAAACGTCATTTTTCAGTAGATAATTACAGGGAGTTTGGTCAGTATATCCCCTTCTCTCTCCCTCCTCCCTCCCCCAGTACTTTTTATTATTCCAAATCTTAAGGTATGTGAAAGAACTGGAGGCTTAAAGCCTAAATGCTTTATAAAAGGAACAGTTTCCTGAAAACAGCAGTCTGCTGCACAACTTCACACTAATGCGATTATGTAGCTAATTTCCTAAGTTAGTTTCCCCACCATTTCACCCATCACAGCTACATTACTACAAAGCTTCCGTACTGAAAAAACTAAACTTAACACCAAAACACTAAAGGGAAGGTTTTTACACGGAATGAGGAGAGATAATGAAGCAAAACACTGCTTGGTAGCAAACAGACATAGACTGAAAAAAAACTCAAAAAGCAGATGCTACACTCAAACAAATTCCACACTTTGGAGGCTTTAACGTCATTAGGCAGTAGTAAAACTCATTAAAGGATTCCTTCCCATTTACTGTATCTCCTACAGCAGTAGGTACACGTCCTGGACTTGATGACAACATCAAATTCCTCCTAAATTGTTAAGCAACTACAAGGTTCACGGTACTGAGGGCCCAAGATTTCACACTCAGTGAGCTGCAAAATAAGTGGACACATGCACACTTCTCATTTGTTTCTAGTCAGGCCTAATGTGAAGAGATGCTTTCCCAGCAATATTAAAGCAACATTAAAGAAGATTTGACTGCATTGCTTCCCAAGAAGATTAAAGGCCCTCCAAGAAGAGCTGAGAAGTTCTTTGGGGCTCCTTCTGGGGTGAACCAGTTTGAATAAGCACAACACAGGGCAGACTGTTTCTGTAGAAAAGAGGAATAATGAAATGTATCTCCATCCCCCAGGATGGAAAACTATCACTCTTTAGTAGGTTTTTTTTGGTATTGATGTGTATTCGTGCCGCAGGATCTCATTTCGTTGCTGTGAACATGCAGAAACGGTGCAAAGCAGCTGTGAGGGACAGAGGGCCTTGAATGACCCCAGGCTGGCAATGAGGACAGGGAGGACCTGCTCAGATTTTTGCCTAAATGAAGGGCCCAGCCACATGGGCAGCATTTCAGGGCGACAGCCAAAGCTGTCAGCACCATTTTCCTTTGGCGCATGATAGTCTCCTCTACTTGTTTCTCAAGTGACACAAAGAAATTAGGTTCTCTGCCTCCAGTGGGCTAGGAACCATCAGCCTAGTCCTGCTTTCAGCATCCTCAAAGACAGTGGACACTTTGGTTAGGCCTTGTATTTTGCAAAATTGCTCAACAACTTGGGGATTTTGCAAGATGAAATGAGATAAAGTGTACAGCTCAGAGAAGTCATAGAGAACATGGTGCTACCAGCAGTGCCAGCCATGGACCATGCAGAAGAGAAGAAACAGAGCCAGGATGGCAACCATCTCCCTGGGACTGTGAGGGGCTACCACCCCACTCCCTGCTCCGTGAGTGGCAGTGGCCTGAACACTCTGAGGGACACAAACCAGGCTTAATGGCAAAACCAGCCTTCAACTGGCAGGTGTAACATCAGTCGTAATGTGTGGTTGTGTTATATCTGCTACTGAGCCTGAACAGAACTCACTATGGGATGATCCCTTCCAGTATCTGAAAGGAGCTACAGGAGAGATGGAGAGAAACTCTTTGTTAGGAAGGGTAGTGATAGGACAAGGGGTAATGGTTTTAAATTGGAAGAGGGGAGATTTAGATTAGATACTAGAAAGAAATTCTTCACTCTGAGGGTGGTGAGGGACTGGAACAGGTTGCCCAGATAAGCTGTGGATGCCCCATCCCTGGAGATGTTCAAGGCCAGGCTGGATGGGGCTTTGAGCAACCTGGTCTGGTGGGAGATCATGGCAGGGGGAAGTGGAACTCAATGATCTTTAAGGTCCCTTCCAACTCTAACCGTTCTATGATTCATTCCATGATGCTATGAATTAGTGATCAGCATGGTGGGGAAAAAAAAAAAAAAAAAGCAGACACATAGCAATGCTAAAAGCATATGTGTGTGCAGCAGACTGGTCTAACACAGCACCACAAGCCGGTTCTAGACACACACCCACAGATTAATTGAGTGGCTACAAATGTACTATCAGCCAAAGGTCAAGTTATTGTTAGGTTTAAATCAAATCAACATCTTCAGTGCGTGGTATTTTATTACAGTTACATCTCATTGTTGGGCAGGGACAAGAGGGGCTCAGTCTAAGCAAAATCAGAATTATTATTCTCAGGGGAATGGAAATATAGAGCTATATATAGAAACGTAGAAAATAACTTCTCTTTGGATTTGTTTGTACACGTGTCATTTGGGATATGACGTATTTACTCTCCAGCCAAGGCACGGTGGCAGCAGAGACATGTCAAGATGCAAGGAGGAGACTCTAGCAGAACTTAGAAGGCTGTTTTGTTCCCAGCTTAGTGCCTCAGATCCTACCCAAAGCCTGGGCTCCATACTCCTTCCCAGCCCCAGAGACACTCTGAGTGATATTTCTTATAATTTAAGGGCCTCCCAAACATTGCATCAAGGATTTCATGAACAATAAGAAGTAGCAAGATAAGGCTGAATGTTTGGTAGACATATGAAAGGAATTCTTGATAAGAAAACATCTCTAAATAAATTCTCCTTCCTCCCTAGCAGAAAGCAGCCAGTAGGTATGTCCCAACCAGGCAATAAAGTAGAGTTCTGGACCGAAATGAGGACTGCAACTCACCCAGGTAGTTGTCATCCTCTGGTTTCCCTGAGTAACTGTGCTGACGCACATCAATATTAGTTGCACCAGCTGGGATGCGGACCACAACGTTATAGCCTAGAAAAGATTTAACAGAAAGTCAAGGCTATTACACAGACATTTCATTTGCTTTTTACGGGGAGAAGGGAAACGAGCAAAATTACCTCACATTACACAAGCTGATACTTTTCATTTAGGGATAGCAGAAATAGTTATAAAATGCGATATGCTATAGCTAGAAGGATTTTGCATTTTACATCAGTGTTTTTGCAGATTAAGTGTGGTAATGGCTTTTATAGACCTGCATTTTTCACTATAAAGTTTTTAGCAACAGATTCTTACCATAATGCACCGTGTTAAATGTGCCTGCAATAGTTTTGCATGAAGAATTATCCCCACCACAAACACCACATTTATCTCTTCTTGCTTTTGAATTCAGCACATGATCGCATCCAGCTTGCTTTAAGAGGAAAAACAGAAAAAACTAGATTGAGCAAATACAGACTAGAACAGAGTTTACAAAGCTCCTAATTAAGGCACACAAAAGCTTTGTATGCAAAAGGCTGCAGTGAGACAAATTGTTTTGCTTCCCCACATTTTTCTACTGATTTACAGCGCGGCCATCCCACAACATTTTCAAACAAACGGCTTTTTTTACAAAGCGAGAATCAGAACTGCCATTTGTACCAGGCGATGCCTTCACGGGAGAAAATTCTTGCATCAGTTGTTCCCATATAAAAAAACGTGTGAAATACAATTGTAAATGAAAATGTAAAGTGCTCTGGAGTCCAACTGGGAAGAACTAGGGCAGAAACAGAAAGCAGCATCATTTGGATTCAGGCTCAGCCCTCCGTAATTTAGGGCAGATGTAGGAACATCCTTCATGCATGGCTCTTCTGCAAACCTGGAGGTTGCTCCAGGCTCAAGGCGGGGCTCATGAAGCCTACAGATGCTGCTGGCATCCCCCAGGCCAAGAGGGCACACCAACAAGCGGGGGTGGAGGAAGGTGCTGAATTACCATCCTGCCACGCAAAACCACAGTCACGCTTGCTAAAAAGAAGGAAAAAAAAAATACTTACTCGGCAAAGGCCCTGCACGCAGATGTCGTTCGTGTCGGGGCCACAGGGTGTCCCATCGATGACACGGTCCCGTAGCTGGTAATACGCCGTGTTTCCCGCCACCCGGCAGAATAACTTGCACCGATCCTTCATTAGGACTGGGGATGGGCAGGAGGAAAAAGCAAAAGCATGTTATCCCGAGGACTTCACCCCGAGGCAAAGTTCTGCATCTCTCCCCTGCCACTTACTGCCGCTGTATTTGGGCACCCAGCGCACGTTTGTGGGCAGCCCGTTGATGTTAAAGTGCTTCCCGTCGAAGTCGGCGCACTGCTCGTCACGAAAGTCCTTCTTCAGCTTCGAGCACGGCTCGGTGTTGCACGATTTAAACTTCATGCGACGGCCCACGCAGTATTTCCCACCGTTTTTAGGCCTGCAGAAACAAGGAAGAGAAGCCGGCTGGGATCAGGCTGGAAAGGAGACACAACTGCAGTTCTGTGACTCGTCCAACACCATTTTGATGGCTCTGTCTACCTTTCTACATGTCTTTAATTAATATACCAGGCTGACAAGTAGGAAAGATTATGCAGATGTCTAATAAAAAAAAAAAAAA
>VZRU01009951.1:612556-637102 GCA_013398155.1 Pedionomus torquatus | reverse complement strand
TTTCGAATTTAAAAAAATTCCCTTTTTTTTTTTTTTTTTTTTTTTTTTTTTCTGTCACCCTCACGTTTTTTTCTGCAGCCTTAAATGAAGAAGCAAAGGCAAGATGTGGAGTCCACGGGAGCGATTTACGAGACACAGACTGAGGATACCACCGAATATCCCCTGTTTACTGGTGCCGAACAGCACAGCGATGCTCGCAGCGCTGGCTTTTCAAAAAGCTGCTTATCTGATTTCCTGGAGAGCAGCAGGAACCACACTGTGCCAGAGACAGACAGCAGGGAAACACACCAGGGAACACTCAAACCTCACCACAGCTGTACAAAGCCCCAGAACAGAAGAGTGAAAGGAAACTTCCAAAACTAAAGGGCAAATAACATAGAAAAAAAATGAATTCCTCAATCTAAAGTAATTTTTTTTTTCGCTCAGCCATAACATGGGACATGCCAAGGCCTGGCCTACACTTTTGTTTTCCAACTATAACTCTTGTTTTCTTTTGTTTGGAAAACTGGTTTAAATTATCTTGGCAAACCCTCGTCCCTCATTTTTATGGTATAAATTGCATCCTTTTTGGGTTATGTTTGCTAGTTTGACTACAGAGACTTCTGGAGAGGTGAGATCTGGGAGACAGTCACCTTCTGGCCCCACCAAATGGAAAAGCATCCCCCAGACCCACGAGGGGCTTCCCTCCCACTGAACAGTGCTCGTTAAAGCAGGTTTAAACCCAGAGACACACTCATGGGCTGGCGGCTGCCTAAATCTTTGCAATTATAGGAAACCCAAACATTGCTGATTGCTCACAGATTAGAAAAGGTTACAGAGTTAAAGAAGAAAACACATCGTGCATCATTAAAACATTCCCTTGTAGTATTTTTCTACATCAGATGCTGTTCAGGCAGGGAAACACCTGACAATATTTTTGTGAATGGGGTCAAATTTACTGTGTTTTTCCAGTCCTTTCACTAATGGCAAAACAAGGTTCTATCAAGACGCAACCACCATAAGCTCACCCCCACCTTTTCAGATGTCCTTATGGAAAGCTGTTTGGGAAAACAGGGGAAAAATCAAGTTGTCATAGGGGTTGTGCGTCCAACCCATAGGAACCCTGGCTCTGCAGCACATTTCACACCTTTTTTCCACGATGGCCAGCTTGTCACATTGCTTTCCTGATGAATAAAGCTGATCTCAGGTGCATTTGCCTATGGGCATGGTTTGCTGAACAACCTGTAGCTTGGGCCCTAAACGTGGTGGTTGCTCAGAGATGGACATGGTCTCTAGGCTGTGATATGCCCTGGATTTGCTTTCATCTGAAGATTCAATTCTCTGGCTACAAACTGGCTGGTAAATATCTGCTACAGTAAAGGACAAGAATTAAACATGCTGAAATGCCTGTTCCTTTGCTTCAGGACAAACCCTTGCGATGCACAACTCCTCCTGGCATTTAGAGGGTTGAAAAATTGCAGGATGGGGTCCCCTCTGCCAGTCCCGCAAAGGGACAAAAAGGTCCAACAGCTATCATCATCACACGAAAAAATATATAACACCAATCCAACAGTGTTGTTCCAGTGGAGAACTTTTCACAGCGATGTTGATGCTCACAGCTAAATATATAACCACAGTCATGCTTGGCACCACTGACCCTTTGAAGATGACTGAATAGCTAACCGGTGAACATACACAGTTAACAGACCGTGACATGACCTATACGTCTCCCATCCGATGGTTGAGAATTAACCAGGAAATCACCTACAACCCTTGATTTTATTAAAAAATTGGGGGTTTGGAGCTGGTGGTAAATCAAAGGGGGAGAAAAAAAAGAGCAGCTGTTTTAAATAACCAGCAAGATTATCTCGTGGAAACGCAATGGTGTTTCTTGGAACCACACTGTGAATAGTCTGGCTGTGCAACCTTCGTGCCTTTTGTATTTTAAAAATAATTTCTACGTTGAGATACAACAGGAAAAACTAAAAAGCCTGCCAGCGTTCTCTTTCCTATGAGCTTACAGATCAGAGAAAGAAGAGAATAAAAGAGTTTTTGTCTGGAGCAAGTTCAAAATAACTCAGACACACAGTTGAGCAGGAGAGCAATGGCAGGGACGGGAGACACGACAACAGACTTTCCTTTCCTTTGTCTTGCCACCAGAGTCCCGGATAATTCACCAAATCCAGCTCCCATCCTCGGACTGACTTTGGCTGAATAGATTAGCAGGGGGCAGACAAGTGCTGTGAAGCCTCATGCATGCATAACATATACGCTACCTGCTGCCATACGGCAGGAGACAGAAATGATTACTATTCGCCTACTTTCCTTTTACCATTCTTTAAACAACCCTGAAAACCGCAAGAGATGGAGGCCCAAGTTTACGACTCTCTTTATTTTCTTGCAGTGATTTATTTCCCCCCGACAAAGCACTGGTGCTGTGAAACACTGTAAAGCATCACGGCTGGTGCTCACCCAGCAAAGGCCAAACCCTGGGCTGGGCTTATTACTTGATTTAGCGATATCAAATTGGGTGTCCTCATGTGAAAAATATGCATAAGCTAATACTCCCATGTTGTTTTAGTGTCCTTGATTGAAGAATAAATATAGAGCCTGGTTAAATCTACATGCCAGTAATTTTAGCTAGCTGATTTTTCTTAGCTATTCAGGCTCCCTCATTTCCAAAGATATCTCTGTAAAAAACGGCATGGCATTTTCTTCATCTGCCAACCCGTATATCACAGACTTCAAGCATGCAGACTTGAGGCAAGGCATCAGTCAGCAAGCAGCAGTTTTGATGGGGCTCTTGGCCACAGCAGAGTACCAAAATAGTGATTTATTGCAATGAAAATCTCTCCAGACTTGCACCTCAGCACTTCACAAGCCCAAGTAAACACTGAGGAGAAGAAGCGAGTCAATGATGATCCAAACCCTAAGCTTGAATTAGACTGACACAGATGCAAGAATTGCTCTGTAAAGCCTTTTTGTGAGAATACATTCAAATGTCTGAAACATGACTGGACCAAATTAGCTTTTCTTAAGAGCCCATCTGCTCTCAGCTGAGAAATTCAGGTCACAGTTGTCCAATTTGTCTAAACTTGTCAAATTGGCTAAATTTGTGGACTGAAATGTTTTTGCTTACACAGTCTTAATAAAGAGCCATGCAGCTGGACACTGCCTCTTGGATGACATGGTAACTCTGAGGAGGTGCTAATCTGCTCAACTGCAGTTGTTTGCACAGCACTCTGGCCACATCCAAGGGTAACGGCAGGTTTGTCAGAACAAAATTGCAGCCCAGATTATTTGGATTTCAAGAAAATAGCTATTTCAGCATTTCCAGCAGTAAGCAGACCCCAAGCTCACAAATGGAGAAGTTGACTCAAGGTCTCAAGTCAAGGGGACACCACAGACACCTAAGCTTTATCCCGAGTCTCAAAAAAGGGAAGATTTTACATAAAAACATTAAATATCAGGGTACCACTGGCTCCAAAGAGTAGAACAAGAATAAGATTTCCAACAGCATCTCTAATGCACATTCTCAACAATAAAAAAGGTATTGACTGTGCTTTTCCCTAAGAAAGGGAAGGTAAATTGATATATTATGCCCATTGTGTTGAAGGAAATTGGTCAAGCATCGCTGAATAATTGACTTTTCAGACATATGCAACAAGAGATTAATTATCAAGCCTTTATGGAAAACTGTATCTTAAATAGCAGCCAGATATTTTTATAAAAATACTTTTGAAAGACTATGAATTAAAAGGTTGACTCTTTTGTAAGGAAAACTTTTAACTGTTGATCATTAATAGCCAGAAAAGCAAATTTTTAAGCTATACCTTCTAGAATAACATCACACTTATTTTACTAGAGCTAGACATAGAATATTTTTGTTCAGGCAAAAATTATGAAAACTAGCTATTATTTTTCTTCAATGGCTTCAGTATCTCAATACAATAAAAATCCTCTCAAGTCTTTTCCTCCAGATCTGGACAACTAAAACCTAGAAATCACAATGCTAGCTGGAAACTAATGTTGCACATGGAAATTGAAAGTTTCTATGAATCTTTGCCAAAGCTGTTCCAAAACGTCAACGAGTTCTATGTTATACTCTGAAGTTGTCAAGATGAGAAGTCAGTTGACAAGTTTTTGTTAGACAAAATTAGTAATTGCTCACATCACATAGGAAATTTCTAATAAAAGCCTAGGGAAGCTTTGCAAAAGCTTAGCTCGAGAGTTCACGCAAGGGCATTAATCTAAAAAGATAAGCATTCCAGAAGGAATACCTGCTTTAAAACAATGTTATTGCCAAGCAGTTGATTTTAACCACATTATCTGGCGTAGAGCTGACCCATGTATATACAGCAGGTTTAAAACACACAGAGCTGCTTTGGGCTTCCACCCTTGCAGTCTGAAGCTTTGCCCCATACAACTGGCCTTTGTAATAGGATGATTTTTAACTGATATCCTTAGCCCGAGCCCTGGGAAACATAGCTAGAAGGCAGGAACCGCCAGGTATTACATACCTTTCCAGGCTCACACTCTGTCCCGTCAGCCCAAGGTGTGTGCTGGGTACGACATCCCTTGTGTGCGCCATCAATGTTAATACACCAAAGCCGACGACACTGCATCTGCTTAAGTTATTGAAAAGAACAAATGATGAAATAAATATGTGCTACATGCCTCACCAGAAAAATGATCCTGTATGAAATTATCCCCTTAGGCTTTATTATTAGCTCACCAATGTAACAATAATTTAATGGCTTGTGAGCCTCCCATTCATCCAACCCCTGAGAACCCCATTTTGCCTTGGCAACACCAGGAAAACCAAGGTGTGGAATTCTACTTACCATGTACGGGCACACTTGAGATCCAGGTCCAAAAATTAACTCACATTGTTTGTTGACATCATAAATCAGCCCTGGGAGCTGCTGAGGCAATGCATATGTTCTTGATGAAGGTTCATCAAGCAAACACTCCCCATAACCAGTGCTAAAATGCAAAGCAGAGAAATAGTGTTAAACGGGAGGTGATGGGACTAGAAACCATCGGTGTTTACCTGAGGCAGTCTCAGGGCAGAAGTACACCACGACTGCCACATTTAGCAAGCGCTACAGTACCTACTGCAGACTCAAGCACAGGAGGGTGCATTTCTCGTTAACCCCCCACCCACGCTGCGCTAGACCATCTACCACCACGCTCTCAGCTACCCTAATAACTAATAATTCTGAGTGTGCACAGCCTGAGTTTCGTTGCCGAGTATATGCTGGTATATATTTAGAAAGAAAATTATTGATCAGCAGAAGAACTGGGGGAATGAGCTTCTGGATTTGCCACGACACCATCGTGGCTCTTTGTTCTTCTCCCCATCACAACGTGGGAAGGCATCACAGCAAAATGAGTGATCACTGCGCATAAAACTGGCCCCCAGGCTGCTGGAAGAGTCCTCCCACCATAGACTAGTGCCAGGGCTTTATCTTGACCTGTGGAGCAGAAAGGTAGATTCAATCTGCTTCCCAAAACATAGGCCTGTATCTGGGCCACAGGGCTTGGAAAACTCACTCTTCAGGTTCAGAGGAGAACACGCATTCCTTAAAAGCAATATCCATGGGGGAAGACTTATTCTTCCCCATAGAGAGGCCAGTCCTTGCCAGCTTATCACGAGGCTGAACTGGCAGGGACTGGATGCCAGGGGTGCATTCCTGCTCTATGTAAAGGATGCGTGCGCACACAAATCCCTCCCATTTCCTCCAAATGCCGCACACTGGGATTTCAGATTAACTGAGGAGCCCCCTGGGATGACAGGCAGATGTGAAAACAGCCTAACACGTGCATATGCAAGGCCTTACTCCAGAAATTCAGTGATGTATTTCCTACTGCATTTTGACCACATCCAGGGATTGGTGTAGAAGTTCAGTGTCGGCGCCATGACATGCTGCTGATTTTTACCTCCATCTTCTTTGCATTTATGATTGTCATCGTGTGGCATGTTAAATCTAAGTGAAACACAACAGCAAAAGCTACAGTCAGTTCAATGGCATACATCAAGCGTTTAGCACAGCAAGAGCAACTGCGTGAACTAAATGTAAGCAAACCCAAGATTTCTTTTTCCTAGATGTGCTACTGACACATTTTGAGAGGAAAAGTATTAATATGCACATATTCATAAGTGTCAACAAGCATTGCTCAAACTGGGCTCAACTGCTGTTGTCTGCAAAAAGCTGCACAGCACCCTGATAAGCTGTCCACACCACCACTGCATATATTTATCCAGATAAGTCCTTGAGGAAGCCTGGAGCAAGATGCAATTTTGGCTTCAGTTTCCTTTTAAGCCAGCAGTCACGATCCTGCAAGCAAGGCTGCAGCCCAGCCCCACCTTCATAAAAATGGCAAGGTCTCTAGAATTGAGCCAAAGAGCCGAGTTTCTGAAGGAGATGAATGACTTGAGCCCACTGGTGTTCAAAGTCCCTCATGTACGTTGGCAGCACCCTACGTTGGCTGCAAAATGTCTTCTCATGCAGTTGAATACCTTGGGCCATTCTGATCCTTCATGTTGTTGCCTAAATAGGGCTGCATCGGACATTGACTTGGCTTCTACGTGTTATGTGATAGGTTTACAAAATGCCATCGAGCTTCAATATCAGCAGGAACCCACGCGAAGTTCACAGCACATGACATATTGAAGAATGCGGCAAATACACTAATGGAGACAGAATGGCTTAAAGCGCTTTGCCATTTGAAGTGGAGAAGGGGAAATGACCCGTCGTGATCCTGCGTTCAAAGGCTGGGGAGTCTGTATCCCGTTTAGATCACCTCCAATGAAGCACCTTTTCACTTGGCTCCCTGCAAAAGAGCAAAGAGGCATTTCCTGCTCGGAATCTCCTCTAACCCCTCCACAGCTCTGGGGCAGCATCCATGAAGGAATGAGCCACGGGTTAGGTGCGGGGAACACCAAATCTTCAGGGACTTTCTCTCAGGAAATCTTATTTAAACAAATGCTACGGTGGTTAAAAATAGACCTTCTCAGCCAGCCCTCTGTGAAGAAAAAGGGAACTTTTGAGACATTTGTTCCCATGTGCTCATCCATCCCACACCTACTGGCCTCCATTGCAAACCAGGTGTGAGGTGGTTTGGGACCGAGTTGTAACTGGTGAGTAAAGAACTATGTGATCTAAGACAATTTTTCTTCATACCACTCTGAAAAAAAAAGTCAAAATCAGTTAAAAGGAATTTCCACTGGAGGAAGTGCATTTTCCAATGACAGCATCTCTTCTGGGGATGTCCAGCAGCATGAGATTTTCCTTTCTGAAATGGTCCAGGAGGTGGGTCAGGCTCACTTACACGTCCTGATTGCCTGCCAGACACTCTGGGTAAATTCTTTTCTTCAGTAGCATCATGCATGGTACTGGGATGAGCTGTAGCAGGCTGAGGACCTGCTCTTGGAGGAGACTTCCTTCCAGGTGAGGCCAGGTGAGACGTGTCCATGCCCCTTGCCCTGGTCGTCCCCGAGGCACTTAGCACCTCCAGGCCCTGGCCAAAATCCTGGCTAGTCCCAGTGGCTTGGCTGAGACATCACAGATGCTGGGGGAGATCTTGCTGACGCCTGCATGTAGATGTGGGGAGATGCAGCGATAAGGGACATTTTGTTAGCTCTCTTCCTGCAGTTAGGTGCTGCTTGGGGTACTCTGTCATTCATCCTCCCAAAAACGCGGGTCTGCTGGTTTTACTGCTTTCAGATAGGCTCTGGAGCCCCACCACTGCCTCCCGGAGTCACACCACCACCTAATCTTCCCCAGTGGTGCATATTCTACACAAATATATTTATCTCTTCTCAAATAATTAGGCTCAGCAGGTACCAAGCCTAGCCTGGCTGGCAAGCCCCAGCTAGCATAAATCTTTGGTTATTTAAATGTAAATGTATTTACATAAAACATACACATGGCCAAGTTCATGTGCTATTGTGAAAGCAGTGCTCAGTCCGTTATCTTCACTAATTGAACAGCTCCTGTATGGGTCACAGACTGTGCCCAGCTCTGCCAGACCTAGGAGAGAACAAAGAGGTTTATGATAGCAAAAGAAATGTTGCCCATGGTTCAGCACAGGCAACTCACATTGTCACTACAAAAACAGTTCTTAAAAGACAAAGAAAAGGTTTTCCTTACCCAGAGTATCACATTTGTCGTGCGCTCTACAAATATCCTGTCTGAAAGCAGAACAGACCTGACACATTAATTTTCAATGCGGCAGTGAGTTAAGGTACAAGCACAATAACAACAACATCCAAAAGCGATTCTTGGTCCTCCACCAGACGTTCTCACGCTGGCTGACCACATTATCCAGTCGGAACCTGAACAAACTCCCTACCACAGTCAGAGCTTTTCATCTTATGTTGAACCCATGGGCAGACCTTGGACAGTCCCGAACTGCTCAAAGTCATCTACCGGTATGGTGGAAACATCACCCCAGTTCTGCTCACTGTTACACCGCTCCCACAGTTGACAAATGTCATTACACCCATAGCAAAAGCTGAGCGTTTCCCATAGCTGCTTACATTCCACGCTCACAGCCTCCGACACACAACTGACTACTGTTCTTGTGAGAATATTCCCCATACCTGGTAACAAGCACGGCTGTATCGTGTTGAAGGTGACTTCCTTCAGGGTGGTTCTGGGATTGCTGCCACTGGCAAAAATTTTTTAATGTTGTCTGGGCATTGTAAGATATCGCAGGGCCATCCTAACAAGTGACATACAGAAAGCAGGTATTTTGATTATTCATCGCAATGCTCACTGCAGATGCCAGTGCCAAACAGAAGGAGAAGAAAAAAAACTTCCATTACCTGTTCATTATGGATCACGACCAATTTCACAATAACAATATTAATTAAATTTCCAATGCTTGGGTCTTTGTAGATAGAAGCCACCTGTTTTAAAAAGAAATATTCCAAATTATTGCTAATATTGAAGGAAAAAAGTCAATTAAGATGATGCATGCACACATTTTCAATTTTGCAGCTGTTTCTTTTGAGCCACAATTCTGGCTACTTGGAGAGACCCCCTGCCAGAAGCACAATTTTAGAATTAAATAAACCTGCTGGTGTCACAGAAAATCAACATTTCCTTTTGCTCCAACGCACATTTCACCAAATTACAATATCATTCTGCTCTGAGATACAATGGCCACCAACCAAGGCTGTCAAAAGCAACTCATTCTCTCAAGTGCTTCATTCTGTCACGGACATTTTTAGACCTGCACTTCTACTTGAATAGGACAAAAATCCCTCTAATGACACAACTAGGCTGGATATTCACTTTCAGCCACTAAGCATCTACAGAGATGACTGTTTGGGGACTGCAATACTGCATCCCAGTACTGGGAGCTACTAAAATGCTTTTCTTCAGCCTGGGAAGCCAACCTTAGCACTATGCTAAAGATCAAGGTGACTACAGGCTCCTTCTCCTTGCAACAGCAAGGGAATTCACGCACCTGCATAACCTATTGGCATCAGTCCCTTGGAAGGCACAATGCCCAAAACACCTTTTAAATTCAGCTGCTATTTCACATGGGTATAAATAAAAAGAAGAGTACAGCACCTGGACCAAAGGGGCAGTGACACTTCTCGTGTTGCTTGGGGTTTGAAAAGCTGGAAGGGAGAGGTGTGGGAAGGGTTAAGACAAGCGATGGCTCTGGGAAGGAAGAAGACTCCAACCAACACTCCCCAGCCAGGTTTTACCAAGCTTGACTCTAACCCCAGGCATTACCTCCATGCCTGGTCCAAGCAAACCGATGGTATTGCATAAGAACTCAGCAGAAAAGGAGATTGTGGCTGCTAGAAAATGATGCATGGGTGAATCTATTCCCTGTAGCTGAATACTCACTATTGACATTAACGTTAAGACATAGTGCTGTAGATTAGCTCCATGGTAGGCAACCATCCTGCTGTCAGCCACCACCATCACCTCCACAAACCGAGGGTAGGAGAGAAACCGCTTTGTTCTTCTGTGGCTCTTCTTTTCACTGACGTCCCCCGTCTTGTTGCTGTCCGCAGAAAACGAATTCACTTCCAGGCTGTGTTTTAACATTTCCATGTCAGATAATAAGCTGCCCTCTGCCCACTGCTTTCTCCAGTGTTTCCGTCTGTTCTTTTTGTGACTGTGTTCGTGATCTGTGATTAAAAAGCAGAGAAAAGCATAAAGTACAATCTGGGGCGAATGGACTTAATACCACGTGTACATTATGTCAAAATACCTATTTATTTCAACCAGGAGTTAGGCGGCTTGTTCCAAAGAGCCAACCAAACCAGGACTATGTGGAAGCCCACCACGTAACCCAACACCTAACGGCACTTAAAGACAGACGTTCACACGAAGGCTTTCCCACAGCAGAGCCGTCTCCTTGCCCGTGTAGGAGGGTCGGAGCTGGGGCTGCAGTTCGGTTTAACTCGATGTGAGCCCCCGAGGATGGTAATTAGCCACCGCAGCAGCAGCGTGAGGATTCTGGGCACGTCCAAGGTGGCCAGGAAACCACAGGAAACAAAGGTCCAAATCCTGTATTTCTAACTCAGGCATGAAGGACGGCAGGATTTGGCCTTCATAGCGAAGCAATTATATATGATTTATTTCTGTCTCTAACAATAACATGGCTGGGCTTCAATTCCCCCCCTCCCTTTATTATTCTGTGCTACGGGAATGGTAAAGGTCATCTAATAGCACAGCTGCCACTGGCTAAAGAATAGAATTCAGGAAGTTTCACATATACTGCTTTTGATATTCAATTAGGCCAAACATAAAAGCAGCCTGAAAATATACTCCATGCTGATACAAAGACGACAAAGTGAAGAGGGAGAACAGGCAAATAAAACATATGGAACGTGTACAATTAAGATTTACCATCTGATTAGTATGTAATTATAGTATTATTTAAATGTAAGAGCAAAATCAGTCTTATTTGATGCCACTTAATTTTTAATCAGTTCATCATAGGAAGAAGCTAATTGAATGTGATTCATCCATGAGAGACTGTTTGCTTCTGCATTTAATATAAAGCCAGATCTGAACTACTCATCTAAGACTCCAGGCTACAACCCTCATGCTCTTTGTAGCTTTAGTTTAATTTTGCCATGGTGGTGAAAAATATCACATTTCCTTATCTGACCTACTGAGTAGGTTAGAGGAAGCATAATACTAGGGAACAAAGGAATATTCAATGCTCAAACAAGATTGAAATGATAGGAAACTTTAGCTATTTTTCCTGTGTAGTTTCCTTTTAGGATATTTTGTAATAATTTCCAAAAAAAATATATAAAAGAAATATAGTATACATTCTCTAGTATCAAACCAGGCAAAGGGGATTGGCTAGCTTCTGCACATCTGAAAAATGCCGGGGTTTTGCCCTATGTGTAAATAGGCAATAGAATATTTAAGAATTAAATTCTGTTTACTCTGTGCTACCTAAGCCCTACAAATTCCCCTTTCTTGATATAGTCCAGACCACCTTAATACAGCAGAGACTCCGCAGTTATTTCAGTAAGAATTCGAGAAAGCCAATGGCATTTGTGGTTATAATTGGATTGCCCTAGTTCCTCTGCACTAATCAATGCCCTTGTGTTGGCAAGGTTGTGCTCTCACGCTGGCACGGCTTCGTGGGCCACTGTGACATTATCCCGACTCGTTCAGTGCCAATCAGCGCAGGAAGCCAACTATGCATACAAATAACCTAAAGGTGAGAGGAAGACCAGACGGAGGAGAAAGTGCTAACTTCGGCCCTTCAGCCAGTTCCCCTCCCTTCTGCACCCTCAGCCAGTTGCTTAAACTTCTTTTTAAAATAACTAACTTCCAGAAGCCAGGCACTTCAAGGAAAGGATGGGGAGATGCTCAACAGGGCTTCGGTAAGGCTGAAGGGCAAGGCTCCAGGGTGAAGATAGAGCTCTGCACCATCCACCGCCGTGGCTCTGCAAAGCCCCAAACAGGACCACGGGGCTCAGGCATCTTCTCCTTCAGCCAGCCTCACAGAGGGAAGTTAGATGGCAGAAGGAGGAGGAAATGCAAAGGGTTGTTTGAAGAAGCACCTGTTATACAGGAGATGATGAAAAGAAGTTAATTGGCATTCCCTGGGCTTGCATTGAAATCCTGAAGCTAGTTCTGTCACACGCTTAAAAAAATACCACCCAAAAATCAGAGAAGTCCACACAAAATGCAAAGTCTGGTTCAGAGAACCCTGAGAACCAGAGCCCAACACAGCCAGATACACCCAGCACAGAGGAAAAACCACCTTTCTTTCTGTTGCAGAGATCTGGCACAGTGTCACAGAATCATTATGTTGGAAAAGACCCTTAAGATCATCAGATCAAATCATTAACCCAACACCGCCAATGGGCACAGTATCAGCGTACTTCCCCCATCTAGCACACAAACCAAGTCAGCCACATCATCCCTGCAAAAATCAACATTTTTTTCCCCCCAGGTATGAAGTCACCCCAACAGTTGCTACATGCCATTGGGACAAGTGATGCCAATAGTATATTTGCCAGCCTAGTTACTGTAAAACCGAGCATGAGAGAGTGGGGATGTATCACATGTAAAGTCAGTCCTGGACTTTGAGAGCAGCGAACTGTTATCTTCACCCATCGTTCTTGCCTGTTCTTGCACATGCACCTGTAAAAAATTAAACACTAATGGCCGTGCACTGCTCTCAACCCACCCATAAAAGCCCCACCAGCATTAATGGGAGCTGCACGCAGGGACTGCCAGTACTCCCTGTGCTGATGCCGCTGATATCTCGCTCGCCCCGTTACAAGAAGAATGCTCGGACTGAATGGTGCAGGATACTGCCCTTTAATCAAGAAGAAAGGAAAAAGTCTCTCACATTACACAAGAAAATGGAAATTTTACGGCAACAGCTTCCTATTGCCACACACAACACCAAAAAAGGCTCTGATGTTTTCCCTCCTGGTTTTGCTTTCCCCCCCTTCTCTATTGTGTTAACAGAAATCAGTAAGGAAAATGGTTTGCTTGGCAAGCTCTCAATCTTCGCAAACGACCTGAAAAATATCTACCTACACACAGCAGTAATTGGATAGGTTTAAGTAACAACATATTTTCTTTAATTTGCAGGAAAAAAAAAAACCACAAACAAACAAAGCCCAATGAGCAGAGAAACACTTTCAAATCACGCAAACTCCAGGTCAACAATTCAAGTACCAGACTAGTCTATGCACTGACTCAACAGTTAATACAAGGTGGCTAAAAAACTACTGGAATAATGTCCTTTTTACTGCTTGCTTTACTAGGACAGTCTATGGTGTTTACAATCTCTTTAGATAGACATGAGAGTGTACGCTCATTTTTCTCACTTGGTTTCTTCTTTGTTATGTGAGAGCTCAAAAGGAGACCCAACGCCATGACAGGGATGGTCCTTCCCGACAGCATCTTCCCACTTGGGCCATTTATTTTTGCTTGCACAAGAAGCCTCAGCCCAGAGCCCAGCGAGCTGATTTATGGGCGATTCCTGCTGATTAATGGATTTTGGATCTATCCCAAGGGAGAGAGCAGGGGAGACTCAGGCCCTACACGAGCACTTTGCCTACATGAAAGGGTGACAGGGCAGAGCCAGGGACTGCTTTTGAAAGAGTAGCTATTGTTATGCTAAAAGCAAAAATTAAAAGAAAGAGTGATCGCTTATCCCAACAGTTCTAATCCTTTCAACTTCTACATTAACTTGTCCTTGAAATAGAAAGCAATTTGCACAATTAAATAAGACATGTGACAATGCAAGCAGTTCCAGTTCAGCTTCAAGTTCATAAGAGCTTACATAGCAGGGGGAACAAAAAAGCAGCAAAAGAAAGGAAAAAATAATCTATTTCCCCTCGAGCTAATAACAATAACAACCTCTCCTTGCTAGAAAAGGGGCATGCTCTTCTCAAATCAACTTGCCATCATACATTTTCTGAATGTGTGACCTAAGATTTTTAAGACAAAATTTGCTCCTCAGTGGTTGGCCCGTAACACTCCTTGACCAGCTCTGATCCAGCTGCACACACGATAAAACTATCCTTTGGAAGTTAATTATTTATTGCACACCTCCATAAAGCAGATCAAGATGTAGCTGAGCTCCCTCCAGGCAGGCAGTTGGTGTGGGACCTGCTTCCTTCAGCTCAAGAAGGAGCCACAGAAGCAAACCCTGTCCGAATGGTTGGGTACAAGCGCCAGCTACAGTTGGTTGGCCCCAATTTGCTGCCTGTAGCTGGTACAACAGCAGCCACTGAAGTGACTGCCATCACTTGGAAAAGAGAGGCAACAGGTAAAATGGATTTTCTTCATGCAGAGGTCTGACTAGCCAAAATCAAACCATATTTTTAGGCTCTCCTTGCCAGGATATGGGGTGGAAACTGCCTACTCTTTAGGATCTAAACAGGTTGAACCAAAGGATTTTTCTAGGCCCAGGTCTGCTTTAATACTATATTAATTTTGGTTTATATTTCTATCTGTCTTTCAATACATCCACACATGTATCTCAGATCAATTTGAAAGAGGCCAAATTCTCCCCCCCATTACTGTGAGTGTGCTGTTGTGGCCAGCAGAACCCAGAGCTGAACACCCCTTCACGGCCAGCAGCTTCTCACCCTGCTCAGACAACAGCCAGGGATGCTAGCTGGCTAGGGAGCAGCGAGTGCCTTGCTCTGGACCACACCGAGATGGTGATCCACCACCATGAGCAGGACCAACCCTGCCTTCCCTCTGAAAGCTCCTTGACTACACAATCAGAGCTGCTGCTCCAGCTAGAAAGGGAAAATAGACTTTGTTGATAAAGGAGAAATCAATGACCTACATCAGAAGGGACAGGACAGAGAAAGATGTTCTGTACTAAGGATGAAAATGAAAGTTTGCTCAATTTTTCTAATCTGAAGACCAGGAAGTTTTCAAAAGCAAATCAGCCTGAGCTCACTTAACTGACAGAAATCAACCGGAGTTCCAACTTTCATTGGCTGGACAAAACCGCATAAATCAAACTTTCATGGTTGGAACGAATGAAAGTGCAGTAAAGTATCAGAGCTTTCACAGGTGCCACTATTAGACCAAAAGAAAGGAGGGAAACTTTAATTTTCCCTTTTTGAATTAGGAAACAATCTGGGTTCGAAAGAGTTCCCTCCCAAATTGTTGCAGGACAATCAAAATATTTGGTTTCTACAAAAACGTTGCCTTTCCTACTAAAAGAAACTTTTGCATGAATGTATCATAAGCCCTCATGACCCAGGCACACCTGCATGTTATTTTTCTTGCCTTCCTCCACTTGAATTCTGCAAATACGCTTTACTAAGGGGCTTCTTAGGTGCCTGACTGGAGCAACGTTTATATCTTTGGAAAGGTCCATGTCCAGAAGCACCTGCTGCTGAAGTCAGCTCCCAGCATTGAGCCCAGAGCCTGGAATTGGTGTTTGTAATATGTGAAAATACTCTAAGGCCAGCAATTAACACTACAGAGCCATGACTGGCATAAAGCATCACTGATACAAAAATCCGCAGTCCCACCTCCCTTCACCCACTGCAGCCTGTGGTAACTTTGGCTATAGAAACTCCAGCCTTGGAGGTGCTAAAAGTTCAAGGAGATGCTGAACCCACGTACATCTTTCTGGGTGATCCCACCTTTCTTCCTGCTGCTCAAACCAGAACACTTGAGAACCACAGACTTGCAGTTAGCACCAATCAACTTCCCTTACTAGGAAAATATTCTCTGTTTTTCTACCATGCAAACACCAAAGACCACACATGGTCTAGACATTTCCTTTCCTGATGATGCATGCGAAAATGCATTCCAGCTTTAAAGAATTTTTCTTCCTGCCCAAGGTAAAAAGTTGTATGTGAAAGCTATCAGTTTTGCAGAGTAGACAGAAACTAGATTAATGAACAAAACAATAAGTTGTCTCCTTAAGAGATCAGATCATAACACATGAGCTGAGCATGTGGTGGAAAATGATTCAAGATCACCTTCCAGACAAAATAACTAAATAACTGCATCTCTCATAACTACAAGGCACAAAAGCACCATTGAATTGGTCCAAAATTGGTTTAAGGTATGGCTGACGAAGTTACAGTGCTGAAAATCACTGACACCCGTTCTGTAATCCATCGGCTCAAGAAGAACAATAAACTAGCCCTGTAGAATGACTGAAAAAAACCATGGCAAAATACCCTTGAAAACCATCCTGACACTGCAAGGTGCTTGGAAGCTTGCTGAAGTGCATCCCAGTGTTTCACCTATAGTAGACACACATCTGAGCCAGGCTGTGGGTAAAACAGGTATGAATATACCACAGGCACAGTGACATACACTGGTGGCATTTCAGACTGTCAGGAAAACAGCCAAGGCTGCTGCCTTCTGTGCTGCCTGGGCTAACGGAACCTATCTGCCTGCAGAACTTCAGTGGTTGCCCTGGCTGAACCTGACTTCTGCCTTGCAAGACACCCGAGTGCCCAAAGTCCTTGTTTTCTTGCTCTTAATGCAACTCGCAATGCTTAACAGTTAGAAGTACGCCAACAAGCTATCCCCACTCATGTCTAGCGATGGCTATGGGGCACCACGCCAACGAGAACAACGCTGAGTTCACAACATCCTTCTACTGACACTCAGTAAAAGATGAGGGAAAACACCCAATCCCATTAGAAACTTTGCCTAGCAGTTGGCCACAGGGATGCTGGTAATGACAATACAGGCACGTGGGAAGAGAAGTCACAGAACAGTCAGCTCGCTTATTTTCATTAGTATATGCCATGGGGTAGGGATGGAAAGGACCTAGGTGATACCTCCCTGCTTCTCCCACCCACCCTTCATCAGCAAATGTCCACACAAGCGATGTAAAAGTAGATGCAAAATTGCAAGTACATCCAATTTGATTCCAGGAGAATAATTTCACTCTGTTCACTTACCATATCTAACCAATCAATAATAATTTGTCTCGTCACAATCTTGGTCTTCTGCTGTTAAGGAACTAAACTTTTTTGCCATACAGATCCTTAATGCATTTTCAATGCTAACAACAACAAAAGCTGTGCACTTGGCTTCTAACTCACATTGAGAAATTTTCACACAAAACCAAAATTATGGGATCTGTACCATTGGCTGTGATCAATTTTTGGAGCCAAAGTCAGTCTAATACCTCATTGCATTTGCCAATACCAGAGCAGAATAGCACAAACGGTACAGCCTGATCCCTTTCCTGACTCAGTATGGGAAAAGCTTGTATTTGACATCCCAGGCCCATTTGACCAAGTTGGCTGTTGGCTGTTACCGCGCAATTACCTCAGTAGGAAGCCAGAAATAGAATTAATTGCATTAGCATATGGGACTTGTGACGTAGCTCTCTCGTTTGCTGTTTTGGGGAGGGAAGGAAACCCGAAATAATTACTATCTGACTATGAATTACAATTCACTTCCTTAAGATGAGAAACTTTTCAGAGGGAAAGAACGAAGCCAGTGTTTTACTCTGAGGCCAAAAGCACAGTTGACAGCTTAAACAGACTCTTGAAAGAGCTCAAGGATTGCTCAACTTGGAAGCAAAGGCTTAGGAAAACCACTCTGCAGATCTTTTGCAACCCCAAGGTTATGTGAGACCCAGCAGTACAGAATTTGCCTGAAGACCTGCCTGGAAACCAGATACCTAGAATATGTAATTCTGCTGGATGAAAGAGTTGAAAATTGAAATAAGGTCACACAATTGGAAACAAGGCAAGTAGTCCAAAACAAAGTTGCAAACACAAAAAAGCTCTAGACCAAGAGCTTGACTGCAGTGGATCTGGGATTTCACCACTGACCACTCAACAAGAGTATAAATGTCGAGTCCTGTGGAAAAGGCATTCAAAGTTTGTGCCTCAGAACTGCTATAAAATAGGAATGCAATGAGTATAAATGGTCTGTAGAATGAGTGTGAAATTTTCCAGTGATGGCCTGTTTGGTCCCGTTCCCCACCATTGCCAATTCTGACACTGTACATACACCTCAAACCACAGAACAGGGAGAGGCAAGATCTGACCACCTCCCTGTGCTAACAAGACACAACATTATATGGAAAGGGACAGTCAGGCTTTAGCCATGGTGCCAAATTCTCAACATATCCTCCTCCAAGTCACCTCCCTGGCCACAATAATGATAACACATTAACAAACTCACACCCGGGCAACCTCAACCTGGCCATCCCTTCCCAAGCACGTGGGAACGTGGTGGCAAGACCATCTCCTGCCTGTGCCATGGGTTCATCAATGACCTCCCGTGCAGCTGGGTGGCATGGGAGAGATGACAACCATCTGTAAGGGCTGAGAGGGCTGGTGCCAATTATCACTTGGGAATAGGATTACAGTTATCAAGCTGGCAGCACCGGGCATTTGCTTGCTCAAGACACAGGGCAGCGCTCCTCCGCTCTGGCGGTTCCCCAGTGTCATGTTCAGTGGAAAGGGTTGTTAAAGTTACTATGAAAGGGTAATCTATTACAAATTACTCATTAATGCAACTGACAATCAGTGACATATCACTGATTAAACCTGTGTCACACTAGCTGGGCGGCAAGATTCGGCTCACGCTGCTGATTTGTCTTGTGCTGATCAACACACCTTTACACAAAGCTTCTTTAACCTCCTCACCGGGATGAGTACACGGGCCTTGCCTTTTTGCAGCACAAACGCTGCCTCCCAAGCAGTCAAACTGCTTTAACGCCTTGCAACTAAAGACCCAGTTGCAAATTTGAGACCCCTTCTGCCTCTGTTTCTGGCAGGTCCTGGGCCACGCTAAGGCTCCAGGCTGCGCCCAGCAGCCATCCGTGCTGGCAACGCTTGGTGGTTTTTGGAAAGCAACCTCAGCAGCTGAGTCACCAGGCTTTCCCACCTCCGCCGGCAGCGGGTAGGGGCACAGCCAGCTCCACGCAGGTAAGATCTGCTCTGTCCTGCACTCAACTCATCCGAGCCCGCTTCCAAAAAATCTTGCCACCGCCGTGAAAATTGCTGGAAAGGCTTCTTTGCTGGCTACAGCCCCTTGGCGCTCCTCCAGAAACAGAAAACGCTCTAATCGTTTTCCTACTAGTTTGGCACCATCAGCGTGTTGTTGCTGCATGAGGAGTTTCGCCCATGGTAGATATTCCTGCTTTAAGCACTCATTAAGAACCCAGGCCTTTGTGCAAGATCCTCACGAGCGGCTCCAGAGCCCACATCTGACACCAGGATGGGCACGGCTGACCAGCAGCAAGTTATGGCAACAGCTCGCACTTGCCATATATTGGGTCCTTGATTTATTCATCTCAGCCACAGATGGGTCTTAAATATAGAAGAACTATGAAAAATGAGGCAAGAACAGGGAGGTATTTAACTAACGAGGCCAGGAAATGGAAAGCACAGGTTAGAGGAACAAAGTGAATGAACGCAGCGGGAACAAAGAAGGAGCTGCCCAAAAGTGTTCATTTGTAAGCCCTGCACCAGGATCACAGTGAAAGCTGCAAGGAACTTGTGAAGTTTGGAGCAATAAATAGCTGAACATGCAGCAGAAGCAGGGAGAGGAGAAAGCCCTTACAATTATACTCACGGCCACAGGGCAGTGTGGCTTCGTGCCACCAGGAGGGTGGAGGCCACATCTGCCTCAGAACAAAGGGTGGCCAACAGGCAGAATGATTGGGTAAGATTCAGTAAAAGGCTAACACTATCGCAAAATCCAAGAAAACTAGAAGAGAAGAGCTCCAGAGAAGCCAACAACCAATATATACGTATAAATATATGAACGACATAAAACATTTGAAATGTGAGAGAACAGACAGGCCACAGAGAGGAGTAACACAGAGCAAGAGGTGCCCTGAAGTGGTAGCGGCACTGTCCTGTTGGCATCTGGAGCTGAACATCTCTCTGCAAGACTAAACCTTCAGGTTTTCACATGGAAACTGGTGGGTAGGGCTCACTGGTCTGCACTTGGTGGAGGACCAGACTGGACTGTGGGGTTGGAGAGCTGCTACTGGTCTCCTGAAGCCGGCCAGCACGGTGGATGCAGCTCACCGTGGCACCGCAGGATGCGTCTACATGCCTTTTATCATCGGAGTCAGATTGTTCCTCCACGGGGCGCAGGAAAACTCCGCTCTCCAGCTTTGCAATGAGCCACTTCCTTTTTGTCTTTTTTTAGGATCAGGATTTCTTTTCTCTTCCTCCTCCACCTCAAAAAAGCGGATATTTAATAATTTGGATCGGAAGAGCTTGCTATCGTGAAGCGATGGGTGGTAGCGGCACTGCACCTAGTCACATCACGCTGTCAGCCTGGCCAAGTCTTCATCCCGTCAGGGCTATTCAGTAAAACGCCACTAATTATTCTGCCAGATCCTCGACCAGATGACAAATTGATTCACGGTACTAACTAAAAGAAGGGAAGGAGGAGAAATTGCACCATTTCCTATGACTGAAACTACATTAACCCATTACCCCAAGGAAAACTTTGTCAAAAGTTTTTATTGCAGCGGTTGAGCTATACGCCAGACGGCTGCAGTGCATTGCCAGGAGACCCCGGTGTTGTGCTATGAAAGTTCATATGCAGAGCACAGTTTGCATTCGATATCCATCAGCGTCCAGAGGAGAAGAGCCCTTTTTTCAGAACATCTGCAGATCATCTCATATGTCAGAGCACCTAAAACTGTTATCAGAAACTGCTAATTAATACTTAACAAAAATCAAATACCTGTTTTTCTAAGCTGACCCGAGGATGCTGAAAACTAAAAGTAATGCCAGGGAGACTGCTGGAAATGAAAGCTTTTACTCAATCTGTCAGTCAGCTCACAAGGGAAACTTTTCCTGGATACTGCAAGAAGTCTATAATTACATCATCATGGCAAGGGCACACCAGTACATTGCTTATTAATCACTTCCAGGAAGCCGATTATCAGAAAGCCATTCTTAATAGCACCACTGCCTGGCAACGTGGGCTCCCTTCCTCACCACAGGGTGGGTGCTCAAGACTTCCCTCGCAATAATTTCCTCTTTGAGCATATTCCAGTCCTTGCCAGAAGCCTGCAATGCACACACAGCTTTTGTGTTCTTCTGACCAAAGACTGGATTCACACAACACCCTACAACTATAAACTCCCAAACTCTTATGAAACTATTCTTCTCTGTTATGAGTGAAAGATGCACCCCTTCCTGAACAGTGAGCGCTACTAGATTTCATGTTTTCTGCTCCAAAGACATAAGAGAGACAGACATAACCACAGGGCGAATGCCAAGATTCAGCATCACCCAAGCTGCCCTGCACTTGCTCCTTAAATGAAGGGACCAAGACCTGTTGACCAAAATGTGCATGACCAAAGCATCATTCCCTTTCAAAAACTTGGACAACAGTAAAGGGGAGAGGGAGAGAGAGAGATGAAGAGGACAGGAGGACAAGTAAGACTGTCACACCTATCTGAAAATCTTAAGCCTGTATCCGAGAGGTGAAACCTCCTCCCTCCACTACACCAAGCAACTGAGAACAAGGAAACAAAGACAAGCAAGAGGTAAAGTGTGTTGAAAAAGAGGAGAAAGATACACTACGTAGGTAGTATCAGAGGGAGCATTATCTTGTGATTTGTGATCCAGAAGAATAATATCCTAGATGGAAGCTATTATACAGTGGGGTGAAAAACAGCAGACTTATAATGGCACAGAGTAAAGTCCACAAGTAAACATCAGAGCCCTCCCAGCTACCTTTGATTCAATGAGTCCTGTGATCTGCTGCTCCATTCCTCCAAGGGCTACTGATGAAATGTGCCAGATTCCGTGTTTCTTTCCAACTGTTCTGAGTCTCCTGCATCTGATCTCAAAGAAGGGAGCAGAAACAGCTGGAAGAGAGAAACCAGAATGGCATAGTCCAGCAGCAACCCTTGGAAGAACACACAACGACAGCCTTGGGAGAGATACCGTTGTCCCCCAGCATGTAATGTTTGCATGCGGACATCTATCCGCATGTCTTCTAGAAGAAGCACATCTTGCTAGTGCCTCAGCTCCAGCTGGTCACAGAGCACCAGAGCATCCTCTGACTCAGCACACGATCAGTGCAAGCTGAAGAGACCAACAGCTCAACAGCACGGCCGCCATCCACAGATATGGGTGCCAAACGAGTCACACGTGCTAAATACAGTCTAAGTTTGGCACCAGGCTTCTCCTCCAGCGGTACCTTTACTCTCTGAGCAACTCCACCTACTTTGCAGCACATGAGTGGCTTGCAGCCCACACAAGGGAAGCCAGTCAAGGTCTACTCTGTTTTGGCTTTAAAGCTCCTGTAGATCTAGCTGCAGGCCAAGGGAGAAGGGCAACACAGCAGGTGAAACAGGAGACTGAAGGAATAAGCTTCTTCAGAGAGAACTTAGGTATTTGCTGCCAAAGGAGAGGATTAGTTGTGAAAATCAGGAAGTCAACGAGGCAGAGAGCAGCAGGAGGCCACTGCAGATAATAGGGACAGTAAGAGCAAGGCTGTTGCTCACCAAGGCACGTGAAGGGGAGATAAAAAGACTTGTGCTCTTTCATATGTGTAAAGACTAGAAAGAGGGAGCGAGGAGGTCAGGGAGATGTTGCTGGTGGAGGAAGGGCCACAAGAAAACAAAAAAAAAGCCTTTGAAAACGAACCATAGAAAAGCTATTTATAAGGGAAGAACTGTCAGAGTTGGTATTAGGACCTTCTTTCTCATTTCCACTAGAGAGACGTAAGACACTAACTGACAACCAGATGTGGGGAGGGAAGACCAGGAACACAGAAAGACCAGGAGAGAAGGACGTCATATGAAGGACAGAAACAGAATTTCCAACAGAAAGAAGATCAGAATAGGATGGTTAAAAATTACAATTAGGATAGGACAGAAAGCAAGTTTAAAGGCTCATGGGATATTTAAGGCAAGACAGCCCAAGGGATCTCTTGCCAGCCTTACAGCAGAGATGAAATGGAAACCGTAAGATTTTTCCTGACCACAACTTCCTTATAACCGATTACTAGAAAGCACAGGCACATCACGTCTCTTCAGGACAGCAGTACCACTGCAAGCCTGGTCCGAGCACATGCGGTACCATTTCAAGAGGGGTCCCTCAACTCCACATCCCTTCTGCCCCACAGACACCTGCTAATTACTACAAATCAGTTCGGTTTTTGTAAGTGCCAAGTGATTAACAGCAGCAACAAAACGAATACCTGGAGTATCGCAAGTCTGCCTGTCCCCTGAAGAGTTGGTTGGAGGTGTCCGGTGTCTGTAGACTAAATGTGGTTTATTGTGCTCTTCTTCATACTCCTGTTCTTCGAGTGATAGCAGGGGCTCTACGAAATAGTCCCCATCGTCAGACTTGAATGTGCCTAGCTGAGAGAGACCAGAGAAGAGCAGGCGGTCAGCTTCGGGTGATGACAAACCATGGAGCAGGACTACCCAACAAAACACTTGGTTAACGAGGGAGCTGCGTGAGTGCCTGGTTCTGCAGCGACCCCTGCGAAGGCACAGGCTGGAGCTCCAGCTCCCATTGCACCCACACTGGGCTGCACTGCTCTTTCCAGCCATCCCACTGGAACTTATGGAAAACAAATTACTAATCCATAGGCAGGGAGCACAAGAGGGGGACATCTGCAAGACCCTGTCCCTATGCCAGTGACATTTACTAAGCCACCCCTGCCCAGGGGCGGATGGTGCTGCAGCATGCTGGAGGTCTCAGTGCAACCCCATCATGCTGTGCTGGTTTCAAACAGCAGCTCTCCTCAAGACAAACTTTGAACCCACTTGTAAGGACCAGAGGGAGGTGGCCAGCCAGAGAAATCGCTGTGTATGAGAAGACATTGACACTCCCAGTTGCACGCTATGAATTAGGGATTTGGTGGGTAAATAAAAAAATATTCAAGATCAAAAAAATCCTACAGTCATGACTGGGAAGTAACTGGTAACTGGGAGGAAGGCCTGCCCAGCCACACACATGTGCACTAGCCTGGGTGAACACACTCACCCAGGAGAGCTCTTGGACCAGACAGAAGCCAACAGAGACCTCCAGGGGAGCACCTGGGACAGGCACCCGCGCAGCTGGAAGGTCAGCTGGAGGGGTCAGCCCTGCTGGGAGCCTCTGCTCATTCCTTTGCTAATCTGCCCCTGAAGGACACCAGGCCGGCAGGAGGGGCTGCCAGGAAGCTCTCCTCCAGCCATGCCCATGCCCCTGCCCCGGGGTGCAGGATGGCACCGGGGCCAGTGCTGCTGGGGAGCCCCCAGTCATCCCTTGGCAGTCCTCGTCGGCACCCCGGGGGCAGGAGGGTGTCGGTGCCCGGGGTCTGCGCCCGCTGGGTGGCAGTTTTTCCTCCCAGAACCGGCGGAGAAGGAGAGGATTCCCCCCGCATCCGGAACCCGACGGAGTAACAAAAGCNCTCCCTCGCCCTGCTCCTCCTCCTCCTCCTCCTCCTCTTCTTCCGCGCTTCCGCCCCGGGGCCGGGAGCCGGGACGGGGGGGTCTCACCATCCCGGAGCAGAGGCTGATAACGGCGGTGTGCCGCGGGCGGGCGTTGACGTGCCCCCGGTAGAAGCAGTGCTTCACGTCGGCGTCGGCCGCCTCGGCGTAGAGGCGCCGCTGGTC
>VZRU01009951.1:586265-611667 GCA_013398155.1 Pedionomus torquatus | reverse complement strand
GCCCTGGCTGCGGCTGGACGGGGCGGGCGGGGGGGAGCCGGAGCCGCAGCCCCGCACCCCGGCCCGGGCGGCAGCAGCCTCTCCCCGGTAAAAGAGGGTTTAAAAACTTAAAGCTGCCCGGACAGAGCGGCACCGGCTGCTCNCGGCACCGGCTGCTCCCCGGTCTGCCAGGTCCCGGGGAGAAAAGCCACTTTGTCACTCACCAGAAGAGCCGAGTTTTCTTACCTAATTTATGCTTTTCCTTCTTTCTTTTCAAGACAGGTCGAAGAAGCGTACCAGCAGTTGAAGAATCCCCCGGTGTGACACTTCCTATAGCAGTTGCTTTCTTCTGCACGTCTCTCAGATTTGAGGCACTTAAAGCAACTTTTGTTTAGGGTTATTTTTTCTTGTGCAGTTTCCAGGCACCCTGAGAGAAAAGAATGATTATGTCCTTATCTGAGTTTATTGCATTTTGGTTCACAACTTGAAAATTTTCTGTAAAAATTTAAGACATCCTTTAAAGCTAAATGTAATTAAGCATTGTCTTCTACCCTCCCTCAAACCAAAACCTTGGGTTTGTTTCTGGTGTTTGGTTTCTTTTTTCTTTCCAAAGTGGGGAAAAACACAGTGAAATTTAAAGCCTTGTAGGCAAGGCAAAAAGCAATGGTGGGTTGGAAGTTTGGATTTGCACTTCCATAGAAAATGTCAAAGTTCTGCACTTTCTTCACTCAACTTTGGGACAAAGAACAGAAATCTCAGTATTTGCTGCAGAAAGAGAGAGTTTTTTTTAAAAAATCAGTTTAGAATCCACCTCCTGACTCTTCCAAATCAACTGATGAAGCCCTACAAACCTCCACAATTTCAGCAAATCATTAATTTTGTACAATGAATATAAAAGTCAAAGTAAGCAAAGCATCACCTGCAAAGCTGTCTGTCTGTATTCTGTGACCAGGGCAGGGAGGGCTGCTGGGCAGGCCCTTGGTGGCCTGAGCATGTTGCAGGAATCTCCATGTTGGTGGAGATCCAAGTCAGCACACCTTTAGAGCAAGGCATAATGGCACATAACCCCCCCACATGGCATGGTACCCACACTTGTAAACTTAATTTAAGTCTGGGATGCTTACAGTAAGATAACTCACCCATATTTGTTTTGGGGGCTTGGCAAAGCTGGGATGCTTCCAGACGTGAGTTGGTTCACGTGCAGTCAGCTCCAACAGCGCTGTTGTCTCTTCTCACTGTGTCCAGCCTTAGGGCTGGCATGAGTGCAGTCACAGCTGCCTGATGGTCTCCCAGTTATAAGGGGCAGAGATGTCTTTCTGCTTCCACTGGTGTGTGTGTAGGAGCAGTGATGTGCCCACTCTGGTAGGTGTCATCTCCTTCTGGCATCACCTCTTCCCAATAACCAGGCTGTGTCTCCATGCACTCATCCGTTTATGAGTGAACCTGAACCAGATTTGCTTTTAATCCTGCCAAGGGCCTGCACAATAACATCTTCCTATCCTTGCAGCTAATTGCTTGCTCATACACACACATGAAGAAGGAAGCCCTCAGAAAAAGAGCAAGACCAAACTATTCTCAAATAACTTCAATGTGCAAAGCCTGCTGGGGCTGCCATGCGACCCCTTGGCTTGCACGGCCTTGCCTGGCTCAGCATGAAAGAGCGTGGCATCCCCACCCGTCCCACGCTGAATTGTGTCCTGGTTGAGTTGGAAAAGCCACTGAGGTCCTTGAGCTGCTGGAGGAACAAAAAGGGGAATCTCACAGCATCATCCCGTAGCAGCCCAGGCTTCCCTCCAGGCATGTTTTCTCACTCTGATTCTTCAGGATTTGTCTGTCTCATCATTAAATAAATGACTTAACTCATAGCCAGAGTAATGTCAGCTCCCTGAGCTTTGGGGGTGCTTTGCTGGGCTAGCAAGAGCACCCTGTACAGTATGTTTCTGAACCCCTGACAGTCTTCCAGTGCCATCCCACAACTTCCATATGCGCCCCCAAAGTTTCAGACCTCACAGGGAAAGGGATACGGGGTGCTTGATCTTGGGATAGTGGTGGCAGGGGAGGAGGAGGCTGTGTCCTGCACTCAGGTGGGTGCAGACAAGTTTCCCAGGAATGCTGGGGCGAGCCGGCACTGCCAGTTGGGTGTGTTGAGCGATATCAAGCTGCTGGTCAGCAGAGGGGGAGTGAAGAAAAGTGAAGCCCGTTGCCTGAGGAAGGAGAGAGTGAAAAGCTGAGCATAGCATTAGAGCTGAGTCAGAGGGGAGGGGAAGGAGGCTTACGTGGAGCGAGTCCTGTTGGTGTCCTGGGGGAGAGGGGTGCAGCCTTCACTCATCTCCTCCTCCTTGGATCAGGAGGGTGTTGGGAAACAGGTCTGCTGCTGGTTTATCTGGGTTGCAGAGTGCTCCAGGGCAGCCGCCATCCCGTTTCACAAGCACCCTGCATCCCACCACTCGTGGCCTCAGCATCCCCTTGTGCTGAGTCTGGTGCTGGCGGGAGCCGCCTTGCTCCTGTTCAGCTTACTGACACAGGAAAACCTAACAAAGCTTTGCATAATAAATGTTAGTTTATTAATTAAATGCTTAGTTTTCTACAAGGTAACCAATTACTTTGGCTCTGGGATGGGGATCAAAGATGCTCAGGAGTTGTCACAGAGTGAGAGGTGGCAACAGGTACCTGTGACTCAAGTGGTTTGGACCCCTTTCTCTTTGGCACCAAGCTGAATGGAGCGAGGCTGGCTTATAGAGGAGCATCCTCACGGGCTCACTCACTGGTCTGAAACCTCGGCACATACAGACATGAAGGTAGGCAAGAAACAAAGCCCCTTCATCTTTCAGAAGAGAGGAGCTGACCCATTAAGGGACTAATTAAGTCTCAATAATGGGGCAGAGTTGGGAGTGGACTGAAGTGCTCCTGGGACTAAATCTTAGCTTTGCAGTGGCACTAAGCTCGTTCTAGGAGCATGGCATTACTGACAGTGCCATTTCCATTGATACACATGAGTTGTATATTGTGCAGCATTTTGAATCTTTACAGCTGGAGATTAGGAAATACAGAAGGAAAGCTGTAGGGTAAGTAAATAGATTATGTGGAGTTTAGAGAAACTAAACTACAATCTTAAATTCAAATATCTTTCCTATTAGTAAGAATCTATTAATACTTACGGTACGGTAATTGTGCAGACTCCAAGTCCTCAACCCAGTCAAATGTAACCCCTAGGAGCCCATACCTACCCATGGAAAAATCCCCTCAAAACACTGGGAACTTTGCCTGCGTAAATACTGCAAAAAGCTAGCTGCAAATGCCTCTTTATAAACTACAAAATGAGAACTTGACAACAACAACAATGAAACTTCAGGAGGAAATTTAAGGCAGTGCACGCTGCTGCAAGAATACACTCAAGGAACCCAAATTTCCTGCGGTTTTTGCACTGCTTTTTTACTCTCGTCACCATTTCCTTTTCCCCGTAGGTGAGGGCAAGCCCCAGTCACTAATCTTTGTTCTTTGCCGCTCAGCCTCTCCCGGTAAGCGTCATCTTCCTTTATCTGCTGCATCCACTCGCTTGCCCAACGATTATCCCAGAAGGCAGACTGTTTCCCTTTGATGGTTGCTCTTCAATACCACAAGATAACCAAAGACAGCAAACATTTTCTCCTCGTGCCTAATCTGTGTGGTCAGAAAGTGAAAGATTTCAATTCTCTTCAAACAGTCGACCTTTTGCTGGCTGGATTTTAGCCTCTCTTGCTCATCTGCCTATGATGGTAACAAGGATGTCACCTCTCTCTGCTGCCATTCTCGCAGTTTAGGATGTTGCTTCTGCTCACATAAAAGCTTCTCTTTAAAGCACATTTTCAACTATGGTGTCAAGGCTGGATTTTTAAGTCAGTTTAAGCCTTTTGCATTTGTTTGGAGGGGCTGAGACTTGCAAGCTCTTGATGTACACTTAACTTTAAAACTTGTTATCCATCTGTGCCAAGCCAACTCTTTTTGATCCTTTTTAAAAGGATTTAAATATACTTTAACTCATCTATGGTAGCCATTTAAGCTCCCCTCTTCTGTGGGGCTCTCTTCTTCCCCAAAGCTGTGCCTCACATAAGGTGCTGCTGCCCTTGAGATCTGAATCGCTTGGTTGTTTTGGCTTTGCTCCTCCAGCCTGTTGAGGGCTGGGAAGCAGTACCTGCCATTCACAGCAACACCAGCACAGCCCTTTGTCACTGCTGTCACAGCTCACCCTCTGCGGGTCCATATCCTAGTCCCCATTTTAGGGCCGGTGACAGAGGGAGATGTGAAATGATGCACCTGGATGCTGCAGGGCAGAATTAAACTCTCGGTCCCATCCTGATCCCCTGAACACTGAGATGGTGCACCCTGAAGCGGTTAATCCAAGGTCACCCAGGCAAGTAAGACCCAAACATTGTTCAGCTTGGTCCTTGGTCAAACTGTATAACCCAAATGTCTGCCCAGGCAGTGCATTGCAGCAGGAGCTGCGTCCTGTGAGAGCCATCCCTCGGCACAGAGGCATGAGCTGGGTGCAACGGAAATGTAAGTATTACCCTGTCTTTGCAGACATCACCCCTGCTCCTTGCCTGGGTGGGGAACCACCATGTGGGAACAGAAGGTGAAAGTAGAAAAGCAAACAAGTCTCTCGTAATGCTCCGCTCACAGGCAAGGAAACTGGCTCTCCGTTTGCCTCGCAAAAAAACTTTGACCCTGGAAAAACAGATAGATGAGTAGGAACTAGGGACTGGGTGGGAGGAACAGGAAAGCCCACATAGACACTGCAAATGCGTGGGATTTTCGTCTTCAGGTCAGCACGGATGGACATAATGATCCCTTGAGGTTTTTCACTTAAAACTGTTGGTTCCAGCTCACCCCTCCCCTGCTCCCAGCATTGCCGCAGACCATTTGCACACTGCTTTTGCTTACACCTCTTATCTGCCTTGCGGAAAATGCACTCTCAGAGTAGACCAACTTCTGGGTCTCACTGCAGCCTGAGAGTTCCTTTGACCTGCCAAGCATTTATAGACCCGTCCCCTACCCTTTTTACTGCAGGTAGCAATCTGGGATAGGTCCTAAAGTAGCTGAGAAACATTTAGTTCTGGATCTTCCCAATTTTTGTGCAAATAAAGCCATTGAGCTAAACATTATGTTGGTTTATCTTTTGTGTTTGACGCGCTATAAATCAAACAGGAGCTGAATACACTCCTCTTGACTTGCGATATTATGTACATACGCATCTATGCTGTGTTCCGGGTGCCTTTGCCAAAACATTAACAGTAATACTAGGAGGACTAAACAGAGCAGATGTTCTGTAATCCCACACCGAAAGGGAACATTGAAAGTTCTGCAGGTACAAAAAGCTTTACCCCTCGAGCCACGTACTTTTATTCGTATAAACTAATTATCTTAACAGCTCTGCGAGGTGTCACCATCACCTTGTGAAGAGGAGACCGAGAGGGTTGATTTTCTGGATTTCTGAGTCTGTGATCAGTTCCACCCTCTCGCTCAAGCCTGCACGCAGCGTAAGCGTACAATGCAATATTTCAGTGCAGGGATCATTAAACTGTAGAACTATTTTAGGAGGGTTGTTTTCATTCTTTGCCCAAACAGTAAATTGTCTCCAGAGATAATAAAATAGAAATATCCATTAGAGTAGGAAAAAAGCTAAGCAGCTTTAGGAGACACCACATTCTTTTTCCCTAAACTGTTTGATTTCCCTAGGGGTGTCACAAAGTAGCCAGCTAAAAGCAAACAAAGTCTTTGCCCTGTTGCTGTATTTGCATAGTGGTCGAAAAATCTATACCTGTTATAAAACCATTAAAACAATTGTCAATGGCTAAAATACAGGAATGTTTTAGGCCTAATCCAGCTCCTGTCAAAATTCATCAACAAAACTTCCACTGACTCGGAAAAGTGCAGAGTAGGGGCCTCCCATGTCATTTCCAGAAGCTATTTTACAGCATCACATCATGCTCATAAGTACCCACCTGACAGGCATATATAACACCCAAATATTTCACGCTGCAAAAGCTTGACAAAACATTTCTCTCTAACTTTGAAAAATGTCTCTCCTCCCTAAGGTGCATCACCAAAACCCTGGGTGGTTTAAAACGCTGCCTGGGTAGCTGAAGGTTGCCACTGCAGACTGGTACAGGGAGAGGATAACTTAATGGTAGCTCCATCATTTGGTACAACAGCTGGCATCACACCTTTGCTACATCCAGAAGGAGCACCAGACCAGAGCAAGGATGCAGGATTACACCCCCAACGCTAAAGGAATAAAGAACCACTTCTTAAACATGATGCCAAAGACGCCACTTCCAGCAAGTCTCCAACTTGCCAAGTGCAGGATGCACTGAGGAAAGAGCTCTCCTCCTACACACTTGCACCCAGTTTCCTCATTTCCTCTGAAAGCAGCACAGATAAGGAACAGACCAGGGATGCTTAGGCGGTGGAGAATCAGCATATAAACCACGTGACAAAAATCTAAAAAGAGATTTGGTCTCTCCCCAACTATGTTGTGTTTGCCTTGGGTGAATGAGTGGTGAGCAGGCTCTATTTCCAGCCATGTCCTCTGCCACAATCTGCATGTTTCTCACGATGGCTATTGCCTGCCCAAGCAGGTGGGCACAGCTAAGGCAGGATCCCTTGCTTCAGCTTGTACCTGGATCATTGCTTCACTGTCAGGTGTCTGCAGCCTTGGCTTTGTTACTTACTTCACTGCCAAGATCTGCCTTTGCAACCAAAATAGGGCACTTAGCAGTAAGAATTCAGAGTTCTTTAAATGAGGAGCAGGCTCAGAAGTAGTGGGATGCAACAACTCTGGATGCAGTGGAGTTGCCCTCTCCTTCCCAGCTATTTCCATCAACCGCCTCTCTCCATGGCTTCCTGCCTTCTCACTCACTAAATACCTTTTTTTGATGGCAAGGGCCATGCAGGAGCAAACCTGGAATCCATACGTTCCCCTTGCAGGTGCAGGGAGAGCTACACGAATGATGTGAATTGGCTGCAGCCTTCATAACCACATTCATGTCATGCCACTCAGACTGTGCCGCGGTAGAGGGAATTAATGGAGTGTAAATCCCTGTTTGGAAGTACACAGCGTCTCTGGCTTCTCCCTGTAACTCCTTCACTCCCTTCACAAACCACACAAGAAAAGGTTCTGTCCAAAGAACCACAGCTGGACATTTTTGGGTCACAACAGAAAGTCCTGGAGAATTCACACAGCCAGAGCTGCCTGGCTGATGGGTTCAGAGCGAGCCGATGCTTCCAAGGGAGTCTGTAGCCCTGAGACTAAAGCCTGCTAGCAACAATCCCCTTTTAAAGTTATTGTGTGGCTTGGCTACAAAGATAAGGCACCAGATGGCTTAGGAAGAATTTTTAGGAGACAGTTGTGCTGGTATGCCTGGAAGGATCTTGAGAGTTTACGTTTACAATAGACTATTTCTTTGAGGGTGAATGTTTGTCAGGATCATCAGTTTTAATTACTTAAAATGTAGGCTGTTTCTAAATGAAGACAGTGTTAGGAGGAGGGTTTTTTCTGTAGTAATTTTTTTTTTTTTGGTCCTGAAGAGAGGACAGCCAGCAGGAATCCCTTCCTTCAACTTTATAGGTAGCAGATTGACTTGTGGAGACTAACATTAAGCAGTTTTCATCTCGAATAGCATCCTGCTGCACCTTCTTTCACTGATGAATTATTCATTGCATAAGGAGGCATTTCTTTTTATCTGTTTTCAGCCAAGAAAGCGAGCAAGCAGCTAATTTTGTCAACTCTAAGCACACAGAAACATGGATCAGTCCTCAAATTTCCCTAGGCTTTCAAACCAAGCCTTAACTTTGGCTTTTGGTTGCAAGGCGGGATGGGAAGTAGCAGGATTATAGCACTATTACCCATATTACCCACAATAAATGTCAGAGCCTGAGATACCAGGAATAGGGGTTCTGTACATCCCATTTGAGAGCATGACATTTCTTTCCCAGCCAGAAGTGTTACCCAGACACTGTTAGAAGATTTGGGCCTTTTGGGTGACCTCCCTGCTAGAGGTCCTTATCACCTGCAGGTGCACGGCAGACCCAAAGGGATGTGAAGGTGGGCAGCACGTCTTGTACGCCTCTGCTTAAGAGGTAATTTTCTATCCTACAATGCACGTATGCTGGGATCTACATGTCACATTTTTCAGCCTCTTTACTTTCTATATACACTATAAATAAGATTACTTAATGTTGGTGATGGGAATCAGGCTCACGTTCGCATGCCAGCTGTTTCCACATTTTACTCCCCACATTTTATCAGGTCAGTTCTTAAACATCCCTAACATTTCCATCCAGAAATTTTAAAGGAAGGAAGCATGACTTGGAAATGACCGTAACGTGAATAGATTTGTTGACTTAACCGACGTCGTTTTGACATGACAGGGCCTACTGAGGGACCAAGACCCCTTTGTGCTGACTGCAGAACAAACACAGGGCTGAAAATGGAGCTAGTATCGGAGCTCCCCTGCCTTATCACACTCGGTTAATGCGTTACTTCATGCTAACCAGCCAGCTAAGAGTGGCATGTGTTACTGGGAGAGGGAAAACTCAGCCACAGCAGCAGCACTGTTTCTCTATGCTGTTTTCATAGCAGGTTCCTGCCCACTGCTCCTTGTAACTCCAAGTCCATATTCAAAACACAATTGTCCAAAATCAGCCATTTTATCTACCAAGATACAAACAGTCAACAAAGGGGATGTTTGTGTTCATGCAACACCAGGGCAGGGAGATGCTGGCCAATGGTTGAGGGTCCTAAACCCATCACAGCTTGGGAGCCATGCTGGCATCTCCCAGCGTGCATGGGTCAACCAAACACCCCAAGATGAACACCTCCCAGACACCCCAAACACCTCCCAGAGAACAGTACCGGGCTGATCGAAACAAACGCATGCTTATCCTCTTTGATTCTATGAATTAATTAACCCCTATAAACAGTAAGAATGTAACTTTGTAGCCCCAGCTATGAATATACGAAACCATCTGGCTTAGAGCAGCAGTATCTAATCGACTGCGTGAAATGTTTTTGAACACCACTATGAACAGAAAATGGGCCTCTGGGACAGGAGTCATCAGTTTTTAAGATCTGATGTGCTTCTACCAAGAGCATCATGAGAGATCCAGTGTGACCACCTCTCTGCTGCTTTGGCAGCCTCTTAACAACTCTGACCAAGAACCATCCCCATGGACCTTCTCTCTTGCAGCTGTTGTTGAGCCACTCTCCTGATGCACAGCACAAGAAACAAGAGAGGAGTTTCTACATTGCTTAATTGCAGAAGAACTGCTGCCCTGCTAGGGCCATTTCATGCCATTTCCAGGGCATGCCAATGATGACAGAGAAGAATGAGGTAAGCTTACAGCAGTGTCGTACCTGAGCACCAGTCTCTCCTTCCAGGGATCTTCCAGGCCCCAGGGTGACCCATGCCACAGGTGATGAACCTCTGCTGAGTTGTTCCAGTAGAAGAGGGACCCGAGTCCTGCCTGGGGAGACACAACCATCATTGTAACTCCCACCCTTTTACAAATGCAGTGTTGGCATTGAAAAGCTTGATCTCTCACTGCCCTTCAGTCTGACATTGATACCAAACATGACAGTTTAGCTTCCACTGACCACCAAGAACAGACATGGCTGTGGAAATCCCAGATTAACAAATTCTGAGTAAAAAAAAACCCACCACAGTCACAATGGCATGCATATGCAGCCAGACTAGGACTGCCAATGGCTGTGAGCTTTTAGGGAAAAGAGCTGTGAGATGTCTCATTGCATGGAGCTATATTTACAGCTGTCAAGGACAGGAGTCCCTTTTGCTTTTCTGCCCCATTCCCCCAGTCTTTTCTCATGCCCCAGCTTTCTCCTTGTGTCCTTCCTTCAGGCCATGTGTCATCTGTCCAGGTCGCCAAGGAGCTGGGTTCCCAAGCCTAGAAACCAACTCTTGTCTTATCAGCAGATCTTTTTCTCTCTGCAGCCATTGAAATCTATAAGAATAAGATAATGCATGAATAGGTTCTTAATCTAATTATACTTATGTTTACTTGGCAGAATCTTAGATATTTTGCAACCAATTTATTTGACCCAGCAAGGAACTTCCAGGAGAAGACGTGAGCGTGTGATACAATGACACGCATGTCTGCTGTCAGTTAGTCTGAAACGCGGTAGAAACGTGCACTTCTCTGTCCAAGTCCTTTGGCAAAAACGCATGTAGCTCATGTCTTGACTTCAGGAAATATCCGCAGATACAACCAGCCTCACCCTGCAGCTGGAGGTGGCCTGGAGGACCCTGCAACGGTGGGTATAGCAGTGCCTGGCCCTTAAGCCACAGCCATGAACCCCCCCAGAAGATTTTGCCAGCACATTTGCTGGCTGAAATTGTCCCAGAGCCTGGAGACTCCTGCAACTGTGAGAAAGGAGGCTCCTTGTCATTTATAGCTGAGGTCAGTGGAGGGCCAGAGCAAGGAAGTTTGTAAACCTTCTGTTTACATCTCTAAACAAGATAAGGTACAAATTGCTGCAATACATTTCCGTTACTGAATTCTCCTACACCAAAAAATGTTCAGTGCCTAAAGGAGGAGAGGGATAGGCAGTGTGTGCACACACATATTTATTGAGCATATTTTAAGAAGTACAGTTAAAGAATCCAGTGTTTCTGAAGTATTTGGAAATTAGGATTCCCTTGCAGTGATTGAAAAACCCAAGCTCTCTGCAGGCTGCAGGGGGGATCTCCCCACAGGGTCTGGATGTAAGTCCTAAGCCTCCTACAGACTTGGGTCAACACCCATTGAAGCCAAGAGTTCTTTCATGAGCTTTAGGTCACTCCCAATTGCTTCTGAAGTCATTGCCCAGGCTTTTCTCATTTTAGTCACAGTACCAGAGTTTTGTATCATTTGAAAAGCTCCAAGGCAAGGGACATATGGAGCCTACAAAAGCATAGTTATTGTGCTAGCTAGTTCCAGTCCCATGCCAAGCAAATTATTCATGCACACTCTGTGGATAGGAGGCACAGGCTTTCATGTGGTTATATGGATAAAGGGAGGAGAATTTGGGCCACTGACTCAGCCTGTCAGCAATGCTTCCCCCTAAATACAGCCATGGAGCTGCAAAGCAGATTTCTCACAGCACTGACGGCAGGGCAGTACTCTCTTTGGAAAATGTGACCCCTTATTTACAGGCCACTTGGAAACCAGTATCATATCGGGGAACCAAATTCTTCCAAAAGTCTGGCCTTTTGATTATAACCTTTCATGAAAGTAAGCAATTGAACAAAAGCAGCTTAGAGATAGCATTTCAAATGAGAAGCAGGCAGCTTGCCTGGAGCAAGAGCAATAGCAAACTGCCCAGCCTGCTGGAGGCAGGACCACGCCATACGATGCTGCTCTCCTGCGTCCAAAAGGAAACCCGACATCCAACAGGTGTTCTGCTTTTTAGGTAGTCTCATAGAGGCAGAAAGAGTTTGAGGAGGCACACTACAAAAGCATCCTTTAAGGGCACCTACTTTTCCATTTCAAGTCCATGACCAAAGGGCTTTATTTTTATTTTTTCTTTCTCTCAGCATATTTTGTTCAATTACAACTGCAGTGGTCACTGCAGAGTGAAGGGGAAATTCTTGTTCCAGTTGTCTTTGTGTCCACTTGGCAGCAATCCTGAACACCCAGAAAAACAGGCAGTTGCTATTTTCCATTTTTACTTTCCCCTTAGAAGTATTTCTTATTTGGCCTTGCCACACTGAAAAAAAATTAAAATTCTTATGATTCTTTCATAAAGGAATTAAACTTACTCTATTATTTCAGTTAGTGGAAACAGAAAAGCCAATCAGCTGACTGTAATTGTACAATAAAGCCAAGAGTAGTTCATTTCAGTCCTTGTTCCATAATACTTATATAATTCAGACCTGGAGACAAAAGCACTAAGGTCATGGATTAACAGTGGCTTAAAGTTGAAAATAGCCTGAGGAAGTAAAGATGACAAAGTAATTACTAGTGGGCAAATCATATGTTAATGGGTATGGGAATTATTTAGTGCATGACATTTAATCAATGTAAATGGAAGAAATAGAAATTGAACTTTTAAGGTCTCCATGAAATAATATATATCTACACGGCTACTCTCTGTAATTGAAATACATCTACAAAAAGTAAAATTTAAAGTGACAATAGATGAAAATACCTGTTAATAACTGAAACTCTTGTTGAAATACAGACATAGTTCTTGTGACTAGTACTTTGTAAGTTTGCTTTTTCCAACAATGTATAGAACTAAAACCTGGGCCATTCAAATGAGCCACCAAGCAACTGAAAAACATGCTGTGCAGAAACCCATCCCTAAACACCTGCCATAAACTTCTCTTTCCTATAGGAAAGATCGTTTTGGCAGTTGACTTTGCTGTAAAGGTAAATGACATCAAGGCCTTCATGTGCATACCCAAACAAATTAGCAAAAAGTCCATAATAAAAACTCTGGTGGGGTCTATTCTCACTAGTGCTGGAATTTCACGAGACACCTAGTAATGTTTCATTAGGATCACCTACTAGAAGAATTACAGCCAGTTCAACAATAATTGCTCTGCCAAAGATAATTGCAGAGATTGCAAAACACAGGAAAATTAGAAAAGGAATTCTGTGACAAGAATGCCACGCAATTTTTTCCCACAACAAATAAGGGAAGAAAATTAGATTTCTAAACAGAAGATGAACAGTTATTTGCCAGGGTAACAGCTACTGCCTGCCCGGAAACCATCCCTCAGAGCCCGTGGAATGTTCAGAACAAGGAGCAACTGAACGCATCAAAAAAGAAAAGCAACAATTAATTTTGTAGTGCTTGTGTGCTAGAAGAAATTACACCTGCACACATTGCTGGGTGAAAAAATCTCTGTACATCAGTAAAAAAGCACATGAACTAGCTCCGTTATTGATCAGATCAACCCTAGCCTTCTTGCCCAGGTCACCTCTTTTAAAGGTGAGTGCCTTGTCTCTGTGATTGGGACTTACTGGGAGAAGTTCATCTTGGCATTAACTCGGAGCTCAAAGCAGAGAGTTTACAGAGGCCTCTTGGGTCTTTGTGGCACTGTGTGAGTAATAACAGAAAAAAAAAAACACTGTCTTGGGATAATGTACCTTCCTTTATACAAGCATTTCATCCCAAAGCCTTAAACAGGCAATAAAACAATATTTAGTCTTATAAGTCTTCTTTGTTTAGGTTCATAATGTCCCAACTTAGAGCAAGCAATCTCCATATTCAGAACACCTAAAAACCTCTAGTGTTTAGTAACACATCCCAAAGTAAATGTATCATTTGAGTCATAGGTAATGTATTCCAAAGAAGGCTGCTAACCAGTTCTTGTGGGTACAGGAGGGAAAGATGCTCTTGATTATTTAATGAGGGGAGGGAGGGGAGGGAGGGGAAAAAAAAATACTACTGTGTGCTTCAGAAGTGAATTTTTGCACACCCTTATTCAAAGCCATGTTTTCTTCATTCAGATGTAGGTTGGAACCTCAAAAAAATATCCACTTTGGTACTCTCAGCCTTCGGATGCCAACATCAGGAAGAGGCAATCCATACTGTGCCTGTACACACAGCGTGGTGTCACAGTGTTTTACCTGCCCTTCAGTTGCCCCATGCAGAAGCAAAATGATATGTATATACACATAGTACAACTTAAAGATTGCTTAACAGGCTGGTTCTGATTCTCTGTGTCTTATGAGCTACATAATCCTAATTAGTGTTTTAGCTGTTGCATATGTGAATTGGTGGCTTTGTCCTTTTCTTCCTCCAGGGATGGTAGATATTTAATGCCTTTGTCATGCGTCACTCAGCCAAGACAAGTGCTGAAAGCGTTAACTCAAAGGCAGGATGTCCTACGTGGTTGAAGTAAAAAGTAAATAAATATAGGATTTACTGCAATTTAAGGCTTAAGTTGAGATCAGATGCCTGTCATCTCCAAACACCTCTCAATCAGCAAAAAATAATCCTTCACAAAATAGATTGTTGGTTTTTGGTGCAAGTTTTTCCTGGAGCAAATGGAGCCATATATTACTCCTCCGTGGGGTGGAGGGAGGTGAAGTATGAACTCAGCTGAAAACTTATCCAGGGCTTCTGGCAAGTGCAGGCCAGAAGCGTGTGATTTGTGCTGCTTACCAGATCTCTGCATTTCATGAATCCCAGATGATGTGCAGGGGAATCTCTTTAAAAGGCTGTAGGAAGTTAGAACTGTCATCAGCTAATGAAGAGGGCAGGGAAATGAAAACGCAGCAAAAGGGAGAGTGGGCTCAGAGCTCTGCCCCCGCCCTGCATGAGGAAGGACTCGATTGTGTTCCCAAGAATTACTGCTCTAGAGCTACCTGCCTACAGGGTTAACTTTCTTCCCCTCTTTATTGCAAATGAGGGGAGTCAACCCGACCTTTACTTTCGGATCTGAGAGAAGCCTTGAAAATGAGAACAGTGAAGTCGTCCAAATGCAAACACTGGCTACAGCAGACCTATTTATAAATAGTTTAGAAGAACACCATGAACTGCAGAAGGAGGGGAATTTTCTACCCCCCCAGTTTGCTGCCTCAGTGAACAGAGTGACATGCTTGAATTTGCTTTCTACATACCAGAAAACCTGTAGCAGAGGTTAAACGATGATGTTAAACCCACAAAAGTAGGACTCAACTCAGTCAAGTGGCACCAGCTCTGGTTTTGCTACAGTGCACGAAGGGGCTGTTCTGCAAAGCAAGTCCCTGGTCCCAACACGGTCCTTCAGGCTTTTGCTCATCATCCTCACAGGAACGACCCCTTGGACAGGGCTGATAAAGGGAAAATCCCAAACCAGGTCAAGCAGCAGAAAGAAGATCAACCTCCAACGATGCCCCATCCCTGAAAAAAATCAAGGTCACATTGGACGGGGCTCTGAGCAACCTGATCTACTTGAAGATATCCTTGCCCATGGAAGGGGGATTTGGCCTAGATGAGCTTTAAAGGTCACTTCTGACCTGAAATACTCTAGGATTCTATGAAAGGAGGGCTGGGGACAGCCTCCCAGGATGTCTCCATCCTTCCCTTCCAGCTCTTTGCAGTCTAAATAGGTTTTCTTTTATAGGGCTCATAAAGAATAAATAAAGAAACCACTCAACTGGACTGACTGCAATAGTAACATTAAAAATTCAGAAAGTGAGAAAATAACCCAAAATAGCCAACACCCAAGCCCTCAAGAATTCTCATAACACTTCAGATTTACCAGAGCCCCCAACTTGCTACACAATTCTGTGTCATGCCTACTATTAGCACACTTCTGCGCGGCTGTTACTTTCAGTTCTGAACCTGAGTTGTCTCACCAGATGGTCAGCCTTTGTTTTAAAGGACGTCATAGAGTAAAAACAAACCCTGGCCTTGCAAAGCTTCCCTGTTTGTGTTTTTCCCCCTGATTGCTTGGAAAAGTAATTCAAAAGATTAGATTTCCATTTTCTGAGAAGTGTTATCTAATGGCAAACCAGTGGTGATGTCACTGTGCAGATGATACAGTCACTGAAGTGCAACTGCTTGCTGAGCAGAGATGGCTCAGATGCTTGAAACAACATCGCAGAACGCACCTCTCATCCCTTTTCTGCCCCGCACATGGAAACACTGAGGATCAGAACAGCTTTCTGGGGCCTGCAAAAATTAGAACAGACCAGAGAGTTGGCTGATTGTACTCTGTATTATTTCAGAATACCTGTAATTACTGACATGTCTCGGTTTCTCCTATCTGCAGACATCAGAGACTGTCTCTTACTCCCATTCGTATCATGTCACAGATGCCGCTGGACCATACAGGGACTGGGAATAAAAAGCCAATCAGAGGTAAGACGCAGGGAAGAAAAATGCACATCTTTGGCACATCACTCTAAACAAAGTTTAACCCACTTTCCCCTCTTTTGCAGGTCACTGAAAGTGGGTGAATTTTAACAGCCCAGACACTTACAGCTACCTTTGTCTTCTATTTGCCATCTCCTTTCTCTTGAAGTCTCGCTAACAAACTTTATGGGTGATTTCTGGAGTCAGGGTGGTGTCTTTGTATTTGTGTTTCATAGGCCTCAGTAGAATTGTTTTCTGTGAACTCATTCGCTTACTCCTGAACTCAGGATGCTCACAGAGAGCCAGCTGTAGAAAGGACTGAAAGTGATTTTTTTTTTTTTTTTTTAATGGGTTATAGTCAAAGACAGGTTCCTCCCTCCAACCGGCCGCCTGAAACACCCCATTTTAAAGGAAATGACCTTGTATGTGGGTTAGCTCAAAGGGTCGTTGAGCAAGTTGCTGGCTACTTCAAAGGCAGATTTACTCTTCTAGGATAGCTGTGGCTAAATTACTTCAATTTCTCATAGGTCTATTTTTAAATTAAAGGAGAATAAGAAAAAAAAAAGTAAAGAGGAGAAGGGGGGAGGTCTTAGTGTGTTGGCCAGGCTTGGCAGCCCCCACCTTGGACGACCTGCTGGTGAAGAAGCAGCGTCCCCAGAAGTTCAGGCACATCTCAGGGCTTTTGCAAATCAGCTCCAACAGGACCTAGTAACACCCAGGGTGACATGGGAAGGAGCCTCAGAAGTACTTGTGCCTGCATCAAAGGCCCAGACGTTACTGGCAAAGCACCCGTTGAATTTATTGGCTCTGGATTAAGCAGATTAGAGAAACAGCTGGAAAGGTGGGTGTCTTTAATTAAAGGGACGATAATTTATGAATTACATTGGATGCCTCACAGTAAAAAATAAACTGTTTATTAATAATGGTTTTAAGGCTCAGTTCCTGTTTTAAGCAAAATAAATTTAAGTAAGCAGTCCCAGCTGATGTTCTGGTGGGAGGGAGTTTACTGGAAAAATTAAACAAGCTAAAAAAGAAAAAGGCTACTCAGAATTTACCAGTGTTCATTTGCCATCAGTTTTAGGAGGACGGTAATGCAATCTAGCACTTGTGCTTCAAATGTTTTCATAAGCCACTAGCAACAGGTACAATCTTCCTTTGGAGGAGAATCAAGAATCTTGGCAACTCTTCCATTTCTTATTTTCTTGATACTGTAAATATATTTTGTATAGATACACTACTTCTATTATTTTATATATATGTATAGACACACACACACACACATATACACACACACACACTTATTTCAGATGCAAAGTAGTTTGGGAGTTTCCCTCAGCATAGAATCTGGCAGCTGAAACCTACCCAATTCAAGCTGGCAAACTCTCTAGAACGTTCCACACGAGATGCAGCAATTAAACACCATTTTTATTGCTGAAGAAGGATCAGTTCCCTGTGATACTTCAAATTCCTCCTGTTACTATGGGTAGATGATTTAGTGCCAGACATTCAGAGGGATTTAGGTTTGCAAAGATGCAGATAGAAAACCCATAGGAATTTCTTTAATGCCTGGTGCCAAGGAGAGCTAGACATCTGGGGAGAATTGAGAATTGTTCTGTGTGCCTCTTTCTCTCCTAATTCGCTTTAACAGATGTAGTTTTCCCTGCCTCAGCCCTTCCTACTTAAAAAAATGACAAAACCAGTATTTTTCCCCCATCAAGAAGGATTGGAAGAGTGGAGTGCCCCAACAAACAAGTCAGCTGAAAAAAAAAAATATAGGGGATTGAATAAGAAAAGTTGTATGTATTGTTTCTCACCTTTACCAGGCAGGCATGATCTATGAAACATTTATCATCAGAACCATTGTCCTGTATTAGGCAGTGCTACCTAGAGCCTGAATGGCATCACTGCTTCTTATTCACCTCTTTCCTTCTTTTACACTTAGAGTTGGAGAAGAGCTTCACACCTGAAAGTGCATTTCAGCTCCAACACCTTTTCTGAGTAACGGTAGGCTGTGCAGTTGGTCACGAAGGTCTACCAAAACCACAGAGCTGAAAAACAGCTCCTGTCTGCTCTCCACCAGGCCTGAGGTCTGGCAGAAACTTGCTGGTTTATCAGCATTCATCAGAGGACCACTGTGGTCCAGATGTCAACATCCCAGGCAGAGTTGTGGGATCATGGAGACACTGCACCATGTCACATGAATCTGGCATGTTTGCATTTTCATCTTATACAAGCCTCTGCCCCACACCAGAGGTGTTCTCAGGTTGTCATCTTGCCTAAAACAAGACAGCTTGCTGTGCTCTGTGCCCTCAGGTTCCTTTTCCCTTCTGTGCTCAAGAATCACCAGTAAAGCTGCACTGGAAATTACCTTCCTGGACAGTTACACAATAATTAATGGAAAAAACATCTTTGCATATTTCAAACAAAAAACAGAATCTGACACGCATCTCTGACGGTGAAGTGAGGAAAGTCTTTAACAAGAAGCCAATCTGTAAGCAACAGAAGCTGCAGCGCCTTGTTTCCTTTGGCTCCCTGGCTCAGGGTTGGGTCGGTCTCTGGGTAGCAACACACAAAATCAAATCAGAACATCGCCTAAAGTGGGAATACTTTTCCTATGAGTAGTTTGTGGTATCTGGAGATTTACTTGAGATTACAGGACAACTTTTGTTCCTGACTGGGGGCACGAATTGAATCTCTCCTTTCCTCAGTTGCTTATCTTGCTGTTGCTGACATATCTAGCTGTCTGTCAAATTTGGATTAAATGCATTCAGATGTAGAGTCTGGCTTATGGTACTATGGTGGGTATCTTCTTTTTAGGAAACCAGGCCTAAAAAAAAACCCTGACAAAACTATGTAATTGTAGTTTGACTTGTGTACTTCAGCTGCATCAACTCTACCAAAGATTCATGGGAAGTTACTGAAGTCAGTTCACAAACCATCACTGATGCACAGCATGGGAATCCTGCTGATTGTAATTACTGGGAGGATTGGTTGGAGCATTAAGTGACAACCACTTTTTGGACTATTACATACAAAGATCAGTGCTCCTGTAGGAAATGCCAGCAACTTTTGATACAAGCCAAGTGGCTATCTTTCCTTGTGGATGCAATACATGCAAAGAAGCAGCTGCATTTTTTCCACTAGCACCATAACATCTTTCTGAGTAACACTTCCAAATGAAGGACCATCAGGAAAATCCAGATATAGTCCATTTTCTCCTCAGGATACATCCTGCTGGGTTTTCTTACAAGCTATTAATATGTTATCTGCTGAGCCATAAGACAAGCAGCAGAGACAGAGAAACGCAGTCTAGTGATATTTGACATGAGTAGAGGATGCATTGGTTTTCTACTTAAATAAATAAATGTTTAAATATTTAAACAAAAATTTTGCTTTAAAAGGAAAAGCTCCATGCGAGGTAGAGAACAGATGAAAGCTGACATTTTCTGGACCGACAACAGATATAACTACCGATCCAAAAAAGCTTGAATACAGGAAGCGCTGCCAGGTTCCATTTGGATGGATAATGAATGACTGGAGTAGTTAAATGAAAAGAGATGTTAAGGGATGCTAATATGTAAAGCTCCAAAAGGATGTAATTGGACTGCTTTGATCAAGTGAAGAAAGAAGAAATTCCCACCTTGGCTCTCTGCACCAGAGATGGTTGTCTTGGCAAAGCTGAGGAGGAGAAATAGCTTGGCTTGCTCTCAATTAGTGTCAGCAGTCTCCTGATGGCTCTCCATCTGACCTTGCTGTACAGGAAAGCCATGAGACAGAGTAGCCCCCTGAGGAGGAGTAATTTGGTGAAGTTGTTCAGGCAGCATTATTCCCCTAAGTTCATGGGGACAAGTTTGAGAGTTCTACATTGGTGGTGGCAAGAGGAGCCGTATTCACCAGGCACAGCGGGGAGTCCTTGTCCAACAAACAGACCCAAGTATCCTTTCTGAAGGTGAGCATCAAGCAGACCATTCTGCTTTCCAGACTTCATTAGGAAAGCTTCCTTTGCTGGCAAAACCCCTTACAACTAGGATATAATTCTGTGTTGAACATCAGCAACCAATGACCAAAACATGTACTATTTCACAATTCTCTCATAGAGGTGGTGATGCTCCAGGAACTCAGTATCTTTCCTTCCTTCATATACTCACCAGGAGAACATCTCACCTACCTCAGTTTTACAGTGTTTTTAACTCCCACACCTGGTTTCCTCCAGCTGTTTGTCAAACTCTAGCCATTTTATTAGGCAGAGCTAGAAGAATAAGCAATTATCAGAATATCTTGAGGGAGTGTAATCAGTTATTCAGCTATTGTTCATTCAGCACTGTGCTCAAGAGAAAATAGTTTTGACCCACAGCTATTTCATAACCTAAAAACTACTGCTAATATCAAACCAAATATTTTCTTGCATGCTTGTGGGAGACATCATCTGAGAGGAAAGATTCCCACTGTTTTAGAGTTTAGAGCTTCAGGGCAACCAAAGTTTTCAGAACCTGCAGATGTCCAGTGATCACCATTACATGGTGCACTCCTGTTTCAGGGAGTTGCATGTACAGTGCTTGCCAAAAAACAGACATCTTCAGCTCAAGCAGAAGACGTGTGCTCAGTGAAGCAGGACAGAAGGGGTACAATGTGACATGAGCCTTTCCCCTCCCTTTGGAGAGGTCTGTGCACACAAGTTCACTGTCTGGCATTGATTCTGCACAATTACCAACAAGAGCCCTGGCCCACATCCTTATTTTCACGTGGAACACGTTGATACCTGACCACAGACCCGAGTTTGCAGAAGCATTTGCAATCATATCCTATATTCACAAAACATCAAAATCTTTGAGTCTGTAGGACATCTTCAAATGGAGCAGATTTTATAATCTACACTTTCAGAATATTACTGCTGGTACATCTGTAGATTAGGCTGGAATATTAATTCAATAACTACACTACACAGATTCTGAAAGCCGTTTCAATTCAGCTGTCTTCTAAAACCCTTCTCAGAAGGTTCTTGCTCCTTTATGAGAATATGTGCCTCCATAGTGCTCAAAATCCCAGTATATTTTAAAATTATATAAACCGTTTCACATGTCAATTTAGAAGTTACACAGAGAACTTCGTATGGACCATCTGTGTTTTACTGATCAGTTAATATTAATTTCTAGAGTTCTGGGTCACAGAATCCTATTCATTTCAAAAGCTGGCTAAAAGATCACTTGGATTTTATCCTGTTGGCTTGAATCTTGTATATCTCGTACAACTTCCTGGCTGCACAGATGACATGTTGCAGCAGTAAGCGCAGAACACTTAGAGGAATAAAACTGAGCAGTCTTTGGACACTGGGACAGTTTTCAAAGGCCATTGCAAATACACTCAATCCATCATTTGTTTTGCATTACTCTAAACCACATATATTCCTTGGGAAATATAAGTAAAATTTGCTGGGGGGAGGGAATGGAGGAGGGCAAAGGAGGGAAAGCAAGCAAATGTAAATAGTTGAAGTAGAAATTGATATTGAAGAAATAGTTATTTGTGCTAAACAACTATTCCCAGGCTGACTATTAAGCATTTTCTATTTAAATATAAACAAAGCTATCTGTGTAACGTAAGCATAGTTGAGAAATGGGAGCTTATTTCAAGTAAATATATATTTTTCTTCAATTAAAATGATTACTCAAGCTAGCAAAATACTCAAATTGAACCAATTTTACAATGATCTAATCAAAGTTCTGCACAGCTGCTGGCATTTTACATAGAAACTGAACCTTTGGTACACATTGGAGCATCAGAGGACAAACACTCCTAGTGCCCAAGGCTGCTCCTAGAAACTCTCTTGAGCCAGTTTCTACAGTCTGCTGAAAGCACATGCATCCCCTTCTTGCGGGGAAAGACACAAGAAACAGAGCTTTGCCAACTGAAGCCTGTCCTCATGCTGAGAACTTCATCACATACTGCCTGTGACTATCCCATTGATGCTGGGCAAGGAAATGGGGGCATTCAGTTCACCCCTATGCTCTTCTCTTGGCCCAGGACAGCTCCCCATCTCCTTTTCTCTTCCCTTTCCCCAATTCACATACCTTGTAATTTATTTTGTATAGTTGCCATCTTCCTTAGCCCTTTCCCTAATGGGAAAGCTTTTAAGGGTTTGTCTGGCCTTAAAATGAAATTGAGTAGAAAGAGTTGGCGGTACTCAACTTAGGGAAATAACCTAAACAAGAGGACAAGCACGGCCATTCCTTCTGCTGTCCTCCCTGTTTCTAGAAGTCTCAGTCCTGAGGCTGCATCTGAGCCTTCACTCAAAAGCCATTCGTGACCCGTTACTTATGGATTTGTGCAGTTCTTTTTGATCCCATTCATGCTTTGACTTCCTCAATTTCCAGTGGCAAGGAGCTCCATGACCAAACCGTGCTTTTTCTGGACAACAGCACAATAAAATAAACAATGCCAGGGACAGATGGCATTTTGGCTTTCCTCCCTGCTCTCCTCAGTCCACCCACAGCTGCAGACGTTCATACAAGAACCAAGTGGAACATGTGCTCAGAGGACACGTCAAGACCCTTAATCCAACCAGCCACTTTATCTTAGCTCTGTTCGCAGCTCCCTCTTCTTTTATTGCAAACATAAATCAGAATTGAGTGTTAAGGTCGTCCAGTTCATGCCTTTGCTCTGTGGTGGAGTGTGTTACCACTGAGTCCTTCCCACCAGGTGTTTTACCTGCTCTCATACACCACCAATGACAGAAGCTCATGCCCTCCAGAGGCAAACTATTTCCATTCTCAAACACCATTGCAATTACAAAGCTGAACCCAATGCCAAGTCCAAGTCTCCCTTGCCACACTTTAAGCCCAACCCTTTTTGCAGTTTTTCCAGAATGATTTCTTGTTCCCTTTCCTGCTTATGGAACAGAAGAGGATAAAACATGCAGACTGCTAGATGCTTGGGCAGGGGAGAACCTCTCCCTAGTGGGCTTTCAGAGCAGAATGATTGTCTTTTGACTGTGGTTTCATTCAAGCTTCACTGTGCCTCTCCATACCCACAAATTCCACACATCTCTGTTAGCCCTTCATGGTGGATGGGAAGCACTGATAGGCTCAATTCAGCTCCTTCAAGGTGGAGTTCAGGGGCAGGAACAAATTTCTTAAAGCAGTCGCTAGTGGAAGTCCAAGGTTTCACTCCTTGGTCCTTCCCTAAAATGTGACATGAATTCAGCTCACTACTATTGCAAAACATCCCATGGACTTGATGTATAGCACCAAATTTTTGCAAGACAAAACAGCAAGTGGGTGCAAAAAAGGTGCTAGCAAAGCTTCACCAGAACAAAATAATTTCTAGATTGGAGAGCTCAGGGAACGTTATCTTCAGTGAAGTAGGTTTCTGAGTTGCTTTGATCAAATGAGTTTAAAAGGTGATTATAGACCATAAGTGTTTCCCTAAGCAGTGTCCTGTGGAATGGGGAAGGCCAGAATTCAGGCAGAAGCTTTCTCCTGTACAAAAGCCTTGCCACTGACATTGTCAAGGGATCTGTTGCACTCCATTGTGTCCATAATCTTCAAATTAAAGCTCCCTAAATCCACAATAGTCTAATAAACCACAAGCCTGTAACAGCCCCTTCAATTTTCCATGTTAATAATCCATGGATTAAGAGTCCCTCTGCTGCTACAATAGACAGAACTGATCTTCTCTACTGTGTCAATGACCCATGAATTATAGGGCTGTGTCTCAGATGGTTAGATAATACTTCACTCAAGTCCCCACAATAGATTTTTCTAACAGGGCAAATTCAGGACTCTGCTCTGGAGTAAAAGCACATTGTGACAGTCTAATTTTTGGGACTGCTCTTGGCAGTATCCCCATGCAAAAGCACAACCCCCTTTTTATCATATCAATCCATTTGTTTTGCAATAAATGGCCAAGTCGCCTTTCATTTACAACTGTACATTTAATATGTCACATGAAAGTTTAATAAGAGGCACGGTTTCATAACTAGTTAATCAACTGATGCAAAATCCTTCAATTTTCTTGTGATGGGATCTTATAGTAGCCTGGAATATTTTATACTGATTTGTGAATAACACTTCTGAACGCACTTTTATCACTTAATAACCCTTTATTATACCATTTGCCATGAAGCACATACAGCATCTCCAGCAGTCAAATCAGAAGGCAAAAAGGGAGCCAAGTGGAATCACTTCAGAACTGCTGCCCAAACCCATCATCTGTAAAATGCTCATCGACTGGTCTGATGGGGAGCAAGCAAGATTCTGTAACAGCTGCATGGTTTCACCTTTGCAAATACCACTGCAGCTGGCAGCCTAGATTCTGCATACAGATGGAAATGCCTTGCCAGCCACTGGCATGGAAAGAAATATGATGGGTAGGAGCAGACAGATTGTCTCCATGGCATTTTCACTGGGGAGCATGGTCCCAATGGCACATTGTCAGCTGGAACAGAATGCCAATGTGATTTCCCCCCCCACCTCCTTTACTTTTTAAAGCAGAAAACTTCGTATTAAAGTCAAAGCCACACAAATGATTGCACTTTGTGGCAGGGTTGATAAAGTCATGGAATGTCTGTTAGGTTAGCCAGCCGTGTCTCCCTCAATACCTAGCTGTTCCATACCATATCTTTTACAGCATTTGTCCAGGCTGCTATTACTTGGGACATTTAAAACTACACCGTCAGCTCAGCTAGACACAGGAAAAAGCTCTGCATTGGAACAAATCAGCTACTTCCTCCTCTGCTGATGCCCCTTAAAGCCTACTGAACAAGCAGTTTGGTTTTATTTTGCCATTCACAATAAAACATCTGGTCAAAAGTTAGAGCAGTAACGTTTTGGGGCAGGTAAAACCTTGGCCATGACTTAGGGGCCAGGTTGCTTCCCAATAAGGAAGGATCCATTACTTGCTGAAGAAATGTATTTGCTGATTCTCTGGTTTTCCAGACGGTCGGTGAAGGTCAGTTTTGTAAATCACCCCTAGTAGCTACAAGAGTCTATTAAATAAAATAGTTCCAAATAAAGACTTGTTAACATCGATTCTGGAGCTTAACTCCGCTGTTAAATCTTCCTGTGTCAGAAAGAAGATCAGCACAGCACCTATAGACAATTAAAATTAGAGTCAAAGTAATAGTAACAGCAACCACTGTGGTGGCTGACAGAGGTTGAAGATAAGTCTTTTCAGATGCAATGAAAAGAGAGTTATGGGAGGGTGGAACAGTAACAGATGATGTGTTTTTATTCTTTGTATAGCAATTGTGAAAACAAGTGTCAAGCCAAAGCGAAGGAAGTTTTGTGCTGCTGGCTACCACATGTGACACGTTTCTGCAGCAAAAACCTGCAATGCCACAAATAATTGCATTCACCTTAGCTGGCTGCCTGTTTTACAACTATCAGAATCTCACCTCTTATTTCACCCTAGCAGAGATTTTCATGACTTACTTTATTGTCCTTTAGAAGATGATAAAGCAAAGCTCTGAATCGCCTATATATATCTTGGGATGCAGCTCAGACTTGTGAGACCAGATGGATTGCACTAAAAGGCAAAAAAAATAAAAGAAAAAAAAAAAAAAAAAGGGAACCTGATCCATTTCCCTCATGGAGGGGCACT
>VZRU01009951.1:547110-585815 GCA_013398155.1 Pedionomus torquatus | reverse complement strand
CAGAGAAGTAAGGACAGCACAGCACACGCAACTGCCACACAAAGAGGCAAGGGGTAATGATTTGATAAGACAAGGGGTAATGGTTTTAAACTGGAAAAGGGGACATTTAGATTAGATGTTAGGAACAATTTATTTGGTGTGAGGGTGGTGAGGCACTGGAACAGGTTGCTGAGAGCAGTTGTGGCTGCCCTATCCCTGGAGGTGTTCAAGGCCAGGCTGGATGGGGCTTTGAGCAACCTGCTCTAGTGGAAGGTGTCCTTGCCCATAGCAGGGTGGTTGGATCTACATGATCTTTAAGGTCCCTTCCAACTCTAACCACTCTAAATAGCAGAGCTCGTCACTCCTCTCATGCAGAAACAGTCCAGTTCCCAGGGTGGATGGGGCTAGGAGAATCACCACTAACATTCTCCCCACCCAGGCACAGGTCATTTGGAGGTGAGGGCAGGAGGGACACCTAAAGGACAGCTCAGGATAGCCCCAAGCCCATGGCATCAAAAGGCACCGCACACCATTTAGATTACGTGAGCTTGCACACCCCTCTGTCCCCACTGCCTCCAACATATCCCTGCGTGCTCTCAAGTATACACACAGCTTGTTACTGGCTCCGCGGGGTTCCCAGGAGCAGTGAATGAACAGAAACCGGGATTGTATGATCATAACAACCAGCTCAGTTTCTTCTGCCTTCTAAGCTTCCCTCCCTAAGCACGGGAGGAGTGGCTCCAGAGGAGAGGCCATGAATTTTTTATTTCCCTGACCAGAGGGTGATTTTGCCTGGTCAAAGCTATATACATTGTTCCTCGTTACTAAGGCAACAGGTACCTTACAAATGCTGATAATACATAAACTAATACAACTCTGCAGTTTGCTCTTTCTTTCCAGCGCAGCTTAATAACCCGTGTGGATGCTGCTTGCGGGCTGGCTCCCGCTGGGCTAAATGAGCACTTCAGGAAGTATTATCTCCCTTCCAGCCTGGACTCCGCGGTGCCCACACAAAGACGAGGCACTGAACTGGGGAGCCGCGCCGCTATCAAAAAGGCGGAGGGGTTTCGGAAAGCTCCAGGGAGGGGTGGGAACAGCTGTGGGAGCCCCACACAAATCTGCTTGCAGCGCTGCTGCCTTCCTGAAAGCGGCAAAGGATCCTCAACGCTCACCGTTCCAGGATGGGGGGAAAACAGGGCGCTTTTACAGTCCCATAAAGGAAATCCTGAAGCACAAACTTTTTAGTTACGAGTTGTGTCCCCCACCACAAGCCTCCCGAGCCAACTGAACTAAGGGCAGTTTGTTAAACCCTGCCTCGCTTCCCCTCTCGCACACCAGCCTATTTGAGACGCATACCCAGTTATTAAGTGAACACGCCAGGTCCCTGCTGCTCTTGCGGTGAGAGCAGGGTTAAAATGCTTCACTGGTCTCCTTAATCCCTCTCACATGATTTAGTCAACACCGGTGGGGGGAGAAGGACCCGCAGGTTTTGCCTCCCCAGCTCTTGGGAGATGAGGGAGAAGAGAGGAATTCAGCATTACCCATTGGGCTGGTTGTGGTGGGAGCCTTGAAAAGTGACAGAGAATATGAAAACACTGAGTGCACCCAACAGGTACTAGGGGTGGCATCTACAGAGCTCACGGTCTTGAATGCTTCTACTGCCTGGCCTTCAAGCTTGCTTTTTTCCCTCTGCTTGGCACCGTTTAAATCTTGAAATAGGAAAAGGCAAATAGAAATTTAAAATACAGACTTCTGCTCCCGTTGCATTAGTTCAGCCACGGGGAGATGGTCACGGCGCAGTGGCAGAAGGGAAAGCCACCAGGAAAGAGGAGCAATCGCACACTGCTGTTCTGGAGGCACAGCTCCTCTGTGGACCTGATATACCAGTGATCTACCCACAGAATTCCCTTTTCAAGAGCAATTGTTCTATTAGAGAAATGGAGTAAGTGGCCTTATTTCTGAGGAGCGGAGATAGCCTGAGATGCGATCAGGGCTAATAGGAACTCAGAAGAAAAAAAGACAACATAGATATCAAAGCAGCTCGAAACGTAACAAATGATCTTCACTTTCCCTCCTTGCCCTGTTTTGGGGATTCATTTTGGTTTGGGTTTTTTTTTTTTTAGACAAAGAATCATAGGAGCATATATTTCAACTATTTTATGCTTGCTACCAGTCAGCCCCTTTTTCCTGATGATCTAACAGTAACACAAATAACTTAAATAATGTATGTTTAACTTCCTTCCAAAAGCAAAACACAGGATGGGGAGCGCACTCTCTCTCAAAGAGCTTTACAAGCACAAAACGAGGACAGTTTTACAGACCCCATTCTTGTGCTGGATGACTTGCTGCTGCTTCTGCAAGACAAGGGTCTTTTATTGAAATCCCAGCAGAAAAGTAAACATTTGAAATGAAGCTAAACAAGAGTTTAGTTGTTGAGGGACAGTTATCCGTCAGCATTTGGCAAACAAGTGCTTCTTAAGAATGGCCTTCCACAGAGCTGGACTGGGACTCCAGCACTTGGATTTAACCGCTGGAGCCTGAATCCCTTCTACCTAATGAGAGGGCTCCCTGCTGCACCAAATTTGTAGCACTGTTGGCTGCTGGAAGCATTACTCATTTACCAGACAGATCTTAGGAAATCAAACTTGGGTTCCAAGTCTCAGGAACACTGAAATACGCTACTGAAGATTTCCCGAAGAGAAAACACTGTGAATGCATCACATCCCATTGAGAGCTATTAGCAAATGGTGCCTGTTCTCTCGTTGTGAATTCACTGCCTTCCCATTTTACCTCCCCAGACCTTGCCTGCACTATCCTCTACACAAGTCTATTTTTCAGGGGACACATGAAGACGTGTGGAAAAAATGGGTGGGCTGCCAGGCTTGGGGAGTAATGGTCAGGGATCTGATACTCAACTGGTGGCTGATCACCAGTGGAGCTCCTCACAGTTTGATACTGGGGCTCATTGTCTTTAGCCACATTAACCTGGCCAAGAGGATGAGCACACCTTCAGCAAGTTCACATAAGATACTAAATTGGTGGGAGTGGCAATTCACCTGACTGGCAGGTGAAGACAACTGACAGAACCCTCATGAAATGCAACAAAGTTCACTACAAAACTCCTGCACCTGCAGCAAGAATCCCCACCCGTGTTGCACGTTAATTAAGCAGAAAGCAGTTTTGTGGGGAAGGTGGGGATTAGGTGGACAGGAACTGAGTGGGAGCCAGCAGTGCACCAAAGAAGATCAACCACCTACTGCACTGAACTTGCAAGAACTTCACCAGCAGGTCAGAGGAAGCAATTGGCATCTAATTGCTTTCTCCATCTACCTCACAGATGGCTGTGATAAAGACAAAGGCAGTTGGTTCTGCCTCATGCAGGGATTGATCTGGATGACCTGCAATTTTTCTTTCCACTCTCAATTGTTCTATGACACTACAAAATCATTCCAGTGAGGATCATTTACAGAGCACAACATTGGAAGGAACCGACTACTGGAGAATATGTAAAAATAGTTTCACCATAAACTAAAAAAACAAAAAAATAAGAAAAAAAAAGTCACAGTGCTGTTTCTCATCTACCAAGTCTTTCTCTGGCTTCTGGGTGACTTGCCAACCCAAACACCTGTTTCATATGGGTAAAATGCAACAAATAGTTGACTCATAACTATCATTAATCTTGAAGGCATTTTGATATTTCAGAGGATTAATGCACTCAACATCCTTAATAGAAAACAAAAAGCCAAAACAATCCAACCCTTCTTGAAATCAAGCAAAACCTAAAGCAGATGGATAGACAACTGTTGCAAAACAAACAAGTGTTCCATGGTTCAGCTCAACTTCAAATAAGTTCAACACTGAAAACCCAAGAAGGCAAAGATAGCCTGTTACCTTTGGCAATCTGCACGGCCTCAGTTTTGCAGTATCATTTCTGATCTATGCGGTCTGCTAATCAAAAATGACTATTCAGATTCTAATCAAAATAAACCTTCCAATTACTTCAGATGTAAACTGCGGCTGAAACCGAAACGTCAAGCGCTCAGCTATTTGAAAAAGTTCTTTGTATACCCTTGTTCAGTCACCCTTGTGCCAGCAGATCATGCTTTAGTCTTTGGTTACTTGGAGTGTATGAAAACCAGTCAGAGGAAGTGGCCTACCAGCCCCATTTCCCACTCTGCTTTATCAGAATGACACCATTTGACCTCCAACATGCCAGGGAAAGAGCAAGGCCAGGACATTCTCATAATCATGAGATGTTTTTTTCTTCACAAGGCATTTCTTATAAACAACATTGATCCAAGACTCAAAACAACATGATGCTTCACAAAAAAAAACAACACCTAAAAGCAGTCAAAATTTGCAATATACAATTACTGTCTCTTAGCATGGACGTCCCTCCTCCTCAAGATATACTTTAGACTCAACAATTCTAAATTTCTTAGTTTAGAAATCACTTCTCAAGAAGCACTTATTTTCTGCCCCTTCACATTCCAGGTGTTACCCAGTTTCTCTGACAGACAAACCAGAGCGACAGCATGTCCTATTAATGGGACAGAAGTGCCCTGGGAAATGGTTCCTGCAATATATGGAAAACGGAGCAGGGGGAGGAGAGGAGAAAGAGGACACGAGCACTTTATACCCTGGATGAGACTGGGATCATTCTAAAGACCCTTTATATCACGATTGCTTGGAGGTGTTGACAGGCACAAACAATTTTGCCTGGAATGGAGGATATGGGAAGGTTGAATTAGTTACCACACCTGTTAGTGCATTTGGCTTCCTTTGGATTGACAAACCTCTTCTGCGGTTGCTATTGGGGGTGGCTCTGAGGGAAAGCCCTGTTGCCAGATATTCAATTTATCCTTTTTCTCCAGTTTTTCAGTATCTACCAGAAACAATGTCTGGCCTATGCAGATGTACAAGGCAGCAAATTTTTTTTCCCCACTGTGCTCCAACCAACACAAGGCCATCTATAACATTTGAGAAATGTGTATCTTGTTATAATTTTTGGGGGTATTTTGGTACCACCCTTTGGCAGACACAGCTTAAGTTTCAGCATATTAATCAAACTCCTCCACACCCCATCAACACTGATCTTAGCACACAGCTACTTTTGTCTCATGGACTCCTCGAACTCTGTGCCCTAAAGTCTACAAACATTTCCTTTTCCCTCAGACCTCAAGGGGACAGGCAGGGTTATGGTCCTGCCAAGGAGTGCTGAGAGTATACCCTCTGAGAAGGAGCAGGCATCGAGAGCTCTTATTACATATTTGTATTACTACACTAGAAAGTACGTTGCTACTAGGACAAAGATTAAACCACACAACATAAATAACACTGAAAAAGTAAGTATGGGAGATGTCTTAGTTGAGGGTTTGGGGTTTTTTTTCCTGATTCTTGGCCACGTCTACAATGGAAAAACGAGAAGCAGGAGGAGAAAGTACAGCCTTTCTTTCTCCCTAGAAATCAGGGTAGCTTTCGACAACAAAGTGTTTCTGACTGTGTCAGCATCTCTCCTAGATCTCTCCAGTTGACTGAAAACTCAGTTTGAAAGAGGAACTGGAGGTACGCTGGCCACAACAACGCATCTTTTACTGCCAATGCTGAGTCAGAGTGCCCAAGGCCAGAGAAGGGAGTGATGAAGCCCCATCTGTCCATCCCAACTGCCCAGTTTGTTTCTCTGGTTGCGTTTGCTGCTGCAAGGCACTGCTAGACCATCACCTGTAGTCAGATATATCGTATGCACCCACACAAATAACAGCTCCTTTGATCTTCTGAAGAGTTTTACTTCTTTAATTACAAGTTTATCAGTAGCACATAATCAGGCTGCAGACCCACACACAGTTTAGTCTTAACCCATTTTGATTGCAGGTACGCAGCCAGCAAGTGTCCTTTATGCTGTATCCAAGTATTTATTGGGATAAACTGCCTTGGCTTTTCCAGGAGACAGCCTTTCTTGGCAGGTGTAACAGGGTGAGTTTCTAGAGTAATCAAGAGCCATCACAGCTAATCTTCACTGGGACTTTTCTCTCAAGATGAACTTTCAAATTCTCCATATCCCATACCGCTGTATTAAACAAAGCATCTTTGAACTTGGTTTGACTCTTGGGCCACATCTGAGCAAGAGTGTTAGGAAAAAGACTGATGACCCAACCCACGACTAAAATTTAGAATTAGGGGTAGGAAAGCACATTTTTCTCTTTTCAATCACACTAACTTGAAAACAGAATGGCAGAGACACTAACCTGGAAGCTGGTCCACAGGCAGGTACAGCCCAAAAAAGAAAAGAAATTAAATACCTGTAAAGAGAGAGTTCATAAATATTGCAGAATTAATTAATTACTTTGCATCAGTATTTGGTAGCTGATTTGGTTTCTGACCCACATAGAATTGCTGGCAGGGCGGCCCAGAACACCTGCTGCTGTTTAGGCAAAAAGCATCAAAACAAGGGCAAAAAGCAGCAGTTGGCTATTTTTGTTCACTAGCCTGCAGCTAATGCTATGAAATCTGATTTAAATAGCAGTCTGCTCGGCTCTTCATTCATTAGAAGGAGAAGAAATTCTGTTTGAGGTGTATGTGATGAAGTGTGATGGGGAAGAGGGACTTGCCTCTAATTCTCCGGCCATTCCCTGCAATTCGCTCCCTTTCCTGCTCCTTCCATTCCATCACTGCATTTTTCCAGCTTTCTGCTGCTAGTCCAGACTCTTTGTATTTCTCCTGTGGGCAGCATCAAACCAAATGCGAGTGTCCTGTCAGAAAATGGACTTTCCAAAAATATTCAGAATAAAAGAAAACAGTGCAGACATTTTTATTTTTTTTTAAGAGTAAAAATCCCTTCCATAGCTGCCAAGGGAGGACCAGATTTTTCAGATGAGTTCAACATGCTGTTTAACATATCCAAATGTCTCAAAAAAACCTGGCCCCTGTTACAGCACTGAACACCTGGTACTGGACAGGCTTGGTTTTGGATGTCTGCTCTTAAAAGCAACAATAGCTTGTGCTGTTGTGGGTAATTCAGTTTTGGAAGCAGAAGCCTTGATTTATATGAACTGCATGCTAATGGAGAATTACTTCCAGTTTGTTACAGATTTCAGCACTGAAATTAGGTGGTTTTCTTGCCAAATTCAGGCCCAATGTGATTCCAATCGAAGGGATTTTGAAGAGCTCCAGTCCTTTTTATAATACTGCAGCATGGCTTGCAAACCAGCTTTTACATGTTTGGGGTTACCCAGCACTACAAATTGTTGTTTTATCAGATTCAGCTGACTGAAAAATGAAAAAACACTCCCTCTTTCCTCCCACTCTAAAAGCATTTAAAAATGCAGAGTTTCCGGGAACCTGGCGGTGTGGAGGGAGTTGGAAGAGTGGATTGGACTGTATAAAATACAGAGGGACAGATGTTCAGCTGATCGCTTTAACAGATACAATGGTGACACGAGATGACAGCTCTATTAGATTTCAGGAGGTGATGTGTCACTCGTGCAGTAGGCTACTCCACATCTTCATAAAAAGCACTTTTTATGGGGTGAGACAAGAGAGATCCAGATAAAAGCGACAGAAGAATGTTTGTCAGCCCTAATCATGAATTCGATTAAAGATTCACTGGAAATCACATTAAATAGAAGCTCAGATCTGCAGATCAGCTCTGTGGCATTCCCCCTTGACAGCAGAGCCTTCCTCCTCCCTAGTGCTTGCCTAGTGCTTGCACCCAGACGTAGATGATACTTTTTTCAGATGCAGAGCCCAGAGCATTGCTACAGGATGGGCACCGAGAGAAGATGAAGCCTGAATCAGTAATATCACACTAATGTGCTAGTGACAAAACCCAGTCTGGAAAACCACGTAATCTGTGAGGCAGGAGCAGCCTCATCTCCAAAGATGTCTACTCCTCCATACTGTTAATTTTAGGTACCCCAAGCTTTGCTCTTTTCCTATGACCTTCTTCCACTTTAGCTTATATTTCCTTTTTAAAGGTCTTTTTCAGCTCTTGAATCCCAGCTGTTTCTCTTTCTACAGCTGACACTCAGGCTGTGCATCAGGCAACCATCATGACTTGGCAAAGATTTACTGGGTCAGTGGAGGAAGACCCTCAAATCCAGATTTTTGCCATTAGGGTTGTCATTCATACAGCCCTTAGAGACTGCAAGAGCACGAAAATTAAATCTACAGCTTGAATTATCCTGCTTTCCCCCTCCCCTCTTCCTTAAGTGCACACATGGTCTTGTCATCTTGTCATTTTTATCACTGTTAGTGACAGTTCTCAACAAAACAGTGAACAAACCATCAAATGTCTTATTATTGGTTAAGCTGAATAGCAAATATGAGCTCCCCAAATTGCAAGAGTTTATTCTGCTTTGTCTGTCACATTGTTATGCAGAATGTCTTTGTGGCATTTGTAGTCACTGCAGTTTTGGTTGCAAGTTTTTTTGTTCAGTTGTTTGGAGTTATTTTAATATATAGAAAATATAGGTTGGTTTTTGTTTGTTTGTTTTTTTCTCCTCCATGACAAAACAAGGAAAGTTACCAGTTTAAATTCCATCAATACTACACTGAGGTTCCAAAAAATTAGACCAGTGACTTGGAGCACACAGGGAGAATTATACCACAGGCAATAATCTACAAAACGATATCCAGATATCAACAAGTGGGGCTGCCTGAAGACATCAGCACCTTGCCCGGCAATCAGTCGAGTTGGACGAGAAGGTAAAACTAATACAGTGACTCTGAGCTGTAGATCTCAGTCCTTGGCCAGTCACACACAGTGACTAGGAAAAAAAAACAACAACTGAAAACAACACAAGAACCTCTGGAAATCCAAGACAAAGAGTATACTGTCGACAGCTATGGAAAAAGCTTTGCTGTTCATTTTAAAGGTAAGGTTTGTTTCTACCAAGCTTTCAGTCCAAATCATCTAGCCAACTAAGAAACCCAGACCCATGAAAACTTTTGCTTTGTGCTCATGAGTGCTCTTCAGCAACCTCCTTTTTGCTGATATTAATGCAGCACCCTATTAAAGCAGGCAGAGAAACTTATACAGCTATTTTCTTAGAAAAGAGAAAAAAGCAGACAATAACCACCTGCATGCAAGAGCTGTGCAAACACATTAGAACACCTGGACCCAGAAGGTATGTTGAGGGTGGCCACGCAAAAATACAGGCAGAGCTTCAGTACCTTTGCTGTAGACATGCATGGCCTGAACAGAAACAAGAAACAGGTGCTATTTAAAATAACTAATCAAAAGCCCAGAGTTTCAGGTATGATGAGTAACTTGCCTACGTGGTTTTTGGTTGTCTAACTTAAGATTTCTTCAAGGACCTAAGCAGTTAGAGCCCTCCAACCTTGATGAAAAAATCACTCAATCAGAGACACTAACTGAAAAAAAAGAGTTGGATTTCCAGAGGAATCTCTAGTAGCAAAGGGCAGGATTTTGGAGGAAGAAGTCAGAAAAATCAGTGGGCTGAGGACTATTGTGTCTTTCCTGGATCACCTGCCTTACTTTTGAAAGTCAAAGCATGCTTGGTTTGTCTGGTTAGAAATTGACACAAAATGGGTCTTCACAGCTCAGGACAACAGATTTAAGCACCCTATATAGAAACATCAGTGGCCAAGAAACACCTCATTACAAATCTAACAGGTTCATCTTATTTTCACTGGCTGGCATTTTCACCAAGTCTCAAGAAGTCGGACGGACGCCTTATGCTGATAAATCACTACGTCAAGTCAGACCCAACAGCAAATGTTGTTGTGTCTCTAGAGCTCAGCAACCAATCCAGCATCCTGCATCAATACTAATTATTAATAAAAAATGAAAAGGAAATACTCGAAAGAACAGGGTGTGAGGAGCAAGGTAAGCAGTTATACACAGGTTATACAACTGCATCCAGTAGAAACCAATTTTTCCAATCCACAACAGTTTTTAGGGTTCATCTCCACACCAAAAGTGCCCCTAAATGTGGTTATTCCAAAGTAAATTACGTGTGTAGCTGCCCCAGACACATCCCTCTACCATCTTGTGAGTTGAATCAGCTCTCAGCCTCTCCCCACCCTTCCAAACATTTGCTGAATCCTGGTACCAAGAAGCCTAAGCTTTCTACCAGGCAACGCAGATTAAGTTTGTCCTATCTGTTCTGAAGAAATAACAGCTTTAGCCCATAATAACATCTGGTGATAGATCCATTTTGGCAAGCATGAGGCATCCAGCTCCACAACCTGGTTACATCTACTCACTATTGAGGGCCTGGGATAAGTAGGCAGCTGACAGAGGTACCTCGGCCGAGTTTCCCCACTTCTGACCCTCTGTGATGAGAAGTCGGTTTCCAAGTTTCTAAAGCTTAGACCGGCCCATGGTATCGACGCTAACGAAGCAGTAAAGATTCCTGCATACCAACCGTGCTCTCCTGGCACAGGTCCAACACTCATATTTATTTGTTTGAATTGGGATTTTGATGTAGGGGGCGTACAACTGTGAAGTTGCACGTTACTTGCGGGTGTCATACGCTGCCCCACGAGGGCTGATTTCCCGAAGAACCCAAGAGTCTAAGTATAAGAAATGTCGTGCAAAGTGTCAAGGTTGTTTTAGCTGGAAGCTTCTTTTCCAGGCTGGAGTGCAGGAGAAAGGTAGTCCCATGGGGAAGAAAAATGAACATATGTACTCAGTAAATTCTTGATGCTTCAGGAAAAAGCTTGGCCAGGATACAGCTATGGCTAACAGCCCAAAGTAAAGTGAGTAGGAAAAAAATTCTTACACACAAACTAAACAGTTTGAAAGTTGAACTTAAAGCCTGCTCCTGAATAGATGTCCAACCCCCACTAATTATTTCATACATCAAGTAGCTAAACTAAGAACTGAGAAACAAATTTAGGCTGAAAATCTTGAAAAATCCAAGAACATCTGTATTAAAATTATAACATTTTAAAGCTATCTCACCACTCTCACATTGAGACACACAGAGCACAGGGCATCACTAACGAGGTACGGAAAGCGATGTGTACTTACGCTGACTAAATGATGCTGTTCCTATAAAAACCCATCACCAACATGCAATAAATTACACTGGAGAAGCTTTTTGAGGTTTCCTTCAATGCCAAAATGATGGCTGAACAACGCCACGGCCAATGACAGAAAGTACAAAGCTAGAGATATTCAAAACAAAGTAATTTCTTACTAAAAAAAAAAAAACCAAACAAAAAAACCACAAGCCCCAACAACCCCCCAAAACACTCCCCAAAACTTTTCCAAATCCTGAATCTCTGTCTTTGGAGACCAGGCAGGGGAAGAGTTTAATGTTCTCCCTGTACCGGATGCCAGTTCAGCCAGGGAGCCTGGCCCACAGTGAAGGGTCGGAGCATGAATCCCTCATGCTCCCAATAAGGAGAAGTAGCACCATTTTGAAATAAATGTTTAGGTCACTGATGGAACATTATTGGGCTCACAGGAAACAAACTTGAGCAGAACAAAATAATAACTTTCACTAGAAAAGCAACATTTCTTATTAAGGAAACTATTTAAATTGGGCTTTTTACCAGCCTCAGCAGAGCATCATTGCCTGTATTCTAGTTATAGTTTGACCCTATATCCATAAAAAACAACAGCAACCAAAAAAACCCCAACAGAAACAAACAAAACACCCACTAAAAATGAATCCATGCAAAGTCTTCTCTTTACAAGAAATCTTTCCCTTAGCTTGGTATCTCAAGAAATTTTTTCTGCGACAAAAGAAGTGAGAACAGCTATACCCATTCAAAGCAACTGAGGTTTGGTCCTCAGACGTTCGGAAATCAAAACCACACAGCAGATGCAATTTTGTCTCGCAGCAGAAATAAATATTCAAATTACTACAGGAATGTCCCAAGGGACAAATTTTCTAGAAATAAGTTTCAACCAGAATTCATTTAGTTTTGCAACAGATGCTTTGAATTTGAGTCTGCTTGTTCTCAAAAGTGTGAGACAACAGCTGACCGTAAGCCATATTTTCCTATCACCCCCATTCCCCTATCAATTTATAAGCTGCTGAATGAAGACTAGAATTGATCTTGTGTTTAGGATTTACAAATCATTTGGAAGAGTTCAGCTTGCCCTGACTTTGTTTCGCTCTCGTCACCAAGATGCATTCATTAGCTACTGTTAAAGAATCCCCAAGCAGTTTCTAGGGATAGTAACACAGCTATTAAAAGCCTTTTGGATCCAAACAGTAGTTATTCGACACCAATCTGTCTTTCCAACTCTTGACAGGCACCACATAGGCAGACATCAAAAAAAGAGCTGAGCATTTGATGAAATTTTTACCGAATGATCTGTGAGCAGTGGAGAGGTTACAGACCCCTGGTGTTTGGTGCAGGGTTTAGCTTGGGGGGCTCAAGCTGGAGGTGCCTCTGATGCACCACCAGGAGACAAGCATTCAATATCTTTAATCATTCCCTACAGTATTTGGAAACACGAACACATCTAAAGCCTCTCAAATAAACATTGTTAATAATCTTAGGCAGAAAACAACGTGGGAGTTAATGTGCACGTAGAATATAATTTTAAAACTCCCTTTCTATTTTCCCGTTTCTTTGAAAGGTTCCAAATGAAGATACCACTGTTCTCTGCTCTTTGAGTTATCTGTCAAAGGGAAATGTTTCTGTGAATGTCACCAGCTGTTTTATATCCTAATTAAGGGATTGGTTTGTTATTGGTACTTGCAGGAAAATATATTTTACTGATAACTACAGAGTAAATATTTATGCCTATTAGTTACAGCTAAAGAGAAATAGTTCAGAAACAGCTTTAATCAGTTGTTACTCTACCTGCTAGCAGTGTGACTACTTGAAGCATCATGAATGTTAAATAGAAAAATCAATGATGAGAGGGAGGGACTCTTCATATTTGCTCTCTCCCCTAAGGGAGACCCTGCCTGGCTTTAAATTTTAAGAATCACAGCACACAGTTAAATTATTTTTTTTTTTAAATGACAAATGTGTTGAAATGAAAATGCTGCCAGTGAAAATGGGATGGCCACAGTCTGTATTATCTTGCGTGCATTTTTTGTGCCCTACAAATGAGTTTGCTTCAGTTTTGCTGCTCAGTGAGTGTAACTTGTTAGAAAAAAAATACGTCTCTGCTAGAAATTTCACACAAACAACACGCTTTAAGCAAATACCGGGGCACGCTAGTTAGAGACAGTGTTTACGCTTACAAAATATATTCTTGAAACTTCAGATGCTACAACCACTTATCCAAGGTTAACTTTATGAGCGCTACAGATTTCAGAGACCTCAGGGCCGCCACCGCGCTTGAACAAAGTGATTCACATGCAGCCCTTCAGAAAATAAGAGCGGGGAAATGAACTTAAAGTCATTTGTATCTGAGAAAAACACTCACACCCTTAGTTTTAAGCATGTATTTAACCTTAGTAAAGTGCATTTAAACCCTTAACTGCACAGGGGTGAAATCTGATTCACAAACCCCAGGAGATAAGAAAAACTTAACGAGAAATGATTCACCCATAACAGGAAAGTTGTTTAAAACTACTGATACACAAAATTGCTGAGTGAAAACACGGCCTGTTGATCTTATCCTCTTTCTCATAAAAAGAAAAGAGAAGGCAAAATTCAACCAAAATCTGGCGACATAGATTATATGTTTTCACTCATGCTCTGTATACTTAGAGGATTTCTGAAAGTAGAAATTTTGAACGGGAAGAAATAGAAATCTTTAAAGTAACTCTGAAGTTTTTCTGTAGAGTAATTTTTTCCCCTCTCTGCAGGTCTTTGCACACCAAGTAGATGTGTGCAAAGAAGCTTTATGTGTCCCCTTCACTTTCTGATTGACTAAAACCACAGAGAAATAAAGAAGATGAATGGGAATGAGTTTTGTTTAAGGGTGATAACCTGCTTTTACTGTTCCACAGTACAGCTCAGCTCAATGACCCTGCAAACTAAAGTGTTCCTGGAAGACAACAATCCTTTGAACCAATTCTTGAGCTGATACTCGCAGACTAAGCTCACTTCAGTACCCATGTTCTGGTAAAGCTTCTGCAATTGTATTATTTGTCGTACAACAGTGCACATGTAGTGCACGTGTTTAAGTACCCTGAAGGATCAATACTGGTGGAAAAAAAGCTTATACTCCTCAGCCATGCATTTGCAAGCATAAAAACGTAATGTTTTAAAGGATGAACTGTTCTGTGCTAGAGATGATGCTTATGTGATGTGTTCAAAAGCATCCCTTTGCAATCCTCCAAAAAGATAAACATTTGAGAGCCGTAGACTTTCCCTAAAGCTAACAAACATGAAGAAGCAGGCAGTAGGAAACTCCTTTCAAAAATTCCTATTCAGCAAAAATACCTTGGCAGCCAATTAATTTGCAATTGCACCACGTGCTTGAACCAGGAGTAAATCTTGTGGGTCTGGTCAGAGAGCTGATTGAGCACTAGTACCTAACGAGAACAGATGTGTTGACTGCAGCTGTAAACACAGGCCCATTCAGTAGATCTGACTCTGCCAATCACATGTAGAAGACCTGCTTGGGAACCCCATAAGATAAATATTTTTAGCCAAACTGCTATATACAAGGAAGCGCCCAATGACAATAGAGTCTGAGTTGTGGAAACCCCAGTTTGGACAAGACTGAGCACTGACAGGACAAGATACCACTCTTCCAAGGTCCTATGGGTGCCACCAAAGCAGCTGGCTCAGCCTGGACTGTTGTACCTATCCCAAGTCAGACAACTGCTGTGTGACTGAAACATCTGCATTTGGGTAACACAGGGAAAAACAACAAATCTGCATGCCCAGTCAGGCCAGCTACTGGGAGCTTGTCCCAAGGAGAAGAGGTTGGTAGCAGGCATGCTTAAAGCCGAGCTGGCTCCTCAGGTTCCTGGCTGCTGGGATGGTGAACACAAATCCTCTGAAAGGGTTTCTATTTTCTTCAAATACTACACCTACCTAAAATCCTACCATTATTTTTGCCCATCCCAAATTCGACATGTCTCCAAAGACCATGACACTAGTGAGCAAAGATGTGGTTGTCTTGCACTGGAAAAACAGCTAAGCAGTTGAAAAGAAAAAAAAAAGGGGAAAAAAAAAAAAGAAAAAGAGATGGGAAAAAAATTAAACACGCAAAAAAAGGTGCAGCCTCCTGGCTGCTGTTGAACAACAATCTCCACCCAAAGTTTTTTCCAAGTACGTATTCCATCCCCACAAGTCAAAAATCAAGGCTTTCAAATAACACCTCAGGTCGAGCCTTTGTTTTTCTTGAAAGCATTCACTCAGGAATCTAGGACTAATAGATTTGGGCCATGAAACAGTCCAAGTTTTTGGATTCTGGGAAGAAAGAATTTCCAACAAACTCTCAGTGAGCAGGTATCTACTATCTTTCATCACATCCCTGCTCAGTGGAGCAGTTGGAGAAGATTATCCCTTTTCTTCTCCCAGAGAACCTTGTTGTGCCAGGTATCAGAAGATACCAGACAAGTTTGTGCCAGGTATCTCCAGCCCTGTGTGTGCACGATCTCACCCTTTCTTTACAGAAGGCCTCGGTGCAGTCACAAGATTAATCCTTCTCCTCCAAGCTCCTCTTTGTGCCTCCTCTGTGCTCTCCCTTTTTCCCCATTACCCTGTTCCCTTCCCCTGCCCACCAAAGCAGCAACACTGAACACTAGCACCATCCCCCCCCGACTGAGGGCTTCTCCCATACCAAGCCTTCAGTTCAGGTTTTCAAGTGGCAAAATTAATTTTGTTCCACAGGGTGCTTTGGGGACGCTGAATGCTTTAAGCAGGGAGAGGTACACAGTCACATAACCCTGGTATTCTGCACTGCCAGAAAGCCATCCTTCACAAGAAAAAATATTCACCTATCTGTCCTATCCATAAGAAATGCATAACAAATATTTCTTATTTTAATTTAAGTCAGTTTTCATTAAACCCCAGGTTTCTACCATCTGAAGCAGCAAGCTTTGGACAGGATATTATACATGAAGAACATTTTACTTTCACCTCTCACAGAATAGACTGCTGACTTCATTTAAAAAAAAATTTAAAAGAAATTAAATCAGACAATGATGCTATTAAAGAGTTCCGTATCATTGTAATTTGAAGTCATTTTCTAAATGGATCAAGAAAGCATAACAGACAAGTGGCTGAATAATACCTCAGGCGACCGCCTAAACAAGATATATTTTTCTTATTTTCATCTGTGTGATGCATACACAGGCAATGATAATGATAGGAAGGGAAACAATTTCTTTAATTGCTGTGTGATGGAGTATAATAGAATAAAATGGCTATTGTTGGTTGGGATTAGGATCAGATGGATGCCTTGGAAAGAAACCCCCGAGATGTGGCTGGACAAACACCAGGCACAAATACACACAGAAATTCCATGAAGCACTTTATTAGTGGGACCATTCACTGAATGGCAGCTGATAAGGTTTTCAATAACATGGACACTGCTAGTTGTATAATGCTCTGTAATCTAAACATAATTAAAAGTGTTAACAATGTTGTAGCCTTTATCTGAATGCATTTTTCCCACATGCTTTAGGTGACCGGGTCATAATCCAAAGACAAGCAACTCTCTTGTTTTACACTATTAGTCTAGCGAGTGGCAATTTTTTTCCTGTGCACAAAGGTCATTGTACCCCAGGCAACATCTCTTGTCGGTATCTTCCACAAATCCAGGATGCACCAAAACAAACACAGATGGATTACACGTTGTCCATTAACTCAGCATTTCTCTTCCTTTCCTCAGATGCCAAAAAATAATTAAAGAGCATTTGTGTGTGAGCGGTGGTAATGCATTCACATAATTTGGCAATTATCTTGTCAGCTACCTTTATTAGATTCTCAGTACTGTAAATTGCTTTAAAGTATGTTCTACACGGCTCTACTATGCTCACTGCACCAGCTTCTGCAGTCACAAGCTCAGAGATATGTTTTTTTAACAGTAAACAAGTTTTGGTGAAGTTCAGCATGTATTTATATTAAAGTTTATAAATTTTATCCTGTTGAAAGTCAAGGAGATCTTTATTGGGAGGTTAAGTGTTTGTTTTTGTTTCCCCTTTGCCTTTTCAAGAGAAGCTCAGTTCCCTTCTAAACATATATGCAAATTTTCAAGATGCACAACGTCTCCCAAAATTTTCCCTTTAGTCATCAATAGGCGCTCTAGATTTTTCAGTGGATTTTAAGATCATGCCAAAAGATTATCACTCCAGAGAAGGTCAATGGGAAAGGAGGTGCCAATGTCTTGCTCCGTGGGAGCCCAACTTCAAAGAGAAGCCTTCACTCCAAACCAGAAAGCAGGGGTAGAAGACCTGGGCCATTGGCAGGGAAGGGTACAGAGGCACCAAACCAAGGATCCCCTTGTTGGCAAAGTGCCAAAATTGGAGACACATGGGAGTAGAAAGAGAAGTTTTCTGAAGAATAAAATTGCTTAATACATCAGAACAAACTGATAACTAACAGTGTTATCGTGATCCTAATATACTCAGAAATACAGATTTTTTCCTTCTTTTTCCTCTTTTCTCCCACTTCTCTAACCTAGTGAATATGAAAAGTTACAATAACAGCTTACAAAGTGCTTGGCTGGCTCCGTTTCTCTCGTATGAGCTACATATTTTAAGGCAAGATTTATCCATCTCGAGTTTCCAGTACTCACCGGCACACTGAGATAGACCATAACAACTGCAAAGCCAAACCCACACCGTCACGCCGAGAGGCACACAGTGCACACCAGTCATTAAAGCCGACTTCAGAGCTACTTGGAGCACTGACAGATACTTGGAGGACAATTACTAGCTCACTTTAATTTGCAAAAATTTCTCATGAGCCTGGATAATTGAATGTGCAATACAACTATGGGAATTATTTGAACATTACATTCTTACTGCAATGTCCACCTAACAAATGTGGACCCTTTTTAGGGGGTATGCTCCCCTACCATCTCGCTAACATCTAAAAACATGCAGAATTTTTCTACTCTTTTTTTTTTTGGTTTGGTTTTTCAGTTATAGGTAACACTGAACATACTACTTTTCCCCATGGAAAAGTTTCCTTCCTGGATTATGTACAGCCACATGGTCTGGATGCAAGAAAAATACAGATGTGCAAAGGGTAAGAAAAGATTCTGGGAACTGCACACAAAGCCAGGCAATTTCAAATATATTGGTGAGTGCTTTCTCCATCACAACACACAGCACGAATGTGGGCATATTGTGCTCGATTTCACAACGGGACACAATTACAGCACTCAATTTGCAAGGCTAGATTTCACAATGCTGGAAAAATTGTAGCAGCAGAGTCTAACGCCCTCCACTTCCCACCATGTCTCCATCAGCTCTTTGCCTGCGTGAAGCTACAGACACAAGGACCACTGTGGAGATGGACTGAGGCAACTTCTCGCTTAAATAATGTGCCTGAGCACATGACCTTGAGACTCCATCAATATTGGATGCTGGGCATCTTGGACACCCAACATCAGGCAGTGACAATAGTTGACCAGACTGGATGAGGCACACAGGTAATGTGCAGACACTGGAGGTCACCAAGCGTATGGGAAAATGTTGTATTATCCCCATCCAGTGCTCAATAGCAAAGATGCCAGAAATCACAGCCACAGTCATCAGTGCCACGGGAAGCTAGAGCTTAAAGTCCCTGAAGTTGGGCATAGCCCAGTATGACTCTAAGGAATAGACCAGCTATGAGGGTAACGGGGCTAAATCGGATGCCAGACCTCTCAAAAATTCAACTTAATCTCTTTTCTAAACATTATGGCCAGAGAAACTTAGGACATGAAGATTCATGGCAGAAAGTCAGTGAAGTTACATGAACATAGAGACAACCTATTTACAAAGTACATAGATAAAAACAATTCAAAACAAAATTAACAAGAGTTCATTTCATATATTCAAACAATGCTGGTTTTTCATATTTAGTAGATATTCATGGAAATTTTTTAACAATACCACAGAGTTTCTCCGTTTACAAATGATGTGATATAAGATTATTTTTGAGGTGAGGTAAAAATTATTATATTTATGCTACTCTTATTAGTGACTTCTATGGATTATCTGTATCTGAAAGATTTAAATGGGAAAAAAACCACAACCAGAAAAACTATTACTAAATTGGACAAGGTGTTTTCTTTCTTTACCCTTCTCTCTCCCTTTGTCAATGCTTTTCTGTCTTCCCTTTCTCCGTTGGGAAAGAACATGCCTGCAGAGATTCTCCCGCTTAGAATATTAACTTGAAATTTAGGAACTTTTGCTTTGAATTCCTGCTGCGTTTCAGGATGAGTGAAATTCAAGTCACAAGTGGGTAAGGTGTCCAGGAGTTTAAAGTTTGCTTTCATAAATGGCTTAGGAAGACAAACTATAAATACTTTTTTGTTATCTAAAAATGCCAACATGCACCCAGTGTTTCTGGCATCCTGGATACTGTAGAAAAATCTCATTAGGATCATACCAAAGTTAGATAATTATTTATTTAGATAGGTAAACATACCAAAGTACTTGAGTACCTTGCCATCACAGCAGAATCTGACCCTCTAACCTACATATTTATTTTGTATTTAAACAATAACACAATGTCCAGTGGATCCCAGTGTCTTCGCTTCCAGGTAAGTGCCCTAACCTATGCACTTCGTAATCACTTTCGTTACATTTTGAACTATTCAAAGCAAACGGGAACAATTTTAGCCAAAGAGAACTCTACTCTCTCTACTCTGCTTAATTCATAGCTGAAAGGTTTGGCAATAAGAGGCAGGAGCGTGAGCCTGTTGTGGGCAGAGTAGAGAACCCATCAACCAGAGGGACACCCCAGTCCCAGGGCTGGTGACTCAAGATCGCCTTCTCTACTATGCTATGCAGATATGCCAATTTCACAGAGAAATCCGGCAATAGGTTATTTTCCCTACAATATCTTGAACAGCAAAAAATACAGATAGTATTGTTCTTATGCAGTGTTAAATGCTGCTAATCCCAAACCCACTGTTTCCTCTGTTTGTAAGAAGGGGAAATACCGTGAGCAAAACAGTTCAGCTTCTTCCTTGGCATTGCTCGTTTGCTTAAGCAACCATCATTTAGCATTGCAGAGTCAACCCCTTTTATTATACTCCAACAATGACAGATATTTCACAACTAGAAATGATCTCTGCCAGCTTGCTCCCAGTTTTTTATTGAGTTCAAACTTGAGCCATATTTGTGTCTAATCCTTAGAGTGTGTGATTAGTAGTTATGAGTCTATTAATACAGCATTGAAGCCGTTGCATTTTGGCTAGAATCTAGTTGATCCCTTTACAATGTTAACACCACTTAGACTCGATAAACTGGCCAAAATATCTAGCCCAGAATAAATTATACCCTAACACAATTGTCTTCTGTCCTGCTGAGATAGTTAAGGTGGTAAATCTTGTTTTAGCTATGCCACTGCTTGGAAATGGGATTAAGGGGAAAAAACCCACAATTGCAAAGCCTCTGCTAGAGGTCAGCTCACACATGTACGTATCTGGCAGCCTCAGAGAGGCAAATACATAATCACTGCGGTATGCAATCCATAGTGTAGGTTCAGACTCGATACAATTACACCATCAGGAAGCAAATAATTGGCAATCATTTGCAAAAAGCCACATTAGGATGGAACAGTCCTATACCTTCCCAAAGATTTATAAGCTACAATTGTAATTACCTCTTTGAAACAGCACAGATAATGACCTCTCACAAAATGTGCATACAACGCCCAGACATCGCTTTTACTCTCTTCTCAGAAGACAGGAAAAACAAATGAAGTTGCTTATTTCATTGTAGCAACAAAGATCTTGCACTGAAGGGAAAATGATTCACAGTAAATAATTTCCAAGAGGTGGAAATAGTGGGTCTAGATGTAACAGCCCTGCCTTTGAACCGGAGTGGAAAAACGTAGAATTCTGTCCAGCAGACAAAAATATCTGCCTTAGTACCAAAAGCACGTCAAGGTGGGCATGACTAGCAGCTCCTTGTCCAGATAGGTGAAGTCTTTGAAGATGAAGGCAGTAGCTAAGTTCTGACCTGGAGTCATACTGCTTCAACTGCTTGTTTATATTTTTACATGAAGAATAGATGAACAGAAGCCAGGAGCTGAAGAAGAGAAGGAGGCAGAATCAATTACAATGTACTCAGAAAATTGGCAAAGAGAACAAAACAAGCTAGTGAAGTGAAGATGGGGCAGAGATGAAGGTCAGGATGAGCCAGGCAGTGTGAAACCCAGGCAGAGGAAGCAAAGATGACTGTACACCAGATTTGCGTAACACGGCTCCCCCAGGCAGCACGTGCAGAGAGTCTGTACATTGCAAGCTGGTCCTGCTACATACATGGCATATCCCTAAATTTCCCCTTTCCCTGGAAGGGAAGGAGGGGACTGGAGCAGAGGCAGCCGCATGGAGGATAGCCCAGCATCTTCTGGCCATTGTGCTCCAATGCTCTACAGCGCCGGAGGGCAGCTTGCCCTTGCTCTGTGAGGACTGTCACTGACCCAGTCCTACTCACCGACTTATTCCAGGTATTCCAGTGGGGAATATTTGCTTGCCATATTTCCAAGAGAAACAGTAAAATACTAACAGTTCTCAGACATCAGACTCAACTGTCGAGAGCATGTCACAGGACATTTCCTTGACTGTATCATGCATTTTTATTGGCTTTGTGTTATTCACCCTCACTTAAGATAATAGGAAGGAAGGAAATCGTAACCAAGATCTATGCTTTAAACCAAACATTTACTACCACTACTTCCCTACATCCCTGTCTGAGTCAGGAACAAACAAGCATTGCTTCCCCAAGCCACCCATACTGTGAAGTGTTCCAAAACCAGAGTTTTTCTTTTAGACAGTGAAACAGTTGTGAGCTGGGACTGGTTGAGCAATAAGGGAGGTAAGAAAAGGTTCAGCTACAAGTTGCAACCTCACCCTGAGCACTCAGTAGACTTCTGCATTTTTAAAGTTAGACCCACCTTCATCACATAGAGATAAAGGACATCTCCACTGCCTGAGGGACCAGCTTCCCTCTTCTGCCATATCACTTCCCAGATCAGTCACTTAACCAAAATCTGGTATCCTCTGACATGCTACAAAAGTCAACTGCATCATAAAATCTACATGAACATCCCCAGAACTCGTATAGTCTTGGTTCAAGAAAATGAGATTGACATAAGGATCTTAGTGTAGGATCAGTGAATAACGTAGCAATCCTATTCCAAGAAATGCAGGGTGAGAAATTCTTCTGAGAAACAGAGATAAGAAGGAAAGAGATGGTAATAAGTGAGTGTAATGAGTCACGGATAAGCAAACAGGTGGGCAAAACCTAGATCTAGTCTAAAAGGATACGAAATAGGAGCTACTTCTGACCTGAAAGTATTTCAGAGGCATTTAAGTGAAACAAGCCAGTGGGAAGGATATCTACCACGCCTTTACCAGGTAATAGATGTTTTCTCATCTGAAAACTAGGGGATAGAGTTAATATCAAGGCACAAATGAAAACACAAGTACAGTTCCAAATGCAGAACTACTGCCTTGACAGATAGTAAGGATGGAGCAGCATGTTTTGTGAGCTCCCATGTACCAAATCCATAGCAGAGAATCAAACTTAGGTTCTGGCTGGGCACCTTTGATAAAAACAAGTTTTCCTTAAGCAGAGACTTGGAAATTTTGAAGCACAGAGAAGGGTGCAACTTTCATCACTCAAAAGTTTGGCGCAACATCATCTCTAGACAGTCAAAGAACCAAAAATGCAGGGAATAGCATGGAAAAAGAAAATGGATTTCCACAGCACACTGAAGAGAAGAAACCCCCTCACAAATGCCAGAATGGGACTTTCAGTCTTGAGCCCACACCAAAAGCTACAAATAAGTAATTCTGCCCAGAACTCTTTCTTTTCCCCAAGCACAGAAGATCTTCCCCCATTCCCCACAGCACCAGTTTCCCCAGCCCAGCTGTTCCAGCTGCTGCCACATGGTTGCTCCTGGTAGGCAGTGGGATGCTGCAAGCAGAGGCTGTATTTTTAATACATTTCACCTGAACATGAAACCCTCTTGCACAAACAATGGTGTGTGCACAGACACATGCTTCTTTTGCTAGTCATGAATCAGGGGGAAATACGGCATCTGTTGGCTTTAATTAAAATAAAAAGGTCAGACAAAACCCAAGATGTGGGGAAAGGCTCAAAACAGCAAAGCTATTAACAAATGAAACTGGATTAGTAGTTGTTTTCCCGAAGACCACACAATAAGGCTGGTTTTTTTTTTTGTCTTTTTCTTCTTTTTAAATAAAAACTGCTTCACTTATGTCACTCAAACCAATTCAGAGCTTATGCCCACTGCCAGAGACTTCAGCTGGTGAAGGGCTGTCATGTACGTTAATAGAAACTTCTATTCATAACTTGCCTGAGGTTACGTCATTTTCTAGAGATGCCATCCAATCCATCCTGCTTATGAGTAGATTCATAGATGACTGCTTGGGAGTCACTTCAAAAACCATCCAACCCTGACATCTTTCTTTGACAGAGCAATGTGGGGTGCAGGAGGCAGATTCATCCCGGGATCCAAATCAGAGCCCTCCTGCGCTGTACTCGGAGCAGAAGGAGATCCCCGTGTTAGTTGTGCCACCCCTGCTCCTTGAATGTCAGGTGTCAGCCATATGCCAAGGAATACTTTGTCATCAACAGGAAAAAAAAAAGACCAATAAAAGCAGGGTGACCTCTCTAGCTCTGGAGTCCTGCCTGCCTTTCTGTCCCTAGTAGCCTGGGGAGCTAGCCTAAAGTTAGATATAAGAGTTAATAGTTCTCCACAGATATTTTTTCTTGCTTGTGTATGTGCAGAAGTCGAGCTTTGGAAGCCCACTGCAAGGCATTGTAAATATTACTCAGGGGTGCTATTGAATAAAGCCATATAAAAACGCACAGGCCTTACAGCTGGGCTGCAGCTAGTTTCTCCTAACCTTTGCAAATCAGAAACAAACCCTCTGTGCAATTAGAGAGGAAAAAAAAAAAAAAATTGAGATTTATACTGGCACCCGGAGGCTTGTGGACATAGTTCAAGAATATGAAAAATTATGTGTAAAATTCACATGGGGGCATAGGGGAATTCAACTTAACCATAAAAAAAAAAAAAAAGCCCATGCAATTCCACAACTGCAATGTATACAGAGTGAGCAGGATGGAGGGGAACTTCTGGGGCAGGGAAATGAAAGAGGCCATCAGAAAAGACGGGATCGGTTGAGGAAGCATCTAAAATTGATAGTGCTGATGAAAGAGGAACCTTCAGCGCTTTCCTTTGTTTGCTTATCCATTTTGCCTCTCCTCAGCTTAGCAGGGACACTCAGCAACATCACTCCCATGAGTTAAGACCGCAACAGACCTCTGGGGCGGATACCTTTATCCAGAACTGATGCTCTTTTACTGTAACTGCAAGGTCGTGCAAACTAATGCTCTTTCAAATTCACACGTTAATTACCCCAGATTATGTCGCCTGAACGCCCTCATGCAGGCAAACCATTAGACTTCAGACAGATCCATCAGACAAGAGGATTTCCACAGTAACCATCACTCACAGTGCTTTGTGGCACAGCAGTTTGTTCCCCCCGCCCCTTCCCTCGCATTTGGAAGTTGTCACAGGCACAGAAACTGCCAGCATCCAAAAGGAGGAGAGCCATTTATTCACTGTTCTCTGTCCTTGCCGGGAAGTCACAGAAAACCCCTGAACTTGTCCCTCCTCAGTGAACCCACTCACCAGGAAGGCGGATCTCCCTGTCTGGGAACCACAGAATTGAGTAATCAGGTCCCAAGGCAGCTGCCAGCCTGGCCTGGGCAAGGGATAAATAAGGCAAAATAAGCTCAAAGCATGAATCCATGCATGACGTTTCCAGACCGACTGCTAATGTATGTGTCTCCAGAAAGGTGCAAATGAGTAAATGGCCCATTACATTTTATGTGCTCCTGCCTTTGAAGACAACTACTAGCAGGAGACAGCGTGCACACATTATCTATTGCTTATTTAAGATCGATGTTGCAAAAGGCTTTGGGAAATTCTTTTCTTTCAAACAGGAAAAATATGTTTTTGATATAAAACAAGTCTTCCAGCCCCAAATTTTATCCTGGACAGAGCAAATTCAAGTGCTTTCTGGCCACAAATTCACAGTGGGAGAGAGAAAACTGTTGAGTGTAGAACTGCTAGTGCTGTTTAGCTGGGACCTCTTTAGATAGCTAAGACGTGAGTCATAGAGACACCACCACTAAGCTGGTCATTCATCAAAACCAATCTGTCCACAGACACCACAAGTCCTGTTATCTCGTTGCCAGACACTACATTTTCCCCTATCAGTCTGCCTTGCAACCTGGTCCCCTCACGGTCTCACAGTCTTCATCATTTTGGCCTTCTATGAATTTCTTTCCTCGCAAGAATTTTCACTTTATCCACCAGGTAACCAGACAAAGAGAAGGCCTAGACAGACCATTTCCACATTTTTTCAAATTAACTTGCTGGCTCTTGGAAAAGCAAAATAATTTCCCCCCAGCTATCTTCAGGGGCCAGGGAAAGAGAGAACCTGCACAAAAGCACCGATCAATTTAATTTTACTGACTTTCCTCCTCATCCAGTGAAAAAAAAGTTCTCAGAGAAGTTAGACCTGGTTAAAAATGTCTCTTTTCTGCAAGAGGCAGAGCAGCAAACAATTTTTTTTTGGGGGAAAAAAACCCTTCCCTAAAATCAAAACAGTAAAAACATATTTGCCCCTAGATGAGAACCACACAGGATATGTATTAGCCATGTCACTTAGTGCGTGATTAGTGAGCTGTTAGAGGCTACAACAACGAGACAACTGCAGTAGCAAATGCACAACAACCCAAACTGGAAGGTTTTCCTTAATACAGACCTAAATTATACAAGTGGCTCTAGAAATAGAGCTCTCTGCAGAGCATTGTGGAATTTCAGATGGCCAGTGACCATCTAAAACCATTATTTGCTTGCACAGGGCAAAAATCAGACATCCTGAATGACAGCTCTTTGTTTCTTCATTTTCAGACTTAGGAACCAAATCCACAATTGCTTCTTGTGCATGGCAGAGCCAAAGTTACTCCGTGCAGAGATCAGACACTGAGCCATCCAAGGTGGCTCCACTCACATCTCCAAAGAACCTTGCGATGCACCACATCTTTCTTTGCAAGAGGAGCCGAGTAAGCAGCAGACAGGCTGCTCGCCTTCAAACCTCTCACTTGGAATGATTTCCACCCAGAACAGCCTCCAAATATTGGTTTAGCTGACTGCAAGGGAAATAAAATAACTCCTGAAATGTTTGTACCGGTGCTCCTGCTTGGTGTGTCTCGACCTTGTGAGCAACCGTAACACCAATATGCCATCTGAAGCAGGGGAAAGTGGATACGGCTCCAGCGACCAGCCCTGTGCTTAAGCCATCTTCCACCCACTGACACCTGGATCCAACAGATTTTCCATTATGTTACAGCAACTGATACAACTTCCCTTCCCCTTTATAGTGTCTGTGCATATCTGATTAATTCTTCTTTCTCACAGGAAGTCCAGCAGCCATAGACTACCGTTTTATTAGGTAGAGTATATCCAGATGATTTCAATAAAGCACTTTTTAAAAAAAAAAGAAAGAAAAAAAGAAAAAAAAGAGACTAGTTTCCTGGTATTACAATAAAAAAAAACCACCCAAAAACCAAAAAAACCCCAACTACTTGGAGGGAATAATTTCAGATGATAAATCTGCTGCCATACACCAACAGTTGTATAGCTGATTAGAAACAGTGCATTGTCCCAAGCATGTCCCCTCTGACTCCCCACTGGGAGCACTGTGAGTCCCAGCGGTACAGATATGAAACATATTTCCCCCCCAAGATACTAATATTGATAATAAACTGGTAACACTCAACAGCTATTTCTTGACAGAGAGAATGTATCGGTTTATGCACGTTTTTGTAATATTTAGATCCAAATACACTGAGCGTTCTCTTACTATAATTTAAATTCTCAAGTCTGGCAAAATTAGAACAATTCACTGTCAACATCAAAACCATCAAGAGCTAAAGGAATGTATTGAAGACAATGGCAGAAGCATTACGGGTGCACTCAGTACAATCCAACTGTAGCCATTACATATAATAATTTATTCTTACATGAGTCTAAGACTGGATTTCCATTATGCAGCATGCCAGTCTCTCATCACAACACTACACAGGGAAGCACACAGGCGATGGAAAGAAGAGCACGATTAAAAAAAAATAAAATAAAAAAATAATCACCTGTGAGCATCACAGTTGCATTTGAAATGAGTTTGTTCCAGGCAGACTGTTCCACTGAGGTTTGCTGCGTCAGCGCTTGCAGTACGAATCTTAAGCTTATAAACTCAGGCATTGCCCCCAGAAGTCATTCAGGGGACAGAGCACTGCTGCTAAACGCAGTGCAAGATACTGTTCCCAGAGCTGCTCAGGGTTAAAAAGGGGAATTAAATGAACATGAAGGTGTAACATGCATTTTCGCAGGCCGACTCTGCAAACACGTTCAGTCAGTTTGCAGCAAGAGAAACGCCAAGCTCTGCTGGCTCATAAAGGAATGGTTTTGGGGTTGGTTTTTTTGGTGCACATTACTGAATACAGACATTCACAATTTCTGTTATTTCTCATGCAACTGCTCCCCAAATCTCCATATATAGTTTCCTTCTTTGACCCCTTTACAATACAGCTGGCTCTCTTATAACACTGCACATTGAAATCCCAGACCTAAAATATGGACTTAACTGATGAGAACAGATTGATTTCAACTCCACATTAAGACCGAGAATAAAGTATGTGGAGTCAGGACTCTGTGATTAAGTCCAAATATCCTTTAAAATAATTTTTGCAAACGTTTATTTGTATGGCAAGAGGAGGACATCCTCCCTGCTCACAGATGCTCTGAGAACAGAAAGCATAATAAATTGTGAAATAGGAGTATCTGTCTAGCTAATAAAATAATGGTTAAATTCACAGGCAAACGACTGACATATGTTAGCTCTTCAGTTATCCAAAAATCTGTAACTCTTTTAAAAGCGCCCGGATATCACAGCTTATTGCATGCAGGCAGACTGCAATAAATGCGTCTCTCCGGGTGGGTGCCTGCGCGTTGACCGCTGGCCCCAACTCTTCCTTTTAGCATCAATGACCAAAAATATCAGACTCCGAGTACAGCAGCGATTTTTTGTCGTATCTTGAAAAGCACTGCTTTAATTAAGAACGGCGTTAGATCCTTGTGTTTGTGTAGGTTGCCACTCCGGGCCGTCCCTGTAGCGTTGGATGTTTGTGGTCTACTCAACTTCCTGCCGCTCCATCACTTCTCGCTTGGTGCTTGCCATGAGATATGTCGACTACAACATCTGTGCATGTAACATCAAAGATTCAGTTTAGTTTACATTCTGGCGAGATGAAGTAAATGCAAGTTGTTTGGGTCTTTTTTAAATTTATTTTTTCCTCCTTTTCTGTTTGCTCTTTAGAGAAAGACATGCCACCGATGGGTCTCAGTTCAGTGCCAGATTAACGTAACGAAGTACTATGGCTCTCTGCCAAGGTTGCTGCAGGTTCTCCCCATGGGAGGAAGGAAAAAATATTTACAAAAATTATCCCATTTTAAGGTATGGGAGGTGGAGGAGATTGCAGGAGGAGATGGTCTAGTCAAACTCAGAAATGAAAACTAGCCTAGCAACATCACTTCTCTTATTCCTCCTTCCATCTTCTTATCTCCAGATGACACAAGTTTACTGGGGGAAAACAAGTTTATTTGGACAAACAGCTGCATTAAGGACAAGAAACCTCACTCTAACACCTAGATGATGAGACAATCACTTATGAACTGTTCTAGAGAAAGAAATCCAGTCTGATAGGTAGGACACTTGTCTTGCATTCAGACTCCAATATATTCTGTCCTGTCGTTAATTACGCACTGAAATATTTTGATGAATCTGGATGTGATTCCCACTGCTTTAATGCCACATTGTTAGAATGAGGACAGCAGTATTTCTCTACCTTCTGCATTAGGACAACAACTACATAGAAGCCACAGATGCTCAGATATCACAGTGATGAGAGACACGATGGCTCTAGAGAGCTCTCTCAGTGCAGTATCTGTCCTCTGTTCTTGCAAACCCCCAAAATCATCACATATTAAAGCTACCCGTTTTCAGTCTCCCTCTAGAAGTTATTACCAGTACAAGGCTCTTCGGGATATCAGTTACTGGTATAGAAGCCAGAAGAAAAATGAATGGAATTGAGCTACTTAAGGCTTTAATGCAGGACCTACATGCAGCGGTTCAGAGTAGCTGGAAAATTTGCAGAGCTGCTGCCCGAGGTCCCAGTCCATCCCACAGAACAAACGGTGCGAATCCTGCCAGCAGCGGTTCACAGGTACAGACCCTCCCAAATGCACCATTAACTTCTACCCTCTGGAAAGCGTGCCTGGATTAAGAAAGTCCTGCATTTCTCCCTTCATCCGTAGCCACATACGCACAGCAAAAACGTTGGTATCAGGTCAGGGGGTCTAAGGCAACTTCTGGCTATTTTCATCTTAGCAGGTACTGCAAGGAAGAATTGAAATCTCTCAGCTGCATAAGGCCTGTATCCGTGTGGGCAAAGCACTTCTGGCGTTTTTCTTTTTTAAACAAAGCAATGTCCCCAATGACTAGTTTTTCCTCTTTGAGAGGATTTACATTTTTCAATGTAAATTCTATACTGCTTCCTCATGCATGTATATATACCCATACATTTATTTCTTTGTCCAATTATAACCATATAGTCTCTGAAACTCTCTTTTGAAACTTACAGCAGGAAAAAGCCACTGGTTCAACAGAGAATATTGACTTTTTCCCCCCCCTTACTGGCCTGGATATCTGCCCAAACAAAGAGCTGGTTAAAGACAAAATACAAAGAACCCTTTTGTGAGGGGCTAAGTTCACCTGGGAGAAGTATTAATGAAGTCCCACAGGGGTGGGGACTCAAACTTCCCTGCTTTCAACGATAAAAGAAGCCAGGCTGAGAACACCGAGTACCCTGCCTTCCCCACCCCTTTCTCTTTAAACCCCGAGAGGGAGTGCTGTCTTAATTGAGAATTAGGGACCTTTCTGCCTTTAATCTATAGGGTCTGTGAAGAAAGAAGCTAGATTTTCAGATGGCAGACCAGCTGCTGCATGGCAGCCAAGAGTCTAAAGCAAAGTTTATAAGTAGGTCAATACAAGAGGGCTGTTAACTCTGACTGAAAGACCTTTAAAGAAATCAATACCATAAGCAATAATTACATGTGATAGCAATACAAATGACTGAACTCAGAATATGGATGTTCTAGTGTGTATTAAGTCATTTGATCAATTTTCTTGCTACTACAGAATTCAAGGAACAAGAGCATTGCTCTACCGAGAGATTAATGTCCACTCTAGTCAAATATCACCCCTGACATTAACTGTGTAAATTATAACACTCTGATAATTATTCACCAGCTGTGCTGAGGAACATTTTTCTCTGACCTTGTACATTCAATTATTAGTTTATAGCCTAAAGTTGAAATATTCAAATGTCTTTATTTGGTTTTATTAATATTTAACTTTGAGCTCTTTGTCTTAAATGTTACACCAAAGCATGGTCCTGACAAATTGTGCATTATGGAATGTATATTTAATTTCAGCCCTTTGTGCACATCGAAAAATAAGATAGTACACTGCTCCTTGTTTATTCACTCTCAAGGGATCTTGAAAAGGTGGATGTGCATGAACAAGGGGCAGTCTTCATGAACAAAGTGGCACCTCCAGGGTCAGCCTTCTGCCTGGGCAGGGCAGGCAGCTGTAGGAGCAGAAGAGCAAGCCCAGAGAAGAGCATAACCCAAGGGATCGGACATATCTGTCCACCCTGATGATGCTACAGCCTTGGTGAGCCAGGCTTTTGGCTGCTTCCCTGCCTATAGGAAGGGACAATCACTTCAAAAGAGAAGGAAAGGACTGTTCCCCACACAGCCTGTCACTACCCCAGTAATTGCAGGAGAGCAGAGCCCAAGGAGGCAGGCTAATAACATCTTCCATAGGACATTAGAACTTCTGAAAAGCCTTGAACTAGCTTCACCCACTTGTGGGAAGACTGCACCATGATACAAACGCAGCCCTGCTTTCCTCTAAGATGAGTCCTGTTTCCAAGGACCTTTTGTGTTTCATCTTTTGCTGCTCAAGTTCTGCTGCTTCTTTAGTGAGAGCATCAAAACCTCTGCCTGTGGTGCTTTTCCTCTGCAAAGCAAAGAAATCCATGCAAGGTGTGGGGACGCAGCAGCTTTTTGCAGTGGTCACAGCTTTAACGAGAAGGGCATGTTCGCAGCTCTTCTCATTTATTTTGAGGTTTACCTCTTCTAACTGCCCCACAAGGCTCCTTCTCCATCTCCAATGCACACGCAGTTCCAGTTACACTGTACGTCATCACAGCTTGTTGACGAAGGCTATGAAACAACCCTGGGTTTGTGAATCATAGCTACTAGAAAATTTATACACGTATTCATCTCTACTGAGCACAAGCTACTGACAAAACTACACACCTCTCTCTTGTGAAGGCCAAAAAAATAACAACTGAGCGATATTAAGAGCGCATATTTTGAATGAATAATTCAAAGCTAAGAACAATTAAGACAGGCTGCCAAGGCAGAAAGATTTATGGTATCCAGGAAGCCGCTATTTTAAAGGAGACATTCTTCAGACTTCCATTAGAAAATAAAGTAAAATAGTTTTGATGAGCCAATTTCCTTTTCCCCCTTTTTTACATTCCCCAACACTGGCTAGGTTTTTTATCACTTTACTTCCAAAAAAACTTAGAAATGCTGAGAGCATCCCAGCACTTGGCATTTATGCACTGTCATTTCAAGTCATACTCATCTTTCAAGAGAAATACTATGATAAGCCTATAATATGCTTTTAAGCAGGGGTCTCATAGAGCAAGCACTGTGAAGACATTTAGGCTGGACTTCAAAAAGTGAAAATTTCATAGCTGGTCAAATGCTTTTGCTGTGAGCAGCTTAGTTATTTTTTCATTGTAGAAGTAAATCAAAATGAATCTGGTTAGTGTTCTTAGATAAATTATTCTGTCATTTGAAAAACAAGTCTCTGTAGACATAATTGAAGGTTACTGCTTTCTGAAACTTGATAGAGGGTGTAATGACTCCATTCGAGCTACACTTAACAGGCAGCCTATTATGGTAAGTCAGTATAACATTAAACAGGATATATTCTATTGCTTTTGTTATGAAAAACCTATAGCAAAAAGCCAGAAACACGCTTTTTGGGGAAGCATAACCCAAGATTTTTTGCAAAGATTTCTTAAGAGAACTGAAAAGGTCAGAGTTTTCCAATTCATCAACAGTTTAAGTTAAAATACATACACAAATTCATTACCTGGGGTGAACACACATAGGCAGGTCTTCTGTCTTTGTGCAAGAAAGGGTCACCTAGATGCTGAGCTTTCTCCTGGGAATGCAGGAGTACCTCTTTCACCTCAGCCTCAAGTACCACAGGCCATCTTCCAACCAAAAGTAGCCACCACAACTGTCACTTAACATCTGTAACCTCTCCTCTCAGCAGAAACAGGTGGACTCCTGTTAATCACAGAAACACCTTGATCTTCCTTTCAATCTGAAAAGATCCCCCTTGCTCTGTTAGAGATGGTTTGCAAGCAGCCACTGAGGGGCTACAGGTGAGCAGCATTGCCTGATGGCTGTGCTACACCCTCCTCATCACCACCTGCATCAGCACACCTGCACACACAACCTAAAGTGCAGCCCTTCTTCACGAGCAGAGGGAGTTTGAGCTGTAGGCTTACTGAGTTATCCTATATATACATACATATAAGCTTTAAGCACCTGCTTCAGCCTGTGCATAGTCTGCAAGGTACAAAAGCACAGCAGTGAAGTTGGGAGCATGTTGAATGAAATGCTTAAGTGACTCAGAGAATATTAATAATAATCTCACCTGCCAGATGTAACGTTACTTTATAATTCTTACAAAACATACTCGTGTATGTATGCATACGTATATGAAACATATAAACTCACCCAGCTTTTACCCAGATTGCAGACATGTAAGAAGCTCTGTACATCTGAAGTGTAACGGGCACCTTGCTTCTATTATGTAATGGGATTTATCTCATGATCACCATATTAGAATTTCAGTGCATAAGTGTTAAAGTAATAAAGTACCAGCACAAGCTTAGTTTTTTTGGTTCAACCCGAAGACTGATGGATATTCTCCCAATGCTCGCTGAAAGGTTTTATTTTATTAGGTCACATTACAGAACTGTCTTCCTGAAGAATGAAATAAATTCATCTCCTTGGTGATAGCATGCTTGACTGACATGATGCACTCACCAACATCTTGTAGACAGCTGTGAACATTTGCAGTGGTGCCAATTAATCTATGATAGCATCAATGGAGACAGAGAAAGAAAGAAGCCAACACAAAAAGCTCTATTGAATAACATAATAAATGAGTGATGCAGGTGTTCTGTGACTTGGTTTAATTTTTTCAACCTTGCAGAAAGGTAACACTTGAGTCAACACCAGCCTAAGTGTATCCCAGTCACTGCCTCTTTGCTGCCTCCTCTCAAATGACAATGTGTAGCCCACACCGAGTTTTACTCACAAGCATAAAGCTTGTGCATATAATAACTAGTTTTTTCACGGCACAGCTGGGTGGATGTTGCTTTCTAAAATGGCTTTCAAGGCTCTGACTTTGATGATATTTTCAGGATTCTTTTTTATGGCATCAGAAAAGATATAATTTAAAATAACTACTAGAAGCAGCTGCGATGTCCAATGAACAAAATGCCAAAAGTCAAAATGATGAGCCTAAACCTCATTGAATTTAACGGGATGTAAGCACGTGCTAGTTGCTTTGCTGAATGGAGGGCCTTGCAGTCTCAGCTTAATGAGCTGCTTTGCAAGCTCTGAGCTAAATGGAGCTTGGAATCTTTAATGACCAATCTGTGTAAACAGCAGCTACTAAATAACATTTTAATGCCCTGATGATCTTTTAACTCAATAGACAAATGACGAGGCAATTTTAGCTAGCATCATAGAGCTAATGCAGCAGGGAATGCACTCTGGAAAGAGCAAACAGAGTAAGTAAGCAAGGATACAAAGGATGAACGGTATCTGGTACAACTTAGAGGCTCAGATCTGCTTCCCAGAAGGAAGATAGCCAACATTGTCCCAGTTCAGAATGTACCTATTTTAGCAGAATAGCTGTAAAGTGGTACTTTAATCATGATGTATACAGGCCAGGGGTTTAGAGCCATGTTTCCACTAATGCTAAGGGATGCAACATGATTAAAGCACAGTGTTGAAAAACCATCTTGGTGCAGTCACAGTGAAAACTGAGATGTGAAGTCCCAGCCTGGTAATATCACAGCTGTGTCAGGAAGGGCTGTGCGAACCAGGGGTAATGGAGCAAGGTCATTACCATCAGTACAGTCAGTTACTTCTCCCTCTGCCACAAGGACTGGGTTAGATGTCAGTCAAGTCGTGAAATAAACTCCTTATGAAAAAAAAATGTGGTTGAAGGTATGATGAAAGCAAGGCTATATACTTACAACACATTGCAATGTCTTTAAAGAAGTGCCGCCCGTTTGCCTGGAAGTGCACGAGCCAAGAGCACACCTAAGGTCTGCATTTAATCTGCTTATGGGCTTACAGTGACTGTGTGTGTAATATAGCAGACTGCAGGTGCAAGTACGCTGTGAACCCACGCTCCTGAAACTTGGCCACGGCTCTTTTCGCTTTAAATGACATTACCATTGGATCCTACTAAAGATGCCAGCTGCCTGTAGGGTCACTCAGGCTGGATCAAATGTGTAGAAACACTTCCAATATGTGTTGAGCTCTCCTGTTACCCACTATACACAGAAGCCTCTTAGTTGAGGCCGCTCCTTCCTTCCTCCCAGTCCTGTACCTTCATTACTCACCTCCTTTTCCCTCTCTCCAAGCTTTTTGTTCCCTATCAGACTCCTCGGTGCCTGGCAGTGCTGTTTCGTGGGGTGATGCTGCACTTGGCAGTCTCAGCTGGTCTGGTACTTTCTCTGCAGGGGCTTGACCAAGCGCCATTTCCAAGCCTCATGATCTCTAGGCTTCTCTGAACAAGCTGTGTCTCAAAATATATCACCACTTTCTCTGGGCTGAGAGAAACTCACAAACTTAGGAGGTCCAAAACCAATGCAAATACCACTTTCTTCCTCAAACGGAATGCAGGAGAGTAAAGTCTCTTGTGGGTTTGTACAGGTACCTTCAGATATGCAAAGGGGTTGGATTCAGTCCTGTCTGAACCCTGGGATGGAGTCAGTTACTATTTCCTTTTTGATCAGGTTCTTCCTTCCTCAGGGAACACACATACAGTTTTCTTGAAAAAACATATGTCATATCTATAACCTTTTTTACATAGAAATGAAGCTGCAGCCCATGCCATGCTTTCGTAGGTCTTTACCAGAAAGACATCAGTTTTTGGACTGGCTAATATCTCAGACAGGTTGTACCATCATGCTGGGGATAAAAACTGTTGCTTACCTGTTGGAGGCCAAACAGATTTTTTTTTTCTCCTGTTGTGTTTGGAAGTAGCATGAGAGAAAAAGGGGTTGTTCTAAATCGTGTCATAGAATCACAGAATGTCAAAGATGACAATCAAAGATGTCATGACTCAATCTTAAGCGGGCAGGAACACATGGGCCTGAAGAGATGTGTTTCATATTCCTCAGATACAGTAGGCTCTTCTTGAGTGGCTGTTGAAGCAACCTGGCCAAGGAGAATATGTGGGATGCACCTTCATTGGACCTGCAGGAGAGACCTGGATCCTAGAGGGATTCCAGGAGACACAGAGGTTGCCAGGGCAAAGGCAAGTACATGACTGAATCAGAGCAGAATTAATCTTTGAATTGCCAGTGCAGTAGCCTGTGTTACACACAGCAGCCCCTTGCTTTGATCCAGTTTGATTTCTTATTGTCTTAATACCCTAAGATGCTTATGTATCTTTCATCCTCTCTTCATTTGAGTCTGATTTATACCATCCATCCCAAGAATTAAAGCAAGAAGCCAAAGGAGAGTTCTGAACCTGTGGAAAACTTATCTTCAGGCTTTTGGGCACAGCTCTTCCCTGCTCGTCTTTTGGAAAACTAACTCCCCCAAACTGGCTAGTGACGCTGCTCCTGTCTGGCTCTCGGTGCCAGCAGCCGCTCTTGATCTCCCAGCCACAGGATGCTTCGCTCTGGGCAGATGAGCTGGCCTGTCCCAAAATGCTGATAGTAGTGAGAAACTTCTTTTCAATATTCAGCTAAGTGGTTCCTTCACTTAGATAAGCCATTCTTTACTTCTCCCGGAGGTTTTTTCTTTCCTTTATGTGGCTGCTGATCCAATCTATGTTGGTTTTTAATGGGTACATTAATTCCTCTTCTCTGAAGGTTTGCCAATTCATTATTTAATGGCTCCATCAAGACTAAAAAAAAAAAAATCTCCCTAAATCCATCCATCTCTGCAGAATAAGGGCTGACAAAGCTTTGTGCCCCTGATAAGGTGCAGAGGGAAAGTCATCCTGTATGTAAGCTAAGTGCACTGCAGTGGTGCATTGCAGCCCCCTCCACATCTCCTCCTGCACAGCTGGAGGTGGCACTTCTCTACCAGCAGCTTGCATAAAGCCCAGGTGGTAACATCACCTGTTCTGGAGGTTTCTTATCACCAGCCTGCATTTCCCCACTGCCCTCAGAACGGTTTTATTATATTTCTTCAGTCTGACTTTTTTCTGCTTATCAAATGACAGTCCAGTTGGAAGAGGCTGTTGTATTGTTTGCACAACAACGTAAGTGCAAACATGGCCGCATGGTTGGTGGTCCTCTCCTGTCTCATGGATTTATTGAGTCTGGATCTGACAAATTCACATAGCAAGCCTCTTCCTTTGCAGTCTTTTTATCTTCTGTTGCTTCTTCTTTAAATTCTTGCAATTGAAGCCATGGGACAAGGTAAAGTTCCTCTCCCCACCCTTTGTATAGTAGCTCAGAGATGGACCACTTTTCCATAGCCTTTCTGTAAGACATACTGTGACCCAGGATGCTCATGCCTTCAGGCAGCTTCTGTTTGCCTTTTACTTTCTGTTTGGCTCCTGTTCTTCCCTTCCTGGGATCCTTCTGCTTATCTCCCAGGCTGCTGGCTCTCAGGAGGCATTTCTCTAGGGTTAGAGCTCCTTGCCTCACCACAGGTTCCTGCAAGATGGAGCCCCACACTTCATAAATAACCTGATCTGTAATTAGCAAGATTTTCTGTCTCCAGACTTGCAGCTCTAGTCCTGCACACTCCAGTGAATCCCTCCTTGTTTCTTCTTCACTGAAGCTGAAAACATCACTCACCTCCTCTTTGAGATTGATGTGCTCATGTGACCCCTGGGCAGCAGATCCAGAAAATGGGCCTCTCCTCCTGAAAATAGCAGCTTGCTCACCTTGTCCTTATCTCCTCGCTATGAGACAGATAAAGATGTTGTTTCATCTTTATCTCCTCCAGCCCTGTTGCCAGTTCTGAATGCAGACTTGCCTCTTAATACAAAGTTTGTGTAAGGCTTTTTATCCAGTTGTCCAGAAAGGCTGAATCCCTTCAGGCTGCTCCTCTTTCCTTCCAATCCCGCCTTCTCCATTTTCCAGCCCTCCAGATGCTGCTTTGTGTTTCAACAATTGCACTTCTCTCTGCAGTGGGGTACTTGCTGACTGCTGCCACCGCAGCCCATGGAAGCCCATCCCCTTCATGATGGAAACCATCTGCAGAGTAGCTTCAACCACCATTCAACATCCAGTGGGGCCATCCACAGGCTGAATCCTGCAACTAGGGTCTCCCCACCACCTTCCCTAGGGGTTTATTGCCCCCTCATAGTTTGTAAGCACAAGGTGAATGATTCCGTAGTTTTGCAAGGGCTTTGGAGAGCTCTGCTGTCTGAAGCAGCATGCAGAATGGCATAGAAAGAGCATCAGTACACTGATAGTCTCCAACTCTGATGGACAACATCAACAGCTTTCTCTGATTTTTTTTTTTTTATCTCTGCCATATTAATCCACATGCATATAAATATGTTATTACTTACATCCTGGCCTCTGGAAATATTTGCTTCCTAAAGCTATTCAATCTGCCAAAAATCCTTCCCAAATTTAAGTGCTGCTGATTAAATTGTTTTGTTATTCTTCAAAGGCTACTTATGACAGCATATGATAGCAGAAAAATATGCTCTGCATTCAAAATTGTTTCATAGAAACCTCAGTAAAACATCATTTGGATGTTTTTAAAACTGCTGACAGATTCCCCAAGAACAGCTGTTTATAGACAAATTCCCCATCAGAAGAGCAATGACTGGGGGCTACCACATCACATGCCCTTTGGCAAATCCTGATACTATCTGAAAAAGTGACTTCAAACATTAAATTTCAGATCAAAACAGCACCCAAGCATTAGAAATGTTCAAAGTCCAAACTACACTTGGATGAGAATTTTGCAGATGCCTCTTCCAGCCTCCAGAGATGAATGAGACATCTGTGGATTTAGACAAATATTTCCATCTGACCTCTCCAGCCAATCTTAGAAGTCCACAAGACCAGAATATCCTGCCTGTAAGTGTGTCCCTGGGTGTGTGAGGTTTGTCTGTACAGAAACCATCATAACAGAAGGGGAACTCTGCCAGGGCATATTATAAATACTATTATAAA
>VZRU01009951.1:498608-547074 GCA_013398155.1 Pedionomus torquatus | reverse complement strand
TCGTCAAGAGACCTGAAGCTACTTTTACCTGCCCATAGGTACACATAACCAGGGTGCACAAGCAGAATCTGGCAATGGTGATGGGCCAATTCCACAATTTTATTTTGTTAGAGGCTGTCTAGTCTGCTGACTGCGGTACAGAGAACTGGGAGCTTTCCAGGACTTTGTATGCAACAGAATTATCAGAAAGCAGATGAGGACTGAAAGTGAAATACTCAAGGAGACTGGCCAAACCAAAAGCAAAATTAGCAGCCGTCTCTTCCACTGCCATCAGTAGCTCAACTGAAGATTTAATTAGGGGAGGTTTTAAATATTTTTGAACAAATATAGCAATACTTTGTATATCTTCGTTGCACAAATAAAGAATCATAGAATAGTTTGGGTTGGAAGGGACCTTAAAGATCATCTAGTTCCAAGCCCCCTGCCATGGGTGGGGACACCTCCCACTAGAGCAGGTTGCTCAACCTGGCCTTAAACACCACCAGGGATGGAGCATCCTCAGCTTCTCTGGGCAAGCTGTTCAACAAATACACGTGCAAGATTTAGAAAGTACAGCAATATTTTTATGGTTCTGTAAATTGTCTTTAGCCAGAAATCTTAGTGTATAACTGGAAATGAGTATATTAGGTCAAACTGCACCAGTAAGGGAAGGTAAGCTTGTTATAAAGGATTGAAGATTTTGCCTGGAGAACTCTGAGGTCATTTTATTCCTACTGAAAACCACAGCAGGTAGGGTTGCTGGGCTTGGTGGCCTTACATGCGTATCACAGGGATGCTGAACACCACAGTTCCCACTACAGCATCTCCCTACGTCCACATTTCTCCAACAGAAGCAGAAGCAGCAGACTCCCCCACTCCTCACCCCACCAAGGTCGGTTCATCTCTGATGTTACAGTAGCTGGTTAGAGCAAAAGCATACTTTTTCTTTTTAATGGCTTTACATGGACAGAGATTTTTTATTTTGGAACTTGGTTCTCATTTTCCAGAAAGCCATATGGGGTTTTTTGCACTCTAAGCAGCTTTATTTAATATGGAAAGTAGAATATCTTTTAAAACAGAAACCAGCTGCGTAGTTTATGGGTATCATCATATGGCTCTGCTTTTTGTTTCCTTACTTAACCAGAGTTTGGGGTTTCCAAGTTGCCAAGCTGCTAACACTAGTAAATGGAGTTTATTAGAGACAGTGTTTGTTGAACAATAACATTTTATGTAGTCTGTCACTGTCTAGTACCTTAGATGAGTTACACATTTCTGTTCCCTATTTTTGCCCTGATTTTTTTGGCACTTTAGATCCCATTTTTAGCTGTGCACACCAAAGAGCAAAACCAAAGACCTGATCTTGTGCATGCTTGTGCCTAAAATCTGCAAAGCCATTCCTGACCAAAGTCACCCAAATGTCTGAATAGGATCAGGCCTCCAAGGGTTAATCCTGCAGTGCTTTTGACTGAGCTTAACCAGTAGGAAGGGATTGGATGGCAGATGAAATACCTCTTCCAGGAGAGGGGCCTCTTTGCCCAGTTGTAAAAGATAATGTGTCCATCAAAAGGCTGTCCCACAGCAGTGATGTAGATTGGGGTTGGTGCAAAGATGGGGAGAGGCGTGGACCCTCCTGCAGTGACTTCTCTCCTCCCAAAGGCCCTGCTCAGCCTCTCCCTGGAGCCCTGGAGCCTCACAGCATTAGGAACAACCAAAACTTGCAGTCTAGAATGTCTCTGGAAGCTGCTCTCGAGGACCGTTTGCATCTGACTCTGACGGACATCATATTCAAACCCAGCTAGATGGCCAGAAGCAAGCACAGCTTCTGCTTGGCCCTTCAGTGGTTAAACTGCATGTGTGAAGCAAGGCATGACTCAAAGCAATTGAAATGTTAGAGGGCAGATGAAGTGAGGGTATTTCGTAGCAGCAGCACAGTTCCCCATTTCTTCTTTGAGCTCTGCAAATATAGTGAGTCAGCTCTGGTAGATATCTTTATCTTGTTATCTGTTGCTCTTCTTCCTCTAATCACAAAAGATTCATGCACTGCCAACTTTAAACAGCAGGCTTGCTTTTAATAGCACATTAGTAACTTCAGATGTCGTTAGTGCTCCCTTTCACCAGGATTCCCCTAGGTATTGGAGGAACTACGCTTTTAAACAAGCGCTCTGCGGGTGCAGAGCACGGCTGGCATGCAGAACAGGGGTTACACCGAGTTCCTTCTCTGATCAGAAATTACAGCTTCTTTGACTACTGCTAGCTCAGCTCTGAAGGAGGTGATTTATCTTCATGGTTCATAAAAATACTTCTTGAGAAATTTCCCTTTTCCTGTCCCCCTTTGGAATAACCAGATTGCAGCATGTCTTGGATTTAAAAACAAATATAGCCTGGAAAATAATATCTTTGCATTTCCCCCACTCATACCTTCTACAGTACACAATGGCTTCACTCCCAGCTTTAAATTAGATGAGTGCTATGTTAGCAATATACTTCACGTACAGACTGGGAGCAAGGCATAAATAATTCCAGAAAGTGGACTCAGTAGACATTTGTTTGCCAAGTATTAGCTGTTGCTAGAAGGTGATTCTGATGCTGAGTTTTAAGAGGCCCTTGCCAATAGGAAGTATTTTAGTGCTTTGTTTTCTTCAGATTATCTTTAGAACTTAGAAACATTACCCTCACCATGAGGAACTGGCAAAATTTGTAAATATTTATCAAATTTTGCAGTGTATGCATGTCAGTGTAACGAGGGTGCATGACCCCCGTGCAGTGAGCAGTGTCATTTGTCTAAAGGGGCTCTTGATCTGTATCTTTGTGCGGGAGGGCAGAGTGTGTTCCTGAGTGCTCTATTGCTTTTGTACAGAGCTGGTTTGCAGTTGTCACTTAAATTGCAATATACAGCTGAAAGATTAACAGCTGAGGGATCCACAACCAGGCACTGAAGGAACACAGAACAAAAGAACTGCATCTGTCCCAAAGTTAGGACAGCTTTTATTTATTTATTTTTCCTTCTCTTTGTGAAAAGGTCAAAATAAGGTTCTGATCCTTCCAAAACACATGTATGCCTAACATGATGTCGTGAATGGTCCAATAAAGTCAATAAAGACAGTAACCATGCAAAAATTGAAACATATGAATGCACTTTTGCAAGTCTGAGGAATGAGGAAAAGCAAACGTATCCCCCTGGGTTTTAGCAATCAGATAGCATATATATTAATAATGTGCAATACCCAGCTCGATGCATGGAAAGCCATAAAAATGTGAACTGTTGGAGACGGGTTCCTATATACAGAATTCCCTTGCTCTCAGAGGTATATCCATTGATATCTATGCACAAATCAACCGTAACAATAAGAATTTGTTTGGCACAAGCTTCCATCAGCTAATGGATAACACAGACCAAAAATGCTTCTCTTGCCTTTTGTTAACTCTGGAATGCTGTTCGTCACCAGAGACGATCCACAGCAGAAACGTACCCTGGGGCTAAACTGGGAGGGTAGCTAGAGCTAACCCATCTTTGTCTACAGAAACCTTCTAGTCACATAAATGTGTTTTACAGATGTCCAGTGGTAATTTACTCGGCCCAGAAGAATACACTTAATAGCATGAAGAGGGGTACTGGTTTTAATGCACAGCTAGTGAGCTGCTTGTCACCACCACCTGCAGCTAGAGCAGGCACTGGAGAGCATTTTACAGCCAATGGGCCTGATCCACTCTTGCTGGCACGAGGTGGTGCCAGATCCACCTTTCCCATGGATTTGGGTGTTGGCCAGCAAGAAGGGGTGATCCTGCCTTTGATCCCAGGTACAAGTGCTGCTACCAGAGCTATAGCCCCTCATCTTCAGAGCAAAGGGAGCAAATGGGGCTTGGGGCTGTCATGCTCTAAGCAAAGATTATTGCAAAACTTTAGATATAACCCCTCCTAGGAACTAGGGAATCAGAAATATCCTGCCCCGTGTGTCTGCCTCACAGCGCAGCTCTAGCTGACAGACAAGTTTGAGTCTTTGCTCCTCTTCCAGCACAGGCATTTTGTGTCCTGCCAGAATCTGGCACTCAGATTGGAAAGGGAAATTGCTAGTCCTTTCCTGAAAGTCAATTACTGCTGGTTAAATCCCAGATAAACTGGAAAAGGCCTGCCAAGAGGCCGTAAGTACATTCAAGGCCAAGTTTCTACAGGTGTCCATGCAGCTACAGTTGGCTCCAAGCTGTCACACCATATAGAGAGTTGAGGAACATGTGCACCAGCTAGAGGGATTAAAAAAAGCAGTATTAAGGAAGCTATTAAATTCATATCCATTTCCTAAAAACATGGAGTGCAATTTGTGAAAACATCCTTGACACTGGTCAGAGCAGAAGAGGTATTTCAGATACATGCTGAGAAGTTGGACGAGTGTGTTAACTTCCTTCCCCCAGCTTCTGGAGCGATTTACAACATCCTTCCACTAAAGGATCCAGAGGCATTTGGAGGGAGAAAAAAGACTTATTGGAAGATTAAAGAAATCACTGAGCTTGCCAAAGCTAACAAATGGACTCAAAGCTCAGATACTCCTCACTGGAAGGAGAGATCACACTTCTGGTTAGCAGGGGAGTTGGTACCAGTTTGTGCAGGACTTTGTGACAGCAAAGAGGTCCCAAGTTCTGCTTAAGAAAGGAATTGACCCTTGGCCAGCTGAGCCAAAGTCCAGAGGCCTCTGCAGGAAGGAGATACTAACGAACAATAATTTAGAAAGGAAAAAGGAACAGTTAAATGGACAAAACTTGCTCTGCCAGGGCACAACCCTGCTCTCGCCCACAGAGAGAGGTCTGCCATTGTCCCCAGTGGAGCAGGTCCCTTGCTCACGGTCCCAGGGTGAGACACACCAACGATGGTAACCATAACTGCTTCCAAGAATATCCCAGCATTGACAAACCCTGTTTCCTCTGCCCATAACTATTGAAAGCATCACTGAGTGAGGATTTCCATCCTTACTTTCTCTTACATTGTCCCTGAAGAATATGCCAAAAATTATTAGCTGCCTCTTAGCTGGAAAATTTTCTCTGCATCCGCAGTCTAATGTTCTGCGCTTTGTCTCCTTATTAATCATTCCATTATCAACCTGTACAGCAATTAGATGGAAGATATCCGGTATCTGGGATTTCTTTTGGTGAACTGTATTTGCAATAACACCTGCCTTTATTTTCCATGGTAATAACATTAAGTTTAATTTAAAACAATATGGCTTTTGATGTAATACATGTTTCTTTTTGATACAGAGGTTACACAACTAATGCAACATTGGTCACTATTAGCCTTCCTCAACCGTCAGGCATTTAAGATCAACTGATTTTCTTAAAAAATAAAGATCGGGACAATAAACAAGATATACTAGGGACTTTTCTATTTAGCTTTTATGAATATAGACCCTTGAAGGTCATGTTTAAACCCAAGATGAATCCAACCACGAAGATTAAAAATTGTATATTGAAAAAGAGAAGCTGAGGGTTTTAGGCAAGCATGAACACTTTAAGAACCTTGAAGTTATGGGCAGAACAGCAATATAGCAGCATGTTAACAATATTGTTCTGATAACACTGAAAGAATCATTAGTTTCTAATAGAGTTTATTTCAACCTTGTTTGAAAAGGATCAGCAACAGAATACCTATAGCTGTGCATTTCTGTAAAAGCTGCAGGATTTTCTCCAAGAAACTTATCTACGGGGAAGTTTCTCCTGTATAGCTATTATCAGGTTACATAAATCTATCTGATGTACTGTGCATGGTACAGGTATATGAGCCTGAGGTGAATAAGGGTATTAAAGCAATCAGAGGGTTTCTGTCCTGATACATCTCGATTAGCTACAAACCTCAATGCACTGCAGTCAGTAGCTGTGTGCAACGGAAAGCTTGAGTGGCTCAGCAAGAAACTGCTCTATTCCTTTACAGGTTGATACCATGAAAGCATCATTAAAGACCTAGAGACAATATTAGAATATTTGTTTCAACATCTTTCACCAAAGTTAGTGTTTATACTGCTGCAAAGCCTGTGAGAGTATTGTATTGTATTTAAAAGAAGCTGGGATTCTGCCAGTGAAACATCTACACTGCAAGATGTCAACTCTTCAGAAGGCTTTGTGAGAACGTATTGATGCTGATGAGACTTTCATCAGGAAAGATTTCTCAGCTCCTGGCCAGTACTCCTCAGCAAAGGCCAGAGAAACTATTACAGAGTAAGGAATTGCCTACTTCTTGGGCAGCTCATCAGGAACGTGGGAGAACCAAATTCAAAAGCCTGCACCATGACTCAGAGCAAGCTGCGCCTCCCAAAGCCCACGCAACTGGCCTTGCCCTCAGGCTCTCTATTATTCCTGAATAGGCCTATTTCAGACTTTTTTTTTTTTTTTTTAGAACCTTTTGTAAAGCCTTGAATTTGTGCTGATGCAGAACAGAAGCATCTAGAAAATCTTTGGGCATGGGAATCCCGTTTCTCTCCAAGCCTTCATACTGGTTTCTTTTTCCTGAAGCTATTAATTCAGCAAGAATTGGAGATTTCAGGGGAAAAGACTACAAATAACATCACGGGTGAATCCTCCTCTTCACAATTCACTTGAAAACTTCAATCAGCCCCAGTATCCCAACTAGATCAAAACACCAGAGCTATTGCTCTGTTCTCAGTTACGTGGTCACCCACCATCAATATCAGATGATTTTGTCTTCTAGTTTATTCTGCCTAGAGGAATGGCTCAAAATTGCTCAGAAAGTGCTGCTTGCTGCCTTTGGGCCTCTCATTAACAAGGGACCTATTGGTCTGCACATTTACAGCCCCTGACTTGATACACTTTCAGTAGCTAATAGCTCGATGCAGAGACCTGATGAGACTCCTTCTGTATCTTGGCAACAACAACTATAAACATTTCAGACATGCCTGGCTTCTTCTCTGTGGAGCAGGGCATGACCAGACGTTCCAATCATACAAAGATACAAGCATGTGGCAGGCAGGAGAGGGCTTGTTGCACACCACTGAGGGGAAAACACCCCAACTTTCTAATTCACTGCAAATTTCTCTGGAAGGCCATTTCCAGATTCAGATGATTTCCCTTGGCACAAGATCAGCATCAGACCCTGTCAAAGAGATCATGGAAGGATAAAACATAACCAAGAAGTAGAATCAGATGCCAGCAGCGTTGCCATCTTTCACTTGATTTTCCACTTGAAGTTCAACAATAAAATAATAGAGTTCACAAGAAATATAGCTTTCCAGCTGCAGTGTCTGCAGGTGTGTGATGACTGGACCTGTAAAGGCATCTTAAGCTCATAGATTTTCATAGGAGCTGAAGCAGTACAAAGCCTCCATGGGTTTGCCTTGCCTTTTATTAAAGGCAATGGTTGGTTTAGAAAGCTCAGCCCTAGGACAAGAAATAGAAGCACTGTGTTGATTGATTTTCCCTCAGCAAGGTGATCTCAATTGTATTCTGAGCTCTAGAAGTGTTTATCCATTTCCAGAGGATGTTTCAGCTCAAGTCCTTGGCTACATTCATGCTTCATCAGCACAGACAATAGCAGCTCTTGCAGACCCAACTGATCAAGCTTTCCACTAGCCACATGAAGAACACTGTCTCAGTACCAGAGCAGGTGAGAATGCCAATGCTATAACACTATCAACTAATCCTCAGATACTCAAACTACATGGTTACCAGCTAAATCTGGGTCTTCATTGCCAATTGGGTGCTATTTCAGGATGATATTTTGACTCCATGACACCGTACTTGCTCTACCTCAAGTCCTACCCCCAACTCTTAGATCTACTGAGATATACTCCCAGCATGGCTCTCGGACCAGAGGAACAGCATTATCAAACCATCCCTGATGGCACACAGCCTCCTTCCATTCCTCTCACCCCATACCTGCATCCAACTCGCTGCCAATCCCCCTTCCACACGATGGGATGGGGGTTACATCCTTTTTGCCTTCTGCAAGGAGTGATTTATGGGTAAAAACCAGCCTCAGCTGAGACCAGAGCTGCTTGATGCCTAATCAAAGCATGGGCAGAGCACCCATGGTTAAATTCATCAATGAAGCATTTCGCAGCAAGGGCCAACCCAAGCAACTTGTGACCACTATGCTGATAGAGAGAACCCTGCTTTGCTTACCTCACCTTACACAGACATGAAATACCGCAATTTTTTATTTCTGGAAATGCCACAAAAGAGATTTTTTTTCCACAACGCGAAGCCCAACGCGTCTCCTCTAGAAGCCACAAAACCATCCTCAGTAACTCCCCGTGTCCCTACATCAATTTTATTGCATTCCTCCTGGCACAGGGAAGGAATGAAAATGGATGATGGTAAGATATCTGCGTGTTTTCTCCTCGCTGCTTTTGCTGACTCAGAAATTTGAGAAGAACAACAAGCAGCAGCAGACAGCTTAACCTAAACCTTATCACACTGGAATCCAATTGTGTGGCTCGCACGAAACATTTCTGAGGCAGGCTATCGCGCTTGCTGTTTATGTTGCATCACAGAAAACAGCTGGAAAAACTGTAAACTCCTTAATTCTGTTAACCGTATAGAAAGTTGCTTGTTCCACTTGAGAACATTACACAACAGTGGCAAAGACTTTCTTTACTCAAGCTTCAAAAACATAAGAGGGGAAAGAAGCCTCGTTTTTATTGAGGCTGCTGCAAAGGTTCAGACTTGCTCTTTTTTTTTAAAAAAAAAAAAAAAAAAAAAAAGAAAAGAGAAACCTTGATGACTGCCAACTTTAATTGCCAAAAATGTGCTTTCAGTTATTTAAGTCCTAATGAGGTAAGTAGGGGAAAGGACAGTTTCTTATTTCTTGCTCATGACAAGAGGAGAGAGGGAGGAAGAAAAGCAACAGAGTAGCTGATGCTTTGGGGTGCAGATAATGTAATGACCCACTAGGCAAAGCTGTAGAGGCATCAGTAGTACAGTATGAAACTTGCCACTTTTTTTGCTAAGGAAATAAGTTTACTTGCTAATAACAGTAGTGAGGCATTACCCAGTCTCCAGAGAGAGCATGGCACATACACAAATGCTTTCCTGGGGCTGCCAAGTGCCTCTGGACACGTTAGGAGAGGCTGAAGTGTGGAGAGAAGAAAGCAATGAAAATGCAGGTGAGGGACAGCCACATTTTCTCATCTCCTGGCCACAATCTGTTCCCAGCAGTTCCAATGAAATAGGTTACCACCTCTCCTGTGTGACTAACACAGCCACAACTCAAATCAAAAGTCACCTGGGCTACACAGCAAATCCTAAATCTTTATACAGCCAAGGAATTCCTATGGACAAATAGGATGGAGCCTTCTCCTCAGCACTTATAGTACTTGTGTAACATCTCAGGATCAGGGTTGAGAAGCTCTGTCAAAGGGTTTTGCATAGGAATGACATGGCTTTGGAGGCCCTCTTGATTTGTAAGGGTCAACAAGGGGCATGGGATTTTGGAGAGGTGGGAGCAGAGGTGGATCTAGACAAATGGAGATAAGAGGGCAGAAAGGTATTGGGCTACCTTGGGTTTTGTTAGCAGTCATGCTAGGTGGAAAAGGCTGCAAGATATATTGCACAGGGACTTCTCTGGTCTCATGAGCCACTGCAGATTTGTATACTGCTTGAGAGCACTTTTGCCCCTCCGAGTGGCCCAACCTGGGGTCTCCCACGTCTGCTGATCCAGGAGGCAAAGAGAGCTCTTGCTCCCACTCCACTTTCACCAACAAAAATTCTTCAAGCAGCTTTTTTAGTGGCACATTATTGGCTCTAGTTATGCATGGAGAGAGAAAGCCAAGTTATAGTCCCCCCTCCCAACCCATGCTGTCTAACCATCCACTCCTCTCTACAGCCAGGCTGTGCTGACCTTGCCCATGTCCATTCAAGAACAGTTTAGTATTTTGTTTCAAGGCCATTCCTAGAATTAGGAACGGAAACTGGCCTAGGCTATTCAGACATCTTTGTACAATTACTCAAATAAATGCTTTCAAAAACAGTGTTTCCCAAGGTGGCTTCAGATTTGGCTACTTATTCCTACTTTTGTTTTGGCATTCACTAGCATTTCATGAAAGTATGTGAGTGCTCACATGCTGATCTTTGCTCCGGGACCTGCCCCAATAAAACAGGGCAGAAGGACTGATTTGCCATATGTTTTTGTACAGGCAAGATGAAGAGTTGCTAACGACAGAGCAGCGAACCTCCAGTGTCAGCATGGGGTCTGAGGCCAGCAGCACCTGGAGGCAGTCCTGTAATGGGCAGAAAAGGAGATGGGCAACAGTTCCTCCCTCTGGGGCAGCTGCTCAGCCTCTTGCGTTTCTGCCCCCAGGGGCTACAGGGGAAGGGACAGAGGAAACACTGACTGAAGAATAAGCAGCCAGATATAATCCTGGAAGCATCTCAAGTTCTATACTGTTCATAATTACCTATCATTTGCCTGATCCAAACATTCACTCCTCTGAAAGACCCTAATCCATTACCTGCCATGTACTGCCCCTTTATAATTCCCTCATCTGCACTGCAATGCTCCGCTAAGCTTTGATGTTCTGGCAAGAGCAGGGAGGCTCTGAAATTTGGGATTAGCAAACATCCGCAGGCGTGATGTAGGCTCTCCAACATCAGCACATGTTCCAGCATCTGAATCTAATAACGGCATGCCAAAATCTGCAGAAGGCAGCAAGGTGATTCCTCTTTTGGGTGGCAATGCCTGGGCCAGGAGAGCTGTTTGAAGCCAGGGCAGGCTGGAAACACATGTAGTGTCGGCTACAGCTGCTCTGCTAAAGGGAGGTCACGCTCCCTGCTGTCCCTCTATCCTAAGGACAGCCAGCTTGGTTAATAAAGAAATTCATTCTGGGGAGAAAGGCATTAACCCTTGAGCAATACTGCCCCAAAAAGGCATCATTCTGGTTGTGTGTCTGCATATCCTTTTTTTTTTTTTTTTTGGGAAATCACACACGCTGTTCATGAAAAAAAACCCTGTACACAAAATTTCCAAACAATGGTTTACATACCCTGATCAGGAGCTGAGCAGTAGTTCTTGCAGCATGATGCCTTTAAGGCTTTTAAATGCAGCAGTTTCCCCTGATGTGTTTGCAATCCTGTCTGATTCCTAGGTGTACATACAGTGGTTACAGCAGGAGTAGAGTCTTGTTTGCATAAATCTGAACAACAGCATCAAAGACATGAAAAAAAACTCCCACAAATCACACAAATCCTTTAACCAAAGAGTTCAGCATCCCTTGCATTAAAATAAAATCCTCGAGATCCAGAGTACTAATCATAAATGTGAGTATTTCTCTCTGAGACAAGAAGGTACCTTTGCTGAGCTCTGGGCTGACACTGAATACATGTTGCCTCAGACTGGGGTAACGTCTGTTTATAAGGTTCAGATGGAGGCAGTGTAAGTAGCTCTCCAATTTTGGGATAAACAGCTGCAAACAAAGCACAAGAAAAACCCGTTTTGTTTTGGTTTTGACTAATTTGTATTCACTGAGAGCATGGGGCTTGTTCCTGTTGTTGCAGCTGTAAATTTCAAGACGGCTGCAAGGTAAAAACCAAAATTGTAGAAGCAATTAGCCCATAGTAATGTCTAATCACTGCTGGCATCTAAAAAGGAATATAAAAATGAAACAGCAGGGATGTTTAACTTTGAAAACCAACTACTGCACAGGTGTAGAACTATGTTTGTTGGGGAAGTTTTCCTTGGCGTATTGATGTAAATTGTAAAACCTGGCTCAAAATATGGTGACATAAAGATTGCAGAAAAAGTATTATGGTTCATCACATCAGCATTTGAGCATAATTCCTAGGAAACTTAGTCACAGAAATCAAATGCTTTCCAAGGACCAGTCTCCACCAGATCAGTTAGAAAGTAATTATTTTCAGCTGTCCTTAGTGTGCCTCAAGTTCACGCTCTTCTGAGTCAAGAAGATTGCAGGTGTGATCCCACATCCTTTGCAGAGGCTCTGTGTGTGAGCAGGGGCCACCCCAGCAAATAAAGGTCACAGCACAGCCCAGTTCAGCAATCTGTGCTGAACCAAGCAGCCTGCAAAAGGTGCAGGGGTGTGTGTGCCAAAAACCTACATCAAGAAGCTGAAATAAATTAAAAATAAGCATAAAAGTCATGCTTGCAGTCTGGGTTCAGCTGCTGGGACCACCCCCAGCCAGGGGGCTGGAACCTCTCGTGGCTGCCCAGCTCTGACCACTGGGTGCAGGGAGCCGGGCAGGGCAAAACATTGATTTATTTTCACACATTTGGCACTTTTTAACTGATGTGTAATCTCCTTTGGAGCAGTGAGGTTGGTGCTGACCTCACCACATGAAAGAGCTCTCCCTGCTCTAGGAGGACCTTGCTATTGTTTTTTCTTGCAGAATTATAGCTGTGGTATATTGCTGTCTCCAGAAATGCATCTCTTGGGAAAATGTGCTTTGGGATCCAAAGATACAGCAGTAGATTCCACATTTCTCAAAATTAGCTGTTAGCTTAACTGCTGGAAAACATTGGAAGATTTTCTAATTGCGGACCCAGAAAGTCATGGATTAGTATTCAGGGGCACACAACACAGAAACACTCATGCCGAACACAAGGAACATCTGTGTCTCTATGGCAGTGGCACAACAACCAGCTTTAAGAAGATGGGCCTATAAATCATTTCCACTTCTAATGGGCCTATAAATCATTTCCACTTCTAATCCAACCCAATGCCAGCACTGGTCTGTGTCAGAGCACATCACCCTGCATAGCATCCTAACTCTATGCTAGCTTTATTTTTCCTCCTTTCTTTTTTTTAAAAGAGAAAGAAAATCCTGTATTGATTTAGATCAGTGTAGGCTAATCAAATCAGCAGTGGTGTAACAACAGGTGCCTGCACTGACTGCTAGCCATATATTTTCAGATGAAACAAGAAAAGGACCTCACAGAGACAGCCAGCTAAGGCTGTATATGGAAACAGAGGAGCAGTTAAGTCCACCCTGCAAAACTCCTACCTGTTTACTGTTTGCCCCAAGCAGCGTCAGTAGAAAGGCACAGTAATGCACATCCAAGAACAAGTACAGCCACCCTTGGTCTGAGAAGGTGAGAGCAAACCACCCGTACCATGCCTATGCTGATGGTGGAAAAACAATCAGTACAACTCACTTACAGCTTGCCTCCTTGCTCTTCCTCTTCATGAGCAACCATGCTGGTACACAGAGGGTCCCCATCTACCTGCTCATCTCCCTGCAGAACACCTACAAAGAGAGGACTAGAAGACAGGGTGTCTGCAGCCCACACCACCAGCAAGGAGCCTCCCCAAGCAGCAAACAGTAGAAACTGAAGCATCAGGGCTTTTAAGGAGCTTCATGTGGCCAGCTCATACTCCTAATGCTCCACCACAGGTGGGTAAATTGTGGGTTGCTCCCTGGCTGTAATGCTCATTAAGTGCTTGAATACATTATTTGGCTAGATGAAATGTCTCAGTAATGGGGTTCAGTTTAGATTGGTACCTGTAGGGAGTAATCTAGACACAGCTGGTCTTCTCAAGTGAATGAACAAGGTAACATCTCAGTGTCGCTCTATGTTCCTAGGGGAGGTGTTTCCAGACGCGCCTTTGGAGCCCTTCCAGTTCCATCAGACACAAAAGATGCACTGGGGCAAGGAACTGCCCCATCCCTTCTGCACCACAGGTGAGCAGGGTCAGCCCGGCGTGCTCTTCCCAGCCTCCACAGCAGACACAGGCAGATGCTAGTTTGCAAACCCACTCATGCACCGAACGCACATCCCAGGGAAAAAGTATGGACGTGTGTGAAATGTTCCCAGGTGGGAACTGGCCAGTGGCCGAGACATGAGCTGCTCTCAGAGCAAACAAGCAGTCAAGCAAACGGATGGGTGAGATCCATCCACTGTCACTATCAGCCTGGGGAAAACAAAGAGTGCCTGGGTTGTCACAGATTTCTTCCTCGTGATCAATATGGGTCATTTCTTGAGCTTATTACAAAATTTAATTAAAATAGTTTGAAACCCTTTTTGTCATTTTACTGCTCTCATTTCTGCCTTCTGGGATTTTTGTGGCTCTGCCTTTTTTCTGTTAGGTTTTTTTCATCATCATTATTATTTTCTTATATTTTTTTAAATTACATATTTCTGTCCTCCATGAACTATCATCATTTTTTATGACATAGTAAAGCTGAAACTGGGCTTTGACCCATGTATATTATGCCTTTGATAGCAAAATAAAACTGGAAAAGCATCATGCAAAGAAATTGCATAAAGGGCCACTGTGTATATAGTATTAGCTTTCTTTAATCCATAGCTGGGCACTTTTTCAAGGTCAAGAAAAAGAGATGCAGACTTAAGTACTTTTAACATAATCCTCCAATGTCACGTAAATCACAGAAGAAAAAGCCAGCTCCCACAAACACCAACCTGAAAATGTACATAGGTGAATCTGGTGGTTCTACAAATCTGATGAGGTTTTGCTGAGCAAGTCAAATATGTAGGTTCAAGGTTGGCTGAGCATCAGTATTATGTTCCAGTCTACCTCTACTGTCATATATTTAATCTCCCGTAATTAAACTTCTAAATGAACCCATTTCACAAAAGCTACAGTGCATGGAGTGAATCGGTGAGTATATTTTCGTAACCTCAAAAGCAACCCCAGATCAGGGTGGAGCTGCTCTCTGTGCAACAGCCTATGGAGCAGATAGAGATGTAACTGTCAAAGACAAAACTAAAAGAAAAAAAACCCAAAAACTCCTTTGGCTCAAGATTTTCAAGTTCTTTCCTGTTACTAAAAAATATTTCCTAAACACACACAGCAGACTATTTTGTTGCAACCCCTGATTACAAAAAAAAAAAAAACAAAATAATATGAGGCAACTGATTAGAAACTTCTGATTAGAGGAAATAAATATAACTGATAACATCTGGGTGCAAACTAGGGATTCACAGCATGGCAGACATGGAAAGAGCCGTCTGTCACTGAGATTGCTTGCTTTGATGAGATAAAATGTGTTTTACCATGGCCAAACCCAATGCAGACAGCTACAAGTCGGGGAAAGATGTCAGGCACCTCCAGAGCAGTGCTATGGCAAAAAGGGACTTGCGTAGTCCCAAGCCACCCTGCCAGGAGGGCACAGCCTTTCCTGGGTACACGAGAGCAGGGAGGACAGTGCTGCAGCGGCACGGACAATGCTGGTGTTTGACTTCTGAACAACGTAGAAAGGCAGGAGGTGTTTTACTGGAGAGGAGGGTGCAATGATCTGGGCACTAGGGAGACGCTTGCTTGGCATGCACTTACAGAACTTGCTCTTTTGGAGAAGATTTAGAAATGTTTGAACTCTAGGGCAGAAGAAACTTTGGGGAGAAACTACCAAGCACATAAAGGCTATTTAATAATGAGGGAAGACAGCAAGAATGACTGGGTAGGGACTGAAGCCAGACAGATTCAGATGAGAAATAAGTCATTGCATTTTCAGAGTGAGGAGGATTAACCTTTGAAATGAACTACTCAATGAAGTGATGGATCATCTGTCTCCTGGTATCTTTAAATCCAGACTGGATGCCTTCCTGGAAGACATGTGCAAGCCAAACACAGGTTTGCTCCTTCACATAGGGATGGATGGGTGAGGTAAAACAGCCTGAGGTCTGAGGGGGCTAGTATGGATGATTTAACAGTCGCCTCTAGTCTTTGAATCTGGGACTCAATGAAACATATTACAGCACAGAAATGTCCCCAGGTCTCTGAATTACTGCTTTTTACAGATCACTTTGAATCATCCCATGCCCAAAAGGCACTCCCACTGACAACCACAGCACTGCCTACAGAAGAAGCTGGTGTGCCACGTGGACAACCATGGGCAATGACCCAATTTCATTCTTTGCAGGACAAAAAGAGCTAATGTGTCAAATCGCTTATCACAACTACGAACCAATGTGTTCTCACCTGCTGCTGCTACCAGGCTCAGAAATACACAGAGCAGGACATTGTTATGCTTTTCAGTGTTATAAAGACATTACTCTTAAAAGGGAAACGTTTCTTCCCACCATCCCTTTGAGAGCATATCCTGAGCCCTTCAGCCTCCCATGCCGTCCTGCAGACAGCCCTCTCTCCTACATAGGTGCTAACTCCCTTTAGCCCTCCCTATCAAGAAGAAAATGCATCCAGATCAAAAATGGTAAGAACTTCCAGTAAATTTAAGCAGAATACAAATTTCAGTAGAAGGAAAATAGGAGAGACTAGAATCCTAAAAGTCCTACCAACCCTATAAAGCCCAACCCAATCATGCCCCAAAAAGCTGACTGACCGCTGGTGATGCTGGCAGTGTGATCAAAGAGCCAGACCTCGAGGTTGGCTCTGGAGCAGAAAGGGTAATACTTCCATCAGTGGTACAGAATGGCAGACCTGCAAATTTGCCCTCAAATGTCTAGAAAATCAGCAACATGTGTCAAGCAAGGGCACATGGAGCTACCCTCTATGTTTCACCACAATTTTTATCCATACCATGTGTTGCTTTGTTGCCGTTTCGCAGCATAATTCTCATTTATCAGCATTTTCACATTTCATTTCTGGACACTGCTATCCATGCATTATCCGTCCTTTTTATCTTGTTGTTTGAACCGTGTTCTGCAGCTCTGGTTCAGTTTTACCATTCATTCATCAGCATGAAGTTAAACAATTACTAAACAACTTGGGTAGCTGGCAAGCAGCGAGGCAGCAAGATCCATTTCTGCCCAGAGGGAAGAAAGATTTTATACAATAGCATGGCCTTTGTTTAGCATCTCACGGGTGATGCTATTGATGTGAAGGTTATATCACATTATGTGCCAAACCACTTGAGCTAGTTTCAGATTGCAGTTCCCCTTGGGGTATTTCCACTCAATATATAAGATAACCAGATCTGCTCTCTGTCCACTCCCAGCCTGGACAGTGCTTACTCAGCTCCCCAAATCTTGGCAAGCTGAAGCGAGAAAGCGGAGCTGCACTCTTCCCTAGTTATTACCGTTTTATCAGTGATCACTCCTCTTAATGCTATGGAGCACATGGCGAAACAATGAGCAAACTGCATGTTTTCCTGCGGTGAGCAGAAAGCAGTTAAGTGACTGTAAAACATAGTGCCCCGTATGTGTCAGCCTATTCTGCTTACAGCTGCAGAATGGTAGCCCTTTGTTTCGGCTTTAATTCATGATCCCAAAACTGCTGATTACCTTGCTGCAAAGGAATGGCCTTTGGGTGCAGGAGAGAGATGCAGTTCTGCTTCCCACACGTTGGGAACATCAGGATTCAGCGATCTGACCTGGGTCACATTTTATTATTTTGTTTTGAGAATAATCTCAGCGTTTCCCACTACTAGGAAGTACAATACAAATAACAGTGATCTTAGCTTTGTTTTGTAGAACTTGATGTCCATCATCTGCCCCCCCTACCCGCCCCCAGCTTTATTTTACATTGCAATTATTATTTTGCATTAGTATAGTTGGTTTGCATTATAATCTACATTTCATTATCTGGCCTCCCAGTTTTCTTGCAATGGGCCAGAGTAAAAAAATCAGAGGTTTGTTTTTTTTTGCAGAGCTTGATACCTAGTGGAAAGACTGCTGCTGGATGCTGTGGACTGAGGCAACACACCAGAAACCAAGCGTGAAATGGGGCCAGTCTGCTCACAGCCACTCCATGGGCATGTCCACTCCAGGAGTCACAGCTCCGAAAGCGGGATGTGCCATCTGGCCTGGGGACACTGTCCAGACCTCATGCTTCCAAGGAGATGGGAACTGGGTCCACAGGGAGGAGTTTAGGATTTTGTTGATTTAACCCTCTCAAGTTGTTTAAAAATAACATTTCCTGTGCTTAAAACATATCTCTGGTATTCTGGTGTCCCTTGGATTTTATCCCTTTTTTTTTTTTTTTTTTCCTTTTTTTTTTTCTCCGGGGGGGGGCAGGGTGTGGGTGGAGTGGTGGTTTAATGTTTTCTCACAAAATGACTTGGAGGTGTGTAACTGTGCTAGAATTAATTCTTGGGTTTAAGGAACTGAACCTTGGGGTTCTTCTGCCCACAAAAAAATGCCAGATACAAGACAGATATTTTTCTTTGAAGGATACCCAGGAGATCCAGTGGTGGTTGCAAGATCGGTAATCAGACCAGGTTCCTTCAACACAAGGTGCTAGAGAAGCTAAGCACTGCTGGAGATAGGCAGATTTTTAGATCTGGTCACGGGGTATTAATGTCAAATAAGTATCACGTGCACAAAGGCAACAGAGTCTGTAAAGTTTTTATTCTAATGCCTTGAATCTGGAAATGTAAGGGGTCATAAGGACAGTACTTTAAATTTTGAGACCATTACTAAAGGACTAGATAAAAATAATCCACAAAGAGCCTCAAAGTACTGAGAAATCCATTGTCTGAACTCTGTGGGCTGAGTTTATTAATGGCCAAAGTCGAACCCACCATTTTCATTTAAAAATACACATGCAAGTATTCATCTTAGTTCAAGAGGCTCAGGTTCAAGTCCTTTTTCTGCTCATACAGGCCTATTATTTTTAATTTTTTTTTTTGGCTCCCTCCTGCTGGAACTGCTTAGTTTGTATAAACAGTGAAGCATTCACCAGATTAGGGCTCCTGCTGGTGTAATCTGGTCATCAGGACGACAGCCAGGAGATGGAAACCACCTTACAGGTCTTCAAACCAGGTGTGTTTTCAGGGAAGTGTCACAGCTCTGGGTGCCCATTTCCCACATCACCCCCCTCTGCCACTCACCCCAACTCTCTGAGCCTAAAGTCCATCCCCAGAAGCTTCTTCCCATAACAGTGTTATTGAATCCAACACATTCCCTTTAGTCAACGTTGTGCAATGAAGGGCTGGTAGAAAGGGATGTTTCTCACCAGCTCTAATCAAAATCAGCAGAACATCCTGTTATACGTACAAGTTCAAAGGCATCTTAGACTTAGAGTATCTGCTAAAAGAAGATGTGTCTAGTATTTGTTAGCAGTTGGACTGTACTGCTTACTAGAAACTGCAAGAAAATAGGGTTATTTTTTTTCTTGCCTTATCCAATATATTTATATTGTTTATCTTGATATTAGGAAAGAAACAATGGAGGAAAGTTCACTAAATGAAATGCTTGCCAATGTTTTCACAGAAATATTTGTCACTGGAGGTCAGCTCCACATTTCCAACAGTAATTTAATAACCCAAATCTATCATATTGAAAATCCCTTTAGACTTGTATCAAACCAGGGAGACATTCATAGGCCATTTTAAAAACATCAGCATACACTTTGAAGATGACTACAGAATCCCCTCTGTGCCATAGGTTCTTGTTGGACAAATTGTCTCTGAATCTATTTATAAACATTTTTTACAGTGTTATGAGAATGCATTGGTTTATCTAAGTGTCTAGCTGTAGCCACACAACTGTGCTGATATTTGGCAGAACTTAGCGATACTGATTGAGAAAACAAAGAATTAAATTGGAAGCTACCTATGACTCAATATTGTTTAGTGTAACTATACAATTTAAAAGCCACTCCAAATTTGAAACGGATGCTATTGATGATTTAACTCAGTTCCACTGCTCAGCCTACCTGAAATGATGATCTGTGCATTTCTTGGATGTCTTCTGCATCTTTCAATACATACATTTTTCTTTTCTTTCAAATGAAAAAGGAAACTTCACAGAGGTATTCTGAAAATCAACATAAACTTTAGACAAAACTTTCTCAAAGTCAAATCCATCAACCTACAGGTTATGCTGACAGGCAGCAACTAAGTGGGTACATAGATTCCTCCCTGGAAATGCTCAAGGCCGAGTGTTTTTATGGCCAGTCCAGGCTCCACTGGCTCCTGGCAAAGCGGGGCTGACACTGGGACTGGGCACAGTGTGATGCCTTCCACTGACACGGCTTCATCCTATAATCTGCTTCAACAAAACCACGTTCAACTCACCCAGCGGTGGAGGCTGGAGGTTTCAGGCCAGGCTGGAAGCGCTGCATCAATCGAATGCCATGCAGAAATGAGCACACCACACGTGGAGCAAACCAGGGTTTTGGGCAACCAAGGTACATCCTTCCTTCCAGGCATTGGCTGCATGCCTGAAGGCACAGGCAATCTTTATGGGACAATAGAAAGAACAAATTTGAGCAAGCAGATGAATCATATCTTTTCAAGCAGGATTCAGAGTTTGCTTTGTGATGAGGTTTTTCAGCAAACAGCCCCACTCCATGGGACTTATCTTTTCCTGCTGGCTGGGCAGACCGTTCCCAGCTTGCTGAGCTGCACTTCCATCCTCGATGCTGCAGTGCAGAGAGCAGGGCTGCAGGCCAGATCTTCAGACCTAGAAAGGGCACAAGTGAGGAAAACCCTGACCTAACCCATTTTGTTGTTCAGAGTTATCCGGGGAAGGAGTCAGCTGCTGTCCATCCTCCCTCATACCTGCAGCATGAGTAAGAGTTACAGTTAATTTTCTTGCCTGTTCTTAGAGCTACATATATGTTCATGCACATCTAATATGTATTTCTGCTATAACATTTTACTCGTGCTTTAAGAAACGAGTACACCCTCTGAAAAAGCTCCTTGCATTGCTCTGGCTAGATGGAACTGATTTAGGACGAGATGCCTGCAGACTGTCTGGAATAACACTAATAAAACAGCAGTCCAGGAATCCTTCAGCTGCCTCGGGAAACATGCCCTGCAGCTAAGGGAAAACCTGCCACCTTCAGCTGCTTCCCGACGGGTGGTGCGGTGCTCTGTTCCTCCCACGCCAGGAGCTCTGGGTGAGCTCGACCACATCTACCCTTGTCAGCCAGGCAAAGTTGTCTTGGCTGCTGAGGTTACGCTTCTCCAGGAGGCGAGGACAAGGCAAGTTTCTCTGGGGGAAGAATGGAAAGTGTTTGTGTCCCTGGATAGTCTCTGGAAGTGCGTGGGTGTTTCTGCCTGCTCTGAGGGCCAGGATCCGCAAAATATTTCGGCACATGTGTAACCAGAAGTGACGTCCAACAGAGTCCTGCAGAGACAGATGCTTCCTTCCAGTTTCAGCAGGATCCAAACAGTTTTCCATGGAGCTTCAATTCCCTTGTTTTTTGTTGTTGTTGTTGCTCAAGCCACTAAAATAGCCTTCATTCTGACAAGTGCCTGCCCATGGAGCAGCTGAATTAAACTTACTTTGAAGTATAGCAGGTCCTACCCCTCACGAGGAGCAATATCCATAATACAAGGTGAGAGTGCTTGCACTGCTGAATATGACCTGGTTATTAATGTGAGAAACAGAATTAATTCAGTGCCAAAAAAGTTGTGAGAAAGTTTGAGCAAAAACATCATCAATTATAGGGACCGCCTCGTACCACAGCTATTTTACAGCAATTCCACTTCACATTCCTTGGCCAGCACAGCTTATTGAATAATTAAATAGCTAGATGACACACAATCAGATTAAAAAGCCTTGAATGTGAATGAATATCAGTTTTCCAATTCTGAAAGGAATTTAATCAGGAAACTTCCACCTACTGTCCAATTTACCATATTCTAGAGAGAGCTGAAAAGCAGTGATACTCATGAGATCATCTTCATGGTGCTTTTTCCAGTACAGAAGGAAACCTGAGCTATTGCCTCACAGGGGAACTTGGACACAGGTCCCGAAGATTTGGGAGGAAAAACCCTCTCTTCTCATCTTTGTGTAAAGTAGCTTTTTCTGACCAGGATTCACACATCGTTAAAACAGACACATCATTAACCAAGTACCACTTTGTTAAAATGGAAACACATTTTAAACTGAGAGTGTGGGATAACTTACTAGAACTTTACAGAGAAGAAATCAATTACAATCATAGTAAAAGAAATATTTTTTCACCTAACAGTATCCAATATACACTGCATTGTAAACAGCCCTTTGTGTTGTACAGAGACACCGTTTCTCAGCATATAAACCATTTAATTGCCATGATGACTCACATTTCAGCTGCAAAGCTAGACAGGTACGCTTTCTGATGTGCCAAATAGGCAAGACACCAATGAGTTGTGGTGCGTTTAGAAGAACTAAGCCACACGTCAAAGTAAACAGGAAAGCTGAACTATTGATTTGGGTTCTTTTGTTTGTTTGGGTTTTGGGTTTTTTTCAAGGATCCTCATGTTTGCTTGGAGCCCTAATACATATTATAATGAAAGTATATGAAAAAGTGTTAATGATTCAGCTGTAGAATGAACATATCCACCATCTGAAAAGGCGCTGGAAATTCCAGAGTGTCAAAGTGTGACTTTGCTCACACATATTTTCCTTCTCCTGTTTTTAAATAGAGAATGAGCCTAAATGAACGACAGATTTAACTAGACAAGTTTTAAAGTGAAACCACAAAAGATCCTTCATTTTGTCCTGAGAGCCATCATTCAGAGGAGCTGTGAAGAGGCAGCTTGTAACCTGCAGGAACTTCAACTTTGTGCCAAGTGGCCTCCCTGCAGATGAACAGTCAATATAAAATTCAGAGGAGCTCCACTTCTCACCCAAGACAATTATCACTATCTATACAGTTGTTGAACCAGGTAAACTGAGACTTCCCTTGCTAAATTTGCACTTTCCACATGTAGAGGACCATTCACTTTATTCACTCAGCTATAGGACAGCTGATAAACATGCTTTTCCATCGTACCTTCTGGGACTTCTTTAAAGAGCCTACAGAATTAAAGCCCAGACCTATGAAGTGAGAGAAGGGCAGTGGGAAGATCACCTCCTCATAGCAGCCCAGACTTATGCCAGATTATTGACTGCTTTACCATGGCCTGATATAAACAGAAAAGATATTTCCTGTCTTAGATTACATGGCAGGGAATGGGGAATTTGACTTTTAAATGAGGGGAGGATGAAAGGGTAAAGCCCCTAAGTACACACAACAGCCAGTCCATGAGTAACGAGCCTGAGTTAGAAATGTTTCTGAAGACCCACACTTCCAATAAATTCCTTTAGAAGGTCGGATTTACACATTTTTTTGTAAGTACGCTCTGGGACTGCACCATGAAACAGAAATATCTCATCTTCCAGCCACCCCAGGGAACAAACATGCTGACCCTCAGGTGGGTGTTTGCAGTGGTGGATCTACACCCAACCAGATGTGGCTGTTTACAGGGGATCCACTCCTGCTAAAACACAGTGCACTGATGCTGATGTTATCTGCTATGGGCCAGCAAAGCCAGCGTGAGGCTTTCCTGCCTCACCACCACCCATCCCTGGAAGAGCTTATTAGGGGACTTGTTAGCCCAGTTGATGCCCATTAACCTACTGCCCCAAATGCAGAGGCAGGGTAACCCTTGCAAAGAATCTTAACACACTTTGGGTAAGGCTGTTATGATCAGCAGCACACAAAGCTGGCAGGAGGTCCGTGAAGATAACTACCAGACTTTTGGCTGAGAAATAAGCTCACAGAGAGGGACCAAAGGACAGAAAAGGAGTTCTCAGACCTCTCCACCAACATTTCAGCACAAGGATGCAGGAATGCAAAACAACCTGTTTGAATCCTAGCTGCATGGAAGCCCTGCTGTAGACAGCACCAAAATTCACTGGTCTGAATTGTTCAATATTTTCAGGATCTTCCTTGCTGAGATCTTGTCTGAGGCCTTTTCTTAGGCTTCTGGCTATCAGATTCCACTTAAAAACTGTGTTTCTTTCTCACTTTGTAGATGCAGCATCTGTCTCGCTTGTTATATTGGGGGGGGGGGAGGGAAGGAGATGTATAATTAAGTGCAAATAGGGTTCTCATGATGCAATACAGATTCATATAATACTTCCCAGGTGCCACTGTCTCCAGCGACTTGGCAGGAGTTTCCCAGTTGCGAGGCGAGGATTTAAGAATAGCAGTAAACTTGTGTGGTCCTGCAGAAGCGCTCCTTACGTGCGGTGCTCCCATCCCGCCTTCAGGAACAGCTGTGCAAGTCCACGCTTACGGCTGGGCTGGTATTTTGAAGGGAAGCTTAGTTTAGTTTCTGTGTTTCACTCCCCCCCACCCCTTCCCTTAAGACAGCCTTCACTTTAAAACCAATTCTCCAAGTTTATCACCGGGTGATAGTGCTGTCAAGCCCCTGCAAGCGGCTGGTTTGTGTTCTGTTCAAGAGACACAGCATAGGACTTAAAAAAAAACAAACCAAAACCAACAACCACCATCAAACCCAACCCCTAAGTAATCCCTACAGAAAGCAAAGCCTGGAGAAGTACAGTAAGTTACATCAAAACACAGGATGGCCATTTTAAGAGCAGCTGACTGGTTTGCCAGTTGCAGTTGTGCTGGAAGAGGGAAAATGNNNAAGAGGGAAAATGAATGGTCACCGGGGCTGCGAGAGGAGGGATGTGGCTCCCGAGTATGCAAAGAGCCTGAGAATGGGCAATGCTGCAATTTCTCTCTCTCTCCCGGCCCTGATGTTTCCCTTCTGCCATAGCCATAGTGGGGAGAATAGGCTTATTTTTCTAGCAAATGCTCAGTTGATGAAATTCAGCTGCTTATCACAATTTTTGCCTTTTGGCCAGACCCCAAAAGCATTTTAGCTTTTGGCAAAGGAAAATGGGATAGGTGCTTTATTTATTTATTTATTTTTATAATTAAAAGTATAATAATTTCCCTGCAAAATGATTGCTCATCGCAGACTAAGCTCTTGCTACTCCTTCTCCTGGCTCGGCTTGGCAGGTGGCTTGATAAATTGATAATATGCTGCACAACCTGACAAGGAGCTTTATCAATCAAAACAAGCCCTGCTGTTCAGCTCAACAGGAAAGTTCAATCACTCTTCTCTAAGTGGAATCAGTCTACACGTAACGCTTTCATCCCAAGAAAATGTTAAGACTGCAGATTTGGATCTGCTCTCACTGCTCCAGGGCTATTTATATATTTTTACCTTGAGGGTTTACTAATTAGCAGCTTTCTTCCACACCCTTTGATATCATTAAAATAATCTCAGTGTAAGCAACTGCTTTCTGATGATATCTCTGAGGGAGTGGAGTACAGCTGGAATCATTCGAAATATGATAGTTTGAGCAGCTCTCCAAGAGCAGTGATTGAAAGATGGCAATAGTTTTGCCCATGCAAGCAAAGCCGGCAAAGCACCCAGCTTCTTCAGCATGGCTGTGGCCTACAGGGTACAAAAGACAATCACCCAGGTTGGAAGGGACCTTTTAAGATCATCTAGTCCAACCAATGGGAAAAAAAAATAAATCCCAAAAACCCAACAACCATAAACAACGCATCACACCACCCAACACTAAGCCATATCCCTGAGCGCCAAGACATTTACTCTCAGGTGAGTCCAGAATCAGTAGACAGCAAGGGGTTAGCGTGGACTTCTTCTAGTCATCACAAACTTCATGTTATCCCATACGCACCTTTCAATCGTTTTTTTGTTCCCCCTCTTGTCCACCTCCCCATTAGCCTTATCTAGTTGAGCACATGGGGCCTTGCATAGTCAGAAGACCCTCAGCGTGTTAAGGACAAAGTAACATCACAACCAGGACCTGAATATGAGGACTTTGTGAAGACTCTGAGAAAGCAGCTGAGGGCTCAGTGCCGCCTGCCTGGAGTTACTCCGTGTTTCCCACGCCTTGCAAACCCTCTGGATCCCAGTTTCTCACACAGGAGCACTGAAATAACTTGTTTTGGAGGATGAATTTAACACTGCTGAAATCTCATCTCAGGTAGTTTCTAATAACATGGTGGGTGAGGTTTATTTAAACCGTAATTGCTTGCATTTTTTTTCCCACATTACTCGCTTCGCTGCTCCACAACACGAGTCGATTTAAAGGCCTGTCATTAACTTAGCAACTCATTCTGCAAAGTTTGGAACTGGAGATGGGAAAAAGTTTTCTCTGTGCTAAAAATGCACTTCAGACCAGAGTGACTCTGACACGATCTGATGGCAGCTCCAACTCAAAAGATGAGCCTTTGTAGGAAAACATGCCCGTTTCCAAACGGCCACTTTGATACCTGCCATTAAGTGTAATTGCCTGCTCTCGCCTGCGTGGTCTCATAGCAGCCTCCTGCTCTCTGCTCCTTTTTGTTATCATTTCTGTTTGAGCCCTTCCTTTTGTCACCAGTCTCTTGCTCCCCTTCAGGACCGTTTTAGAGAGATAATAAAATCCTCGTGCAGATAGAAAGAACCAGATACAAACAACTATGTGAGTGTATTTATGTTTATAGCATGAAGCCAGAGAACAGGCTGTCCTGGGTTCTGGTTTCCAACGGCAGTGTAAATCCGTCAGTGAATATGTTACAACCCCAGAGAAGAAAGCAGACACTGCAGGACAGCCACCAGAGCTCCATCTCAGAGGAATCCCTGTCTCTTAATTCTCCAGAAGTGTGAAAGATGGAGGCTTTCACCCCAAATTGAATGAGCTGTCATTTCATTCTGTTGGTAAGGACTGCAGAAAGGAAGCAGGGAGCCAATATCAGATAAGGAGCGTTAAGTACCTGGTTACACGCTTGAGTCTTCCTCAGCTGAGGAAGAAGCAGGGTATCTCAGAGCAGTGTCCTGAGCATGTGCTGTGCTTGCTGCCCCTCAACCAGTTGGCTTTACTGGGGCTCCATCCTCTGGTTTCCCATCCTTCAAGCAATCATTGAATAATACCATCCTCTCTCTGCCACTGAGGGAGAAGCACCTGACCAGTGAACACAGAACAAACTTCCCTCTGCCAGGCTTTATGTGCGTTGCATTCACTGAAATACAGCCCTGTCTCAGGATGGTAATAGTTTCCTTCACCAGATAGTCTCCAAAGGGAAAATTGGCACAGGTAGCTTCTCATAACAGAGGAAAAGCCATAATAAGATATTTTTTTTCTGTTTTCCTTTGAATGTTTTGTTAGCCATGCTAAGTACAGCCCCAGATGACAAGCTAAGAGGTAAGGGGATCACTTTGGCTGATGCAGGAGTCCATTCCTATTCTGGTGGTAAGAGATGACACAACACGTGCAAGAAAGCCTGACTGAACTGAAGCCTTAATGTGAGACGTTCACATCTTAATAGACTTTGAGATAAATTGGCCTTTTCTTGTCTTCCATATGGTAGTAACTACAGTAAGTGAGTCGTCTCATTGGCTGAAGGAGAGGAGCTGTCTGACTTCTGAGCTGGGACAGGAGAGGAAAATCTGGAGGGCAGAGAGAGACCATCTCTGGAGAAGTCATTGTGTTGATGGGGAATGACAAGATGAAAATGATGCAAGAAGTGACAAGCAGCACAAGGCTGAAGAGTGCCTTTCCAGCAGTTAGGGTCTGCTAGCTGGTCAAGCTGGCTGAGAAGTGACAATCTTCCTCACTCTCTTGACTAGGTTTGCACCAAACACCCTCATTAGTCAGTGTGCTTCAGGGCAAGCACATGCTTAAGCCCATAACTAGTTTGGGGTCTTGGAGGAATGGTTTAAAGGGAGGTTACCTGGTCACCACTGCCATCAGTGGGGTTTTGCCCAGGATGTCACTGGGAGCGTGATCTCAGCAATGCTCTTGGGAAGTGGTAAAAACAAAGCGTGAATGGGCTCTACTCCAGCACTTTGCTTATACTACTAAGACTGCATGTACAGGGTAAGTTAGGAACTGCAAACACAATCTTTCACCCTAACAGTATATTATACCTTAACATATTGGTTGTCAAGGTTAAAAAGATATGAAGTACATATTAAAAGCCAGAGCAAATGCATTCAATGAGTGAGCAGCTCCACACTTCCAGAAGTCTTTGGTTTTATAAACCAATTTAGCCCAGGTCTATTAAGAGCTTTTCCTAGTGAAAGAGTGAGAGTATTTTCTCTGCTATAATCATATCAGCCTGTATTCTGGGTTAATGGAGATGAATATTACTGCCAGATTTTGCTCTTTCCCTGCATGTAATCTAATGCCAGATGGTTCTGAATGGGTATTAAATCCCCCATGTGCATGACCTCCCCGAGGTTTTTATCATTAGAACCTTAAAATAATTCAAGGAAAGCTTTCCCAAAGCCTGATCATAAACCTCCTAATGAGGGACCGAAGTCACAAAGAAAATCCTCTTGTTAATTCCCATTTGGTGTTTTTCCCCCTTTATGACAAATAAGCAAGAATTCACAGTAACAGAGATGCTTTTAAACTGTTTCAGTGGAAAACACATTAAAAAAATGAGCATTCAGGTTAACAGTTCAGGTTCCCAGCAGGGTCTGGAGATGCAGTAACTGATCAGCCATCTTCAGCCTCTAATATAGGGCCTGGTAATGTCACCATCCCTCAAGGCAAGTAGAAGTTACTCTGTCAGTTAGTGACTGTTTTATTCAGTGTAACATAACACCTAGTGTCAGAATAAATATGATCCAGTGTCAGTAAAGTGGCTGAAATGGGATCTCATCTATGTGAAAGTTCACTTACACGAACACCATCTTTACACTAACTAGAGCTCAGCAGCAGCAGCTAAATTCCCAAAGATTTTTCTAAGAATTTTCTGCCCCTCATTTGCACCAGGTACATTTTAATGATCTCATGTTTGGTTTTCTACTTGTTGTTTACTGCCTTACTTGCTGCCTGTTACTGGAGCACATAAGACAAAATGGTTCATAGCCTCATGGGTTTTCTGTACTTCTCATTATTGGGTCATCCAAAAGCAACAAAAGTATTCCTGCAGCTAAATCACATGCTGTGAGACTAGGGAAAGGCGAGAAATAATCAGAATAAGGTTAAAAAGTTTTTTCTGATTTTGGGGTGTCTGAACCATCCAGAAAATTTGGTTCTCAAGAGGTCTTTATACTCTGCATGCAAAACTCAACTTCCATGAATATCTATTGCAACTGTGAATGTGCAACATTTGCAAAAAACAATCTTTGGCCAGAACTACAGAAGTAGTCATCTTGAAAGAGTTTGGTTGGGGTAACTGAGGAAATCGAATCCTGTTCACCAGGAAGCCATTCAAAAGCATGAGACTTATGAGGATATTCATGGGACTATCCTGCCTTGCCCTGAAGTCCTAGACTCAGTTTGCATCACATAGGAAGAAGAACCTGAGAGAGAAATACTAGTCCAGGATTTGGTACTAGAGCAGAGCCACTCAAGGTAGCTACCAAAATGAATAAACAAACAAACAAAAAAAAAAAACAAAACAAAACAAAAAAAGCCTGCCTCAATAGCCAGCAGTACTCTATCATCTCACCAACAGCATATCATTGTGTAGTATATAATTTTCCCTAACCAGAGACACTCCTGCAGCCACTCAGACAGTGTGTGTACAAGCATCCACCTCATGTGCTGGCAGAGATTCAGACAATTCCTGAAAACATTAGGGAGAGACAAGGACCCTTTTTGTTAGAGCTCAGAATTGAATCAGGAGCATGGAGCTCCCACTGGAGCCCCACTAAAGAAAACAACTCTCCATTAGGCAACAAGTCAATTCATTAAACTTGTGATTGCAAGTCTGGCCCTTTGAACTTGAAGTCCCAAAACATTTATGCCCTCACCTCTTATTCAACCTTGTCTTCTTCACCCTAATCCGATCTTCTGTCTTGTATTTGCTGTTCACGTCCTTATGAGCCTCCTCACCTTGTCTCCAACCATCTCTCTCATTTACTGCTCTCTTCATTCATCTCCACACCTTCCTTATCAGCCTCATTACCAGCTCATTAGCATCTCCCTGACTCCATTACTGCTCCTGCCCACCCATCCTTCATTTTTCCTTTTTTCACTGCCTTGCTTCTTCATCTCTACTGATGGTCACTCGATCACAGTCACCCCTACCTCCAGGTGTCATTGGTCCTGGAGGAGGTATCTGGGCAAGTAAATTATGTGTTTATGTGGTGGAACACTGACAAAGATTTAGAGTTAAAGTCTTTTAAAAATTGGAGGAGATCAGAACTGGGAATGGCATAAAACCAAACTCAGCAACAGACAATGGTATTTGCCCTCATGGCCACTTAGTGTCATGTTGCTTCCTACACCCCTGGCCATGCCCCAGCAGCAGCAGCATCAGTGTGGGCTGCTCAGGACCAGCACAGGGAAAGGCAAAACTGGGTATGGAAGAAAGTAATGACACTGTGCAGATTTCTTCATCCTGCAGCCAGCCAAATCTTGCCCTGAGTGTAGTGTTTTGCAGCTGTATCCAAGTCATTTGTTATCCCAGGAAAAAAAAAAAAAAAGTTGGTGGTTTCTGTCCATTCCTTAGATGCCACATTTAAAATGAACAAAGGAGCAATGCTGCCACCAGCCCTCACCAGAGAGAGACCCGATGGGGCCGGAAGGATGGGAGGACAGTCTGCTCTTTCTGGGTTAACCCAGCCCTGGGCTGGGGTACGGACCGCGGGGCCCCAGGATGCTCCATCTCTGGGGATAAGGAATATTTCTGGCACGTCAGCCTGGCATCTCCACCGCGCCGAGCGCAAGGAGGGGGGCAGGGAGGGCGAGCAGAGCTTTACTCCACAGCACTTTCGAGACAAAACGATTTTACTAAAAAAGGAACTTGGAGCACTTCAGTCCGTCGAGGGCTGCAGAGGCTGTGCCGGTTCTGGCTGCATCCCCAGGAGAAGGAGGAGGAGGAGGCAGCAGGAGAAAAATGGCAACAGGCTGCCTGCCTCACAATAGCGCCGCGGCCATAAGCCACCCCAGGGATGTCAGGCAGCCCACAGCAGGGTCAGGAGAGCAATCTTGAGGCTAAACCCAGGGTTTGGTGGCTGGTCCTGCCTAGGAGCAGCAGGCGACTGCAGGAAATCGCTTCCCCCACCTTGTTCCCCTTCCTTCTCTCGCCGTCTATTGACATTGTAGGTTCTCCGGGCTATGGACCCTCCTTCCCTGTGTGTCTACAACCCACCCTCACCCCAGGAGCCCCCACTCACTGGGGACCCCCCTGCCGCCTGGGTCCTGCCGTGGGTAACTGCAGGCTCAAAAATAAAGTTCTGGCTACATGGAAAGTATTCACAAATTATAACATTTCCCTTTATAGCTGCGCTGCAGACGGTGTTGCCCGATAGCCATAAAACATACTTTTCTTTTTCTTTCTGTCCCTCAGTGCAACTTGACAAGTTTTGTGGGTTTTGTTGTTTGGTGGTTTGTTGTTTTTTTTTTTTTTTTTTTTTTTTTATAATATGCACGTTTATTTTATGTCACTGAGCACTGGCAAGGACAGAGGCTTTTAAATTGCAGTAATCTGAATTCTAGAAATAACAAGCTACAAAGGTCCGTGATTAAATGTGGAGTGCACAATATCTGCAAAAACAAGTACTCTGTGTTCTTTAAAAGATCGTTTGGATAATGGTGACATAACCTGAGTACCCGATCGCGTCCAAATTAATCAACAAATACGCCTCTGGAGCAGAACCATCTAACTTAGGAGAAGAAACAGGAGTACAGTCACCAGCAGCAGGAGAAATTAATGCATTCCACTTAGACAAAGATTAATTATGAATCACTCCAAAAATACATTTGCCCCAAGTGGGAGTACGCACTCTTCTATTCATCAAGTTGCTTTCAAATAATTGTTAAATATCTTGAGACAGAGGACAATTTTGTTCACTTAAAATAAACACCGCTAAAAGTTATAAAATGAAGGCCACCTTTTTTTAATGTCTGGAGCATTTTGACCAAGAGTAGCTGCCCAGAAGTGGGACAGGCAGAACATTTGCTGGAAGAAATGTGTATAGGTGAAGAGGGCTCTTGGAATTTCAGTAGAATTTTTCATGTTAGAGCTCTTCTGTCAGTGCTGATTTTTCCATATCTTTTTTATCCTAAGTTCACTAAATTAAATTCATATTTGCTACTAATTTTGTCACATTAAGGGCCTCAGCTGAAGTCGCAATGGCACATCAAATGGTCATAAAGCAGATTTAAAGCCAAAAGACACCTCAATTCCCAATTTTGGGGAAAAATTAATAGTTGTGTCAGGAAGGGCATGAGTAGCTGACTTAGTAAGGTCATCTTTTGCGCCAGGATCCTCCTATTGAAAATGCTTCAAAAGGAGGATGACTTATTTTGTTTTGGTTGACAGGTATGTGCTGAAACAAATTGGTTTACTAACAGTAGACTTGGCTCCCCTGCACCACCACTCACTTGCATTTGACTTTCCATTTGTCTCTGGGTAGTCCCCGGTAGATGCATCCTGGTAGCAATGCTCTGATAGAGCAATTCTTTGTGTTAGGTAACGTGTAAGAACAAGAACTTAGTCAAAATAAAATGAATTTGTCATTTACTAGGAAAAAAGACAAAAAGCAAAATTAAAGGACAGCAGGAAGTAATTCTGTTACCAACTGGAGAATATATATATTTTTAAATTGAATCCATGTATACAGAAAGTTTCTCTGGTGAAATATCCCCCAAAACATCACTCCATATTCATGGCTCAGCGCTCCTGGTGGGACAGGAATGAGAAACTCCTTCCCATTTCCTTTGCAGGGCCAGGGTGAGGTGCAAAGCAGGTGAATATCATCATTTGGTTAGGAGAACCCCAAATGATGTTGAGGTTGACTTCACAGCTACCTTTTTCTGGGAGACTAAGAGATAGCCTTCTAGTTAAAACATTGTTAACAGTCTTCCTTTTCTCCAGCATTAAAGAATCCTGTAATTTAAGGCCCAGTCCTTATCCAGTCCAAGCAGTGCTTCCACTGATACTTTTTCCATGACAAAACAATGTTCTACCCAAACATACTTTGTTTGACACCGATAAATCAGGGCAGCTCTTTTAATCATAGCTGAGACTGGGCTAGGCCAACTTTTTTTTTTTTAAAGCTTATAAAATTTGGTGACTTTTCAAAGAAAACTTTTTTTTATTTTTTTTTTTTTTTTCAGTGGCACAGTCCAGCACTCCCTGTTCCTGGCAACAGCTCAGAAGTGCTCTGAGAAATGCATCTCTTGTGGCAGTTCTGACCCAAATGAAATCAAGAAACCTTGGAAATCTCATGGGAGATGGATTTTTGTGAGTTTTCCAATTTAAACAGGTGGAGATAAACCAAGATAAGTGTTTGAGGCAGATCTGCAACATGTGGAAGGTTCATCTGTAACTAGAAATGTCTGCCTTTATTTTTATGGCTTTACCCTTTTCTTGAGATATGCCTCCAAGCACTTGATTAACAGTGAAGGGAGTTATGTAAATGTATGAATGGGGAAAATAGATGCAGTAGAAAGAAGCCTTCATTCTTAACTCTGACAAATGCTGGCTTTCCAAAGGAGAGATTATTTTAATTGGCCGGCTAGTGCCTCAGGATGGGTTTGAAATGATAGCGAGGGGATCTTCAAACACCCAGCAGGTCTGATGATTTTCCCAGGCAGCAGCAATGATAAAAATCAACCAACAAAACAAAAACACAGTGGTTGTTTCTGTTACTTAGATACATCAAATGTTGCTTCAGACTAGAACTCTTAAGTTCTTTTGCCATATTCGCGTGGCAAAATGAGAAATAGACATCTTTATCTTCAGAACAGCTTTCTGAAGCCACACCATGGTTTATTTTATGACTCCAATATACTCTGTATTTCTCTTACTCCATTTCTTCATTACCTCCTCAACATTAACAAGTGTTGCTAAGTAACATTCCACAGGCCCCTATAATTTTGGTACATGACTGTACTATAACCACGCATTAATACTTCACAAAGGCAGTAACTATCAGCAATAACTGCTATATTACTTTAAGGGAAATCACGGTACTTTCTCATAATGGCTGTATATGCTTCCGAATTGCACAAGTCACCAGGGTAATCCACTGCTGCTGGAGGCTGAGATGAATAAATTCCCTGGTGGATTTACAGAAATATTGATGCTTCTCTCACATAATGGATGTGTGCAATGAACTTAGCTGCGACTCATTTCCTTTGCATATTAAATGGCCAGCACATTGGTTCACGCTGCTGCTGGCTGAGTGCTTGCCATGGGCATCATGCATTCCCCGTAGTCACTGTATGGGCAGTACTGGGAGGACATTTGCTGAATCAGCAGTCATCAAGTCATAGGCAATAGTGTGACAGCAGGATGATTGGGGCATGGTGGAGATCTCTGGTCAGTCATAGGGGCTCTTGTAAACTGTTTCTCCATGGATGATGTCAAGATGTCACCACACAGAGTGGCTGGGAAGATGGTCTTGGGAAGCTTGGCCCCGCAGTGCTTCTCCTGTGGGTCAGACCGTCAGGTGTAGACAGAAAAGAGGTCAGTAAGGGCAAGATGTCCTGGAAAAGGTCATCTACAGCAACTTGATATCCTAGATGGTTTAACAACAATAGGAAGCCACTTAACTGGAGATAAGGGGCACAAAAAGACATTCACCAAGAAATATTTTAGCTTAACACCTGCCTGAAGTGATTCACTGGTCTTAAGCAGCAAGGACAGAATGAAAATCCACATCTCAAACAAGAGGTGATGATGATGATGGAGTGGAGTAAAGCAAGATGCTTATGAGCTGGGTCCCAACACACACAAAGTTCACAGGGAGTTTTCTGCCTACATAGAATTTGAGAAGTCAGATATATAATTACTGTGAAAAAAAGAATCATTTTTCATCCTTTTCATTCTGTGGTAAAAGAAACAAATACCTTTAATAATTTCAAAATTTGTCATCAATCTCAATTTGGCAAAATGAGCCTTGCAGGAAGTTCAAAAGCTCCAGTGGGACGAAAAAGGGCTACAGGGATGCTGGTCTTTGCAGAAACCTAGTTCAAATTGTGCCAGATGACATCTGTCTCAGCCTTAACAATGTTTTACTATTAACCCTGTTCTGAAGTTGAGACCGTATGTGTGCATGAGCATGTGTATGTTTATGCATACACCTGTATATAGAGAGAGCACACGTGCATGCATGCACACACACACACACACACAAATGCATCTGATACCAAAGGGAACAGAGACCTTCAACAGCTATATACAAATTTAATTCCATACCTGCTTGGTTGAAGGCCTAGTATTTACATGCTTCATTATATAATTAAGGTTTCCTCTCTCTCGAAGAACAGACTGGTTTGCCATGTTAAATAAAGAAGTGAAACATAGAATAAATCTTTCTAGTGGAATAGCTACATGATACTAAACCCATGTTTTATCTTATCCTCATCATGTCCTCCAGTTTCTTTAAATGTATCTTTGTAGCAACCAAACTAGTCATAAATTAGTCATGATGATATTACAGCTGAATTTAATTTCAAAGTCTCTCAGCAAGTTGTTAAGGGTTTCTTGCCTAGGTCACTCCTGAGGAAATTTGAAAACTCTGGTATGATTTATGAATATTGTTTTATTACTAGAGTATAAAGGGCTATGGGGAATACAAACACATAAACCTCTGTTTAATTCTGTTCCAATAAAAATTTCATTTCTTATAGAAAAATAAACATGTAAATCAATGTTTAATGACTCTGTTGTCTTATTACGTAATTTATTATTTGCCTTTAAAGGTCCAAGCCAAGTAAAATCTGTGACCCTGCTCATTTTTGTTGAAACATCATTAGTTAGCAATTAGACCTACTCTTAGGGGTTCTTTCCTTCAGTGGTATTCCTAATGCAATGGAAGAGAAGAAAGTCCAGGAACAAAAGGCCTGGCTTCTTCTTTCCCTCATGTATAAATACATCAGACCTATTAATAGGCAATTTTTTAATGTAAACATTTTTTTGTCCTGAAATTTACTCAGCTGTCTAAGGGATAATTAGTTTCCTAAAATTACTGTACAATTGGTGTTCGATTTCAGAGATGCTGTTACCTCGAGACTTGTTGAACAAGTCTCATGGGCATACAACTCCCGTTCCTCTGATCATTTAGCCCATCCCCATTTTTGGGAATTAGTCCCATCAATATTAATCCCTTTCAGTTAATGGAATGGTAAATGGCCAATAGTGAGGAGAAGAGGTGAAAAAAATTTAAAAACTTAGGCTGTTTTTGCCAAGTCACAAGCTCATCGCAACTCTGGATGTGTATGAATCACCTGCTGCTGATCTGGCTCTCCTTTAAGAAACTGAAGTTCATGGGACTTGCACAAGTAGGAGCATGGTGACATTTTGCAGGACCTGGTCACTGCTGTCTGTAAGCACCATGTACTGCTAGCTTTTGCAATACCTTGAAATGAAAATGTCCCTCACACCAGTGAATGGGGTAATCTCCTAAGCTAGTATAATTTATAGTTTATCATAGGTGCACATACATTAGTTTTTCAGAAATATTGAATATATTTCTTGATCCCTGGGAGGCACTAATCTCCAAGCTTAACCACGTTTTCTCTTGGACATATTGCTTGACCTTAGGTGAGTCATTTAATCTCTCTTTCCCTCCCTGTTTTGCTAGAAAAGTAGTGTAACATTGGCTCACCTCACCAGCCGAATAAGGCAATATTCAACACAAATAGCTGTTGAGAGATTAATATTTCTAAAGTACCCTGTTGCTAAAAAATGCTGTCAGTCCAAAGCGTATGCTATGATAATTATGGTATACAATAGAAATCAGGCAGCTAGGCATATATTCTTGTGCCAGCCTTTATCTCTGCTACCTGACTTCCCATTTACATGTCCAATAGAAAAAGGATTTGAAAATTATAGCGTCCTTGAAACTAGACTAGAAACTTTCCACCAATGTGGAATGTCCATCAATGCCTGTCTGGGGCTACTACCAGTTTTTTCTAGTTGGCTCTGTCTGATTTTGTTGCTCTGCATGCCAAAATCCATCATTCCGGTTGATAAAGGACAAAGGGACAGCTTTGAGAAAAGGATGATGGTAGGTCAGAACGCAGTGGGGTTTAAAGACACCCTTCAGGGTTTAGACTCATGATGTCTGCCAAAGCCACACACCTAAGGATGATAGAACAGGAGGTGACAATGATCCTGCCATCTCTCCACACCTGTCATGCATGACAAGGGGACCCAACGACCTGCATTGCAGCTACTTGACACTAAGTTAAAAGACATAAGTATTCTGTTTGGATGGATAGTCACAGGGAGAAGGTGTATGTCTCATCCTTTTTCCAATCTCAGAGAAAATATTAATGTGATTTTCTGAGGTTACCACTACATGCATCGTGCCAAAGCCTAGAGCAAGAGAGAAGAAAAGTTTGTTGTGGTGTTTGGTTTTTTTTTTTAAACTGTAAAGTCACCACAAAGGGCTGAAGTTTTAGAACAAATAAGATTGCTCTTACACTAAATACCTGCTGGCTTGAAGCTCTGTCTTCTTTCTTCTCTGTGTCTTCAGCTGTAACTTTCTTCCACCTGGAAAATGCCCTGAACAGTTTGGGGACTATCAGCAGCAAGCAACAGCCCGTGTGCTGTTCAGCCACAGCTGGTCCAAGGCGTTTCTGAAAAATAAGTCACTTTGTTCTCACTGTTGGGAACAAAGTGGAATGGTGGGTGAAAAAGGCATTTTTTTTTTCCCCAACTCCACATTTCCCCAGGGAATTCCTTCAGATTTCTGTGCATCCACCCAGGCAGTGTCATGGTGCAGCTGTACCATGTTATACCCCACTGCCCTCCAGGTTTGTACACCTTTGAGCAGAGGACAGCACTACACAGCTGCTTTGGCTAAAGCATGGGTCAATTTGATTGCATGCTCTTTTATTGTGTAGATGAAAAAACATAGGCTGTTAGCTTTCTATAAAATGAACAAGAAAAATAAAACAACAGAAATAACAGCCTGGAGATAAAAAGCCCTAAGGTTCCAGAAAATGTCAACTCCAAGAAATGTGCTGGGTGTAAAAACCACAAATTAAGCTTTACATTCATGTACAGCATCTACATTTGTTCTGAACAATGCTCAATGGTATGAGCTGGGAACCCCGTGAGTGCTGCCTCCCACTGTGGACATGCCTCCCATTCCCGGGGCTGAGCAGGAGCCACCCCTTCCCACGGATGTCCCTTCCCATGGGTGTCCCTTCAAAGCCACTGTCTGTTCTGAGCAGCACATGGGAGTTTTGCTTCCTCTTTGCAAAGTCCTTTCCAGCCGGATGGAAGTGGTCCTGGCTCCAAAAGCTGGGGTACCTCTTGGGTACACTTGGGGCAGTGTGCAAAGAGGTACCAGACCAGGTCATTGGATGTGGTCCTAGGTTTTGCACTGCAGAAATTTGTGGGGAGCTGCAAAAGCTGCTGCCATGCTCTGGATCTAGTCAAGGACTGAGGCTGGCTCATTAGCCTTAGCTCAGAGGATGCAGGATTTATCCGACACAAGGAGTCAGGCAATAATCGACCCTTGTTTCCTGTAAATTAGGAAAGGAGGGAAAATGTCAGCTATGTTGCTAAAATTTGCATAATACCATTCATTACATACCCACTGATTTTTGGCTTAATTTTCAGACTACAATAAAGAAATTAAATTAGAATTTTTTCAGCAAACACTTCTCCACAATTTGACCAACCAAATATCAATTTGGTATTCCTTTTTTTCTGAGCAAAAAGACTCTTCTGACAAACTTGAGGGACAATACAAAATCTATTGAGGATGAACATCCTCAGCTCTGCAAGATCTCTGTAGCAGCTGAAGGTATTCCAGAGGTTATAGTGCACAGAGTGCTTTAGGGGGAGAAAGGGCTTTTGAACAGGCTGTGTTCAATAGTCAAAGCAGTAGAAACTATTTTAAAAGAACGGCTTTATGTGTTTGGTTTTATGAAATTGGTGTAAGATCTCACTGAATCAGTAAGTGGAAAAGAAAATTGTTATATAAATCTACTTTCTCTCTGTCCTACGCTGTTTTGGAAGTTAATCTAGATGCTATTACACCCTGCAGAGATGACAACTATTAGGACTTAAAATCTTCTATCCTTTCAGAAGACACTATAAAAATCGCTTGCACCATGATATGAAATGAAAACTAAATGCTTGCCCACCTTCAGGATGATCTCAGAGAGGCTGCATGGCAAGCGTGCTTAAATCTTTCAGCTGAGGTTCAAGCAGTTAGAAGGAGCTACTGAACTGCTGGCAACATGAGCTCATGTTGAACTAATATGAACTTCATGCGAATTTTCACTTTTGCCAGAATTGCCGGTTGGGGCGAACTTGTAGTAACAGGCTTGTCGGAGACCTGCCAGGGGAGTCTCTCTGGCAGGCTGTGAGCTGCAGCTGGAGCTGCCTCTTCTGGACTTTGCTCTGCAGTTTGGACACGCTTGCACAGCTCAGCTATAAACTTTCAGCTGGAGAGAAGACAGAAAGGAACCCAACAGCCCCAAAGCAGCTGAACGTCAGGATAAGCCCAGAGCAAAGTCAAACTGTTGGTGAAACTGCAAAAGGGAAAAGTTTATGGAGGCCCAGAATGGGCCTGAGCCCATCTCATCTGGGCTGAGGAAGCTGTGGGCTCAGGAGAGATGGAAGCATGGGGTTTTCTCGTTTCAATGACTGTCTGGGCTGCATGTATCCAGAAAGGCATCTCCACCCCTGGATGAGGAAACCCACCACCTCCATGGACTCACACACATGGAGCTCAGCTCCCATCAGACAGCAGCTCAGTCCATCCCTCTTTCACTGCTTACTCAACCACCATCACAGCAGTGAGGCAAATTCTACAGGGTGAAATGACACCTTAAACCCTTTAGAAACCAAAGAAAAGCCCAACTGGACAAGCTTCATCAGGTATGCAACCGAGTCCAACAAAGCACTTTGCGGTCCTCACAAACTTAGCCTCAGCAAAGGCAATATTTGGGCTTGTCTTGTTTTCAGCTCCCCCAAGTAAAGAAGCTGTCGTTGTTCCCTTAAGAAAGTTCTTCGCAGTTGACTCTCAAGAAGATTTCCCTGATACTTTGCCAAGAGTTGGATAACAAATGTTGGATATCCAACCACAGTTGGATAACAAATATCCGATGAAACAAATAAAAAGATCAGGCCAGAAAGAAGAGAGGAAATATTTAAAAGGAGGAAAGGGACAAATGACTCTTTAGAGAATATGAGCTACAGAGAATGCGCTGAGTTTGTGTCTGGTACATTTCGCTTCATTTCCAGTAATTCATGCCCTCTATGATTTCTAGAAACAGATAGACAAAACATTTATAAAAAAATACAGCAGTGCAGCCATTGCAGCCAATGAAAAAGTGGATCCCAGATGAGTGGAGAGAAACAGTCAAGATTTGAGAGTCAAATTAAATTGTCACTGGGCCAACATACAGAGTTTTCCCCTTCTAACTTGGGCTAAAATACTCAAATAGAATAATTTCTTCTGCCCCTGATCTCTCTGTACGGAAGATTCTCTCCACTACAGCTCCTCTGCACTGGATGGTCCACAGACCTCAGCCAGCACTTTTGGCTCAAGGTCTGCATTTCCTTTTAGGAGTTGAGCAATGCTGAGTGCATGCATGGAGCTAGCCAAGCTTCCAAGGACAAAGTCACCCAGCAGATGCTCTGAAAGGCAGCAAGGCTTTCAGCATGTCCACTGCAGGTTCTCCTGATGAGGTGGTACCATCGCTGCTGTCAGGCACTCAGAGAAAGAGTGAGCATATTGCTAGCAGTGATCAGACAGTCCAGACTTAACACTGGAAAGGATTTTGGAGGAGCTCAGAAACACAAAATGTAGTAGGAGAGCGCAGAAAAAAGACAAAGGGAAGACAGAAAGAAAATGAAGAAAAAAGGGAATTATAAAATAGCTATGCTGTGGTAAATTTGCATATAATTGACAATAATAAAATAATGTGCATTTACAGCAATGTTATGAATGAGCAGTAGCTGCTTATTAACAGCATCTTCCTAGGACCATTTCCTGCATCTGTGTTTTTCATTAAAACTGAATAGCAGCCTCTGGAGCACACGCTGTTCTGTGTGTGTCTACCCATTGACTGTGAAAATCAAAACTGTCTGTTACACAAATATTGGGAAATAATTCCCTAGATAAGCTGAGCATGTATTCACAAGTAAAATATGCAGCCATACCAGTCTGCACACACAAACCACTCCATTTGTACATGCAAAAGAGGAGCTCAAGGCAGGTCAGTGCTTTAGAGGAGACCAAGCTCTTAAGTGGTGACACCAATCCATTGGAACCATCACTGCCGAGTGACAGGGTAACAACAGACATCCAAGACAAGCCAGGTCTTAATTTCTGCTTGAGCTGGTTTCAGCAGCCCTTCTCAAGTCCCTCATCCATGAACCCAGAGTATAACTCAGACAAGAATACTCTTATTCTTACCTTCTAATGCATCATTCAGGAAAGCTCAGATGTTATTAAACTTTATAAACTATCACATTTCTGCCTGCTTCTGACAAAAATCACCTAGAAAGTTGAAAACGGTATCAGTAGCAGAGAGATATTTGCCTTATAAAGTTTTCATGTGATTGACGTTTTTGTTGCAATTTTGGTACAAAGGGAAAGACTCGATCTCACACCTACAAGTGCAGCTTCAGGTCATAAATGCCAACTATTTACAAGGGTAGTGCCCTGCAGCACCAGCTGACAGTAAAGAATGGCAAACTTTTCAGTTGTTGCAAGCACAGATTGTTACAGTTTATTAAATCAGTTTACTGTTACCCCAGCAATTCTCTGTTTCTGTGTAGTGGTTATTTTTTTTCTGTGTTAGTATTATCCCTATCAATTTTATGGGTGTGGTTCACATCAGGGAGGTGTGCTGCTGGCAGAAAAATTGCATTCGACCTCTGATTTTCCTTATCTCTCTTCAGGTTTTGTTTTCTTTTAGGTTTAAAGACGCTTTCATTAAAGGAATTGTTTCCTTTCTCTGGGAGGCTGAATCAAAAGCCACTAAAATCAGTGAGAGTCTTTCCATTAATTTAGCTGGGCTTTACATTAGACTTTCAATTAGCAACAGTAAGAGTAGAAGCATAAAGAAACTAAAGATAAAGGAGAGGGGAGCAGGAGGTGGAAAAGTGTCATGAACATTTACAGATCTCTAAGGTTTCATTTGGCTTTATGTTAAGTTTAGGTCAAAGGTTTGGGTCAGCTTTTGTTCTCCTCAGTCCCCATTTGCTCTGATCTTCTGTTCCAGAGCGGGAAACTTGACAGATGTACTGTGAAAAGGGAAAGATTGCTCTGAAAAGCTGGACTCAAGACCTGCTAGAAGCAGAATGATGAGGCAACGGCTTTGTGGTTTGTTTTCTTGTCACCGAGATGGTAATTCCCCCAGCCAAAACATTTGAGTGAACCCTGCAGATATTTTAGGGAAAAGTAATTAGAGGTCTACATTACCATTAATGTTCTTGCTCAGCATCTCCTGCAACTCACCTTGATGGTGACAAATGGCAAAGCTGAATTTTTAGGACAGTGCCATGCTCTGAGGCAGGAGCATTGGCTGCCTTTGCCACTTATAGAGCTTCTTACTTGGGGACAATACTTTCTTGACCAGTAGCAAAAAGCCATCTCCCACAGGGAGATGGATCACTTGTCCTCCAAAGGTCGCAGGGCTCTGGGATGGCAAAGCCACCATCACAGCCAGCCGTTCCTTTACATTCACAGGAGAGGGGTGAGGCAGTGAGAAGAGAATTTTGGCACTCAACAAGATACAAATAAGGCAACTCCATAAGGGTTCATAGTATCTTCAGGTTAATTTATAATTTTTATAATTGTTTTTTTTTTTAAAATTTCCACATAATGAAATGGGAAGATTAGAGCAGCTTTCTGGCATGTCTTCTGGCTAACTTCAAAGGTAAGAATGAAGTTGAAAACAATTGCTGAATTTAACTCAATTATGTTAATCAATTGGGCAATTTGAGAGGGGGAAAGGAAAAAAAAGGTAGCTGGTGCCTGGAGAGGAAAGAAGGATGTTAGCAAGCAGAGGTGATAATAATCACTAGCCCTGGGGGACAGCAGGACAAACTGACAGCTCTCAGCCCCCGAGCACTGAACATGCAGTCACAACACAATTCCTTCTGCCTCATCCCTGGACCCCTGCTTCTGCCTTGAGTCCCTTTTTGTCCCCTCCTCAGCCGCACCAGTACCAGTTTTTGCAAGGCCACTCTCTAACTCGGGTCACTGAGAGCTGAGTTAACACCAAAACCATCTGCACTGCTTGGATGCAGGCTTGCTGGATGGGGCTGGCACATTACACATGCTTTGGCTCAGATTCATTCTTAGTCTGTGGTTGAATACCTAAGTTTAAGTCCCTATTTTCCTTAAAACCTCTGTCCAACAAGCAGAGGGAGATGGGCAACCCCAGGAGCAAGCCCTGCTGCTGGAGACATAAATTTTCTCTCTTGCCACTGACTATAGAGGGAGGTGAGGATGGGTCACCCTGCTCAGCCCAGCACCGTGCAGGATGGGGCTGGTCTCACAGCCTCCGTTCTGAGGCTTTCCTGTCCCCACACCGAGGCAGGGACCAGAGTGTGGCCACAGAACAACAAAGACAAAAATAGGTTTCTGACCTACTTCTTGGCAGTAAGCGGCAGTGAGAGCTGCTGCTGGAGCCAAGGGGGAATAGATCATAACCACGCCAACCGCACGGATGGGTTGGTGAGCTGGGAATGACATTGCTTCTCCAAGCTGGCTTTCCCAGCTTTCCTGTTTGAGCCTTTTCTCTCTCTTTTTCTCCATCCTTGACACAAAGATCTGGACGGGTTTTTTCCTTCCGTTTAATTTCTGTTGATGTGACATTTTCTCCTGTGTTTATATGTAACAACATTATTTGCCATGGTTTTAAAATCAGCTCAGGACATAGCTGCTGTCTCGTGACACCTCTTTTGGAAACAGCACCTAAGAAACACTTTCAGGCATGAATATTTGAAGATTGTTATATTCAAGTCACTTTCAAATAAGAAATGTTTTTGCATCTCAGGGAAATTGTAGTGTAATACTGTAATCCTTTATTTGTTTGTTTGTCTGTGTAATCCTTTAATTGTTTCCCTTTCTGATTTAAATTCAGACATACTGTGGATTTATACTATTACTTTTCATCAATAACAAGCACTTTCCACGCTAGCAGGCTATCTGTGATGGATGCACTGAACAAGAGAAAATACCTATTCCTTGAAGAAGTTTTCTCCAGATATTTTTTTTTTTGCTTTGTTTTTATTTCTAGACAACAGTTTTAATTATCAATATTCTCAAGTATTTCATCTTTCACAGAAACTCATAATATTTTTAGGTCACATTCTTTTCAAACACCTAAATTATTTCCTCATAGAGGTTAAGCTGGCTCCATGGGTGAGTTTTTACTCTTGCTTTTTCCCCTAGGATGGTTTATACCAGCTTAGCTGAAGCCCAGCTCGGAGCAGAGGGACCGGATGCTGCACACATCCAAGCCGTCCCATTGTAATCAATTAGTAAGATGAGATAATTTGAAGGGAAATATTTCCTTTGTCCCATACAAATAACATTTTCATTACTCATTTCAATTGGCTAATCAGCAAAACCAAAGCTTTTTCTTAATAAAAAGTGTATGGTCTTAAAGAAAACACCACCAAAAGTAAAGATGTTGGAAATTTTCTTGCTGGGAAGGGGTACAACAGAATTGATGGGGAGTTTTATCTTTGGGTCATGAATACTTACGGACAACTGAGGAGTTCTCGCTGAAAAAATTAAAGCTCCCCTGAGAAAAATAGCATGTTATCCCTGCTGACTGACTCCAAAGAAAAAAACCCCTGCAATTTTACCCGATGCATCCCCTTTGCTCCTTGTCCATGTCTGGAGAGGTGTGTTTCCCTCAGGGCAAGCCCGTTGCTACCACATCCTCCCATATCATTGTAGCTGAAACCCGAGAGGTTTCTCTCTGTTGTGTTGCCAGGATGCTCCTTATGCCCCTCTATAAACAAACAGGAAAGGTCTTGGCAAACTCAGCGAGATACTTTAAGATCCTTTTGCACACAGCAACCTTTTTCCATTACAGGAAATCAGGGAAAGAGAACTCAGCCTTCTCTTTGGTTGAGAATCACATTCTTGGACACCCTATAGTCATTGCGGTTTGGGGAACACTCAAGAGACCCCAGTACATCTTCAAAACAATTCCTGAGCTTCCTTAGCTTTACAAAGCATGAATGTTGCCACAGATACCATTCTATATTTTTGGGTCCAATTTATGATTATTTTTTTTCCTTTTTAATTAAATAAGGCCGTACCTGTGTATATACTCACACGTCTTCAGATGTCTGGAGGAATTACACGTAAATGGCAGCTGATGAAGCTCAAATGCCATGTCCTGGTGCTGGAATTGAGAGCCAGCTTTCTGGGATTAGATGTCCCTGTCTAACCTCAGCTGTTAGGAATTATCTTGGAGCTTGGCCCTGGCAGGTGAGAGGGGACCACAAGGAGGAGAACAAAAGTTTTTCTCTCTCTTCTGCCCCTGCCTCCTCCCTTCTCAGTATCGGGTAAATGTGGTTTTAATTCAAAAATACCAATGTCATCTTCAAAGTTGCTCTGGGGAGGAACAAGGGGAAAGGAGAGCCACAAAAAAAAAAAAAAAAAAAAAAATCAATTGGATTGCAATTTACAGATTTTTTTACTGAGGAATTGAACTGAAAAGTCTTAACATATGAGTGATGGGGATCTGGTGTGCTGGAGGGGCTGAGTGTGCTGGAGCTGGTCTGCAGTGCTCTTGCAATGCAAAGGACTTTCCTGCTGTCCAAAGCAGCCTCTAGTATTTTGTTTTCTTCAAGGCCAGTCCTTTATCTGATGTAAATAAACCTGTGATTCCATGTCACCAGGAGTCTAAGGAAAAGAGCTCCACCTTACATGCCATTCTTGAAGTGCTTAGACCAAGGCAAAAAGCATAACTGAATCTGTTTGGGACCTTCAGGTGGCAAAGAACCACTTTTCCCCTATGTTATACCCCACCTTGTGCTTTTAGAAATTTCCAAGCTGGAAGCTAGTTTTGTTTCCTCCACATTATGGCAACCACAACGCAAAGGCTGCGTACGTGCTATAGCTCTGACAGCAGACGTGAATAATGGAAAAGGGCTACGAACACAAGAAGTCACTCCGAGTGCTCACTGTACTTTCTTAATGTATGTGACATTGACATAATACACCCCGGGGCATTTTGGATCAGACGGCGCTTGCCTGTTCCACGTGTTGGTTTTATGAGCAGCAATCAAGTTGTGAAACACATGTAGGCAGCGTGTGTGGCGAGTGGCTTTCCATCCCGCTCATGGGTGGGAAGCACAGGGCTGTGATTAAGGCACTCACCCCAACAGAAACTTCATTTTGCCATCAGTGGAGACGGCTCCTGCTCCTTGGCAGGAGTCATGGTGGGCTACCTGGATGCTGCTTGCAGGGTGATGGCCTTATACTGTCTTTTCATCCAACTGTATGACACACACAACACCTAGAAACAGCTTTTTTGATACACAGAAACTCAACCAGATTCATCCCTTGGGAACTTACCCATACGTTGGATATGCTGCTTATTTTCCAAGCTCTCAGGCTGAATGGGAGTCTCACAGCTCAGCAGAGGGTCAGCCCGAGCCCCTCTTCCTTAGGCTGTGAGGCAGCCAGTCATCAATCAGGTACACAGTTCACAGAGCTGCGTTAGTGAATCACCAGCACCGAGAAGCACGTCTCGCCCTCCCACAGACCCCATCCTTCAGAAGAAAAAGTCCATTTCTATAGGGACAGGAAACAGAATTAATCCCTGTGTGATTTCCTCCTCAAAGTCCTTCTCCCTGACACCCCATTCCAGCTTTCATCCTATCTGGGCTATTTAGTCTAGAGCAGGGAAGACACGATAACAGTCTTCAATTATGTAAAAGGCATATACAAAGAGGAAGACAATAAATTGCTATCCACATCCATGGGGAGAGCACAAAAAGTGATGGCAAGGGAGAGTTAAGTTCAGCACTAGAAAAACTTCCCCGCTGCAAGGGTCATTAGGCACTGGAGGAGGTCGCCCAGGGAGGCTGGGGGATCTCCACTGCTGGCAGGGTTAAAGAAACACATTAGACAAACATGTGTCAGCAGTGGTCTGCACGGGGGTGGATGAGATGACTTCGTCAGGTCCTTTCTAGCCTTAGTTTCTTCTATACCATGGTGATAACCATCCCAGCCTTGCTCCGTGTCAGCCAGCTATGGCAGGGCTCTGCTTCAGCTGAGTTTTTTGGTGTGGGACAGCAATCCCGTGGCAGCAACACACTTGGCTCAAGGAGGCAGCAATGCCAGAAGACAGGATGATCTCTCCAGTCACCACAGTGAGCACAGCTCTTGGGTCCTGCAGGACCCAGGTGATTTCTCTGCCTACTCCTAAATCATTTCATTGTCTCTAAAATAGTCAGCAAAAGAAACTCAAGCATCCTAAGAACCCACCACCTCTACAGAGGACAAGGGCTCATACTCATAAATGCATGTTATGACTCTAAAACAGGGGCACCTCAACAGCCTTCTGCAAAGCACAGGGATATCCCCACAAGCAATACATCCAAGGAGAAGTACTTTGCCCAGTGCAAGAATACCAAACACCATGGACTGAGCTTTTGTTTGTAACCAGTACAGCCTGGCCAAACACAGCCCTGAGATGCTCTACCCTTACATATACTTCTTGCCAAATCACACTGAAAATGGGGCTGACCATATGTTTACATAAGGATATCCTTAAGTGCTTTGCTGGATTGGGGCATTTTCCAGTGACAGTTCAAGCTCTTGGAGGTCAGTAGGGATTGATTAGCCCCTCTGAATGACCCAGGTGCTGAAAGTCTGTGTCAAAATGAAGATATTTCACTGAAGATAATTTTTCTTTTGATGTTTTAGATAGAAAGACGGTCACAACAACAACAACAACAAAATCAGAAAACAGCCTCCTCTTTCTAAACGGCAAAAAGATGCAAGTGAACCCTACCAGATGTAATTTGTATCATTACTGCTGATGAAGTTAGTAACCTTTAGCAAGGAGACGTGGATCAATAGCTATTTGAGAAGATGCAGCTGCAGATATCTAAATGGGCATGAACTAGGAAGCGAGGTGTAAAAGGTAATAGCACAATATTTAAACCAGATGAAAGCTATGAGGTAGGTTAGTGACCTTGAAAGAACCAGATAAGTACAAAAGTAGAGAAAGGAAACAATGATTTATATACTTCCCAGCGCAAATATTACAATGCTTATTGAAGGGTGTAGTAAATTATGAACAAAGTAGAGTTTTATTAGATTAATGACAGCAGAATTTATATAGGCAAGATTGTGTCTTTGGAAAGTAGGTAAGAAAAATTAGTTTTATATTAACTCTTCCATTTCCAGGCTTGAACATTTCTTTTTCTGCCATGGAGTAGTCTGATTTATGCTTGGTAATTGCACATCTGTTTCCAGATCCTTGTGACACCAGTGGAACTCAATGTATGGAAAGCAATGGGACACCAGGAAGGGATACCCATGGAGATGTTGATGTTAAGTGCTAATATCTGGCAGTTCACCAAGGAACTGTTTCTGCCACTGTGGAAACAAGTGGGAGTTTTGGGATTGATCAAGAGGCTCCCAGACCCTTATTATGACTACTGTGGTGGTGTCCAGAACCCCAGGTCTTGGATCACACCATGTTGGTGTCTGTAAAAAAGACAAAAGAAGACCACCACCTCCTACAGATTTTAAATCTAGGGCAAAGGTTGGTAGGACAACAATGAGCCACAGCACAAAGTGGTTTGCACATGGCTGCACAAAAAGGCCGGCCAGGATTTCCAAATCTCATTTCTCACCTAAATGCCTAGTCTAGGCTAAACAGAAGGACATTTCTGTCTGCAAGAGCCAAATTTCTGAACCAAATTAAAGGATTCTGTTAAGAAAAAAAAAAAAAAAA
>VZRU01009951.1:441036-497096 GCA_013398155.1 Pedionomus torquatus | reverse complement strand
GCTGTCTGCAAACACACTCTTGCAAAAAAAAAAAAAAAAAAAAAATAAAAAAAGTATGCAAAAAGAAGGCATAAGAAAAAGGAAGACATTTCTTTTTACCCCACGCTCTGTCCTTCCCCCACTGCACCTTCACGAGGAATGGAATCTGACGGATGCTCAGCTTCATCTCACACCTGCAAAACCTTCCAGTGGCCTCATTTCCTCTCTCCTCCGCATCCTCCCACAGAAATGGGTCTATCTGTTAAACAGAAGTAATGAGACTGACCTTTTTTTTTTTTTTTTTGGTGAAATATTTTAAGATGGCCAGTGTCTGTATATGAAAACAGGGGATTTGTTTTCCTTAAGAATCTACATTTTCTGAAGATTACAAGAAACTATTTTTTAAAGGAAATTCATAATGCATTTGGAAAAATTTTGCCCTTACAGTCTTTTCTTCTCTGCAGGCAAGCCTTATTCAGATTTATTCATAGGAAATTCAACATGTGCATTTATTTTACCATTTAAATAATAAAAAAAAAGCACTAAAACTCACAGATGTTAAGAGATACTAAAACTTTTTGTCCTTATGGTGCAAAAAACATCATGATGACACAACAGTGAAACACAGAGCTAAACACAAAATTATAAAAACACTGATATGGAAAAAATGTTGTCATTTAAATTCATCACAAAGAAATAAAATAGTCAATACCACCTTAACACAACACATTAAAAATGTCAAAGTAACACCTGCCTGTGAAATGCTTGATTTTTATGAAATTGCTTCCTACAGAAAATGGTCCCATAGAACTTTTTAACTCTACCTAATCAGTGCAAAAAAATCAAAGAAGATGATTCTCATTTCCTTTTCTAAATGAAAAATGTCCATTTCACAAGGGAAAGGTCAGCTGTTAGGCAGAGTGCTGGTGCACTTTAAAGAACTTAAAATCTGCACCTGGACTTCCTCACATCCTAAATATTCCCCTCCCTCAGGCCGGATGAGGTTTGCTATTTAAAACTGCATTTTTATTCTTTGTCCCTCCATTACTCTGATGGCTGTTTCTTTCTCTCCTAGAATTTACTCTCCCTGTAACATTTTCTGTATTTTATTCAATAAATACAGTTTAATATCATAATCCCAGCTAGACAGCTATAATGTTAAATAGCTACTGTGACATGTCTAATAAATAGCCATCTAACCACATTATAAATAACCTCAAATTCAGGCCAATAAATACTGCAATAAATTTGGTTTTGCCAGTACATCTGTATAAATATCAGTAATAAGGTAGACCAAAAGAGCTAACCATACTAAAAGAGCTTTGATTTTGGAAAAACTGCATGTGCAATACTTCATCGCACTTGTTCAGGGAGAAAGAAAGAAAGAAAGAAAAAAGCATTCAGCTAATAATAATACAGCATGGGCAAAGGGAGAGATTCTTGTGTATTTAGACAAGAAAAGATGAGGCATGCAAATCAGGGTATGAATGTCTATGGAAGTTGCACAATCATTACACATATTAAAAAAGCAATAATTTTTGAGCTATTAACTAGCTCTTATTGGCAATATCACTACCAGCAGCTGGAAACATGTACTGAACAAGACAGACAGACAGGTACATTTTTCTTCTGGGCTGCAATCCTGTACTGTCTGCCAAAATGTCTGAAAAATATTTGAAGTATTTGGCTGACTATTCAGTAGCCTTATCAATATCCACTGCAGCAGCTTTTCATAGAATGGTTAGAGTTGGAAAGTACCTTCAAGATCATGAAGTTCCAACCCTCCTGCCATGGGCAGGGACACCTCCCACTAGACCAGGTTGCTCCAAGCCCCATCCAGCGTGGCCTCGAACAGGGATGGGACACCCACAACTTCTCTTGGGAACCTGTTCCAGTGCCTCAACACCCCCACAGGAAAGAATTCCTTCATGATATCTAATCTAAATCTCACCTCTTCTAGTTTAAAACCATTACTCCTTGTCCTATCACTATGCTTCCTGACAAAGAATTCCTCTCCAGCCCTCCTGTAGGCTCCCTTCAGATACTGGAAGGCTGCTATAAGGTCTCTTCTCTTCTCTGGGCTGAACAGCCCCAGCTCTCTCAGCCTGTCCTCATAGGAGAGGTGTTCCATCCCTCTAATCATCTTCCTGGACCTCTGCTGGACCCGTTCCAACAGGTCCATTTCTTTTCTATGTTGAGGACTCCGGAGCTGGACACATGACTCCAGGTGGGGTCTCATGAGCTCAGAGTAGAGGGGGAGAATCACCTCCCATGACCTGCTGGTCACACTTCTTTTGATGCAACCCAGGATGGGGTTGGCTTTCTGGGCTGCCAGCACACACTGCTGGCTCATCCATGAGCACTCCCAAGTCCTTCTCCTCAGGGCTGCTCTCCAGCCATTCTCTGCCCAACCTGTGTTTGTGCCTGGGATTGCCACGTCCTCACCTATCACCCACTTTTTGCCATCCTTGAGATGACAGAAACCAAGAGCATCTTGGCCTGAAGTTGCTGGTGTGGCCCTGGCAGGAAGGAGAGGTCTGTCCCCACCTCCCATGCCTGATGCTGTGCCCCTGCTCACACCACAGGGTCAACTGCTAAGCCTTGACTAGTGCCACCAGCACCCCGTGGTGTAGCATCAGGAGATAAGTTGTCCATCTGTGCTCCACCATGTAGAAAAACATTTTGTGTTCCATGGCTACAGTTTTAGACAGCTTTAAAGATCCTCCCTGGCTTTGCTTTTCCAGTAACCAAAATACCATTCACTCAGTGTGAGTGGCAACGCCAATACCTGCCACAGTTCGGTGTTTATTCCAGTCTGTGTAGCTTACTTTAGTTTTACTGTTATTTAGAAACTTAGGGGGGAAAAATCTTAAAAAAAATGATAAAGTATTCTGTTCAGAGGAAGCTTTTAATATCACTGTTCTCTATTTATAACCTTCTGGATCAGGAGATAGCACTACCAATTTCCCAATGTGTCAGTCTGCTCATAGGAAAAAGAAAAAAAAAAGTTATACAATAGCCCTACTGTTACAAAAAGGATGTGATAAAGCATTTGCATAATCTAATATTTTCCACAGGGTCAGACTGATGGGTCATGTACTCCTCAATTGGCTTCTACCTACTCAGTTCTGGTAAGGACTGCAGGGATGCACAGCTGAACTATGAGAAACAGGAAATATTTCATAGACTCATAGAATAGTTAGAGTTGGAAGGGACCTTAAAGATCATTAAGTTCCAATCCACTAGACCAGGTCGCTCAAAGCCCCATCCAGCCTGGCCTTCCACACTCCCAGGGATGGGGCAGCCACAACTTCTCTGGGCAACCTGTTCCAGTGCCTCACCACCCTCACAGTAAAGAATTTCTTCCTAATATCCAATCTAAATCTCCCCTCTTCTAGTTCAAAACCATTACCCCTTGTGTAAACCATTTCTTCCACCTTCATCTTCAATCACTAATGGTGCACGCTGGAGGTACTAAAGCCCAGTGGAAGAGAAATGTTGGGCAGATCACTGTAGATGTGAAAACAATGGTGTTCTGGAAATCTATATACCACCTCAGCAAAACACATCATATATGGTTATGCTGAAAGCCCAGTTACGTTGTCTCCTGTTTCTTGCAACAACGCCACCCGGTGAACTTGGAGACCTCATCAGCTACATTAATTGACAGGATCTCACCAGGGGTGTACATACCTGCAAGAGAAGAGACCAAAGCTGTTTATTCTTTCCATTTCCTCCATGCTCGTCCAGCCTTAAGATTCCCCTACCTTTGCCCCATAAATCCCTCCAGGGTGCTTGCAACACTTTCTTGCATTTCACAACATCTTCTCTCCTTGCAGATGCCTGGGCATGGAAGAGGAAGTCTTGGACCTCCTTGGCTTTTTACACGCTGCCATCAAAATCCACTCCATCTTCTCCATCTATGACCATTTTTCTGTTGAAATAGAGCTCATTACTTACATATGCACTGATCACATATGACTGTTTTCTCCAGATGGGATGTAGCTCTTAATTTTATAAATACATAAAACATAGATCATATCGACATGCTGCCTTATTCTATCTGTGTGGTACCCCAAAGGGGGACAGCTTTGGGGAAAAGCCTGAGCAGTAAAAAATTCTCAGCAAAGGGACTAGCAGATTTGAAGCAGAAAACCATGTAAAGGCACAATTCTCCTTTACCAGTGACTGTTTAGAGCACGGTCTTTTAATCACGGAAGATAGGCATAGGGAAGCATAAGCCTCAATTAATAGGTCAGAGCCTGCACATATTTAGTTTTAAACCCATTTGGCCCTAGCCTAAACATCCTAATCTTAGTCCCAAAATATACAAATCTGCCTGGAGAAACATAAAGCAACGACAGCCCATGAAGCAACTTGCCAGGCTCAAGCTGCCCATGTTGTTCTTTCAGTTATCACAGTTTATTTTTTGGTCATTTAGACTCCAGAGGCTGCTTGCTGCAGAGCAGTCCACAGAGGACATGCTGATTTGTGGCAAATCACTTCAAGGACAAGGGGAACCTTTTCAGTGATTTCTTTGTCTGTCTGTCTCCACAGAATGTGCTGCAAAGGTTAATTTGTTTTGAAATCTCCATTTTTAATTTGCATTGCTGGTCAACCCAGCAATTATAAATGTTAATCTGTTCTTCAGTGGTCTTAAATTCAGAGATTGAGACTGTTGCATTAAATAAAAATTCCATCCCTTGCTGTGATTTATTAAGACTTGAGTGATACCAAGAACCCACTGCGTCAGAGCACTGATATAAGCAGCTTCAAGGCACATCCTTAATTAGTTTTAAAGCAGGACAGACCAATTTATATCAATTTGATTTAAATCAGTTTTGTTAATTGTGGTTTAAATCAGAACCAGGAAATCACAATTTAAGTAACTCAATTTGCCTTGCAGTTGTGTTCTAACAGATAATAATAATAATAAAGGAGTTATTCTCAGAAACTGACAACTAATAGAAATGTTTAATTGCAAGAAAAAGTAGATTTGACACCGTATTTAATATTTGTCTTTGTTAACTAAGTATCCTAGTTTCAGCTGAGATAGAATTAATCTTCGTTCTAGTAGTTGCTGTGTTGCTGTGTTTTCAGATTTGGTGTGAAAGGCATGTCAGTAATGCGTATTCTATTAGTTGTTGCTAAGTGATGTCTATACTAGTCAAGGACTTTTACTGCTTCCCATAGAAGCTGAGAAGGAGCATAGACAGAGCCATGGAATGGCCAGAGAACGGCCAATGGAATATTCCATACTGTAGATGTCATGCTCAGTATATAAATGGGGGTTGGCTGGGGGGTGGGAATCCATGATCTTTGCTGAGGTCAGGCTGGGCAATGAAGCACCTGGCAAAGTGGTTGGTGGCATCGTCATCATAATTATGACTATTACCATTATTATTATTTTCCTTTTTAGCTATTGTTCTTTTAATTTGTCTTTATCCCAGCCCACAAGGTAGTTCATGGGGTTTTTTGGGGAGTGGAGATATCTCTTTCCCTTCCTTTTCTCCCCCTTCTCCCTACCCTTCTAGGGGCAGGAAAGGGGGAGTGAGCGAGAGGCTGCGTATTCCTATTTGCTGGCTGGGGTTAAACTACAACACTAAAAGAATACATCAAAAGCATACATATTTCACCATATACCTCCATATTTATTTTGGTGTTCAAATTTTTACATTTGACTTATGAGAAAACAGGGCATGGCATTTTCAGTCACCTGATTAATTTTTTTTTATGTCATACTGCTTCTGAACAAAAATATCTAGAAGAAAATAATTGTTTAAATAGAGTGACATTGCATCCTGCATATTTTAGGAAATATTATCAAAACATGCATTGCATTTCAAGGTTGTTGGTGTACCTAACAGTGTTAATTGCTGGTAATGTTTGCAAGCTGGGCTATTTTTTCCTTGCTTCCATGTTTTCCAAGATCAGAATTAGTTGATCTCAGACTCCCCCACCCCCCTTATTCATAAGATGGGAGAAGATAAACAAATTTTCCCATTCTTTCAACTCCCAGTTGTTTTCCCAACTTGGAATATTCTAGTCATTAAGTGATGTAAAGCAGATAAAATAAAATGAAGAACATGTTCTTTTTGCACCTGCAAAAAAAGGCAACAGCTGTCAAAAGCTAGTTTATTACTCAAGAAGCTCCAATTCCAGGTGTCTAGCTAGTAATTTCTCCCACTTAGTGATCTAACATTCTTCAGAATTTTGGCAGCGAATGTATACTCAACTGCTATTTATATGTAAGGGTTTATAAATAAGAAAATATCATTTTATTTTAGGCATTCATAACAAATTTAGTCTGTCATCATTCCAGCATACATGTCTTCAAGTTTAATTTTAAGATGACAAAAGTATTAATTTAAAAATTCAAAGATGCACAGATGTGAGTTGTAAAAATACACACAGGGTTCTCATCACTGAGGAACAACTGACAAAAGGACAAGAACCTGAACAGATTAATATACAACTATTTTAGAAAGAAATAACAAATGAAATACTCTAGATTTTTTTTGACCAGAGGACCTTCCTTCCACCCTTAGCTGAGAACTGAGCCTGTCCCAGTCTGACATATCAACTCTACCACAGAAACTCTTTGCTAGTGCATGTGATTCCTTCTACCACAGCCTGAATTCAGCAGGAGAGGCTGTGCATAGGACACCGCTTGTTTTGCCAATAGAAAGGAAGATTGGAGAAGCTCATGTATTTGTTACACAATAAAATATGATTTGTACAGGTTGCATCTGATAACTTTCTCCTGTGGCTATTTATACCAGCCCAGACATGAGCTCTAGTCCTAACACACCATCGTTCTCAGACAACATGACATAAAAGGCACAGCTCTGAAATCACAGTGTCCTTTATTAATCCATATACTTATTCTAAATTCTATCTGAACCTCTACCTGACAAGAAATTAGTTAGCTAAGTTAATATGACTGCTGGATAAGTAAGAGAACTTTGCCACTCATTACCCAGCATGACTCCAGAGCATAGTTTCATACCACAATGACTCGTTTTGCTTGTTCCCATCCCTGACAGCTGCAGTACAAGCAGAAGATCAACACTGACTGCTCAAGGAGGCCAGCAGGAGGGCAGGACTGGGGTGTACACACATCCTTCTCTGGGAAATGGCACCACAACATCTCAACATGGGCTTTAGACCTAGGTACTAATTTTTCCCCACGCTATTCTCAACATTTGTCACTAGGAAATACTGCTCCATGGACCATGGAGTCTGCGGTGTAACAGAGCTCAGGTAAGGGAGCTCCAGACTCCAGTCTTCACTGAGTGTTCACACTAGGTGTCCTTCACGTTCTAGTCAGTCCCCAGAGCTTGTAATGTTACATTTCAGTTTTCTGCAATAAGAGACATGTATTTTCTGCATTGAAGTTCTGAAAATGATGCTGAAAATGCCACCTGGTATGGAAGTTACCAGGGCTAACTGATATTAGTAAAAGTCATATGCTGGTCCTTAGCTCCTAGAAAAGGATTAATCCCCCAATAGGGTAAGAGTTTGAAACTAAATTAAAAAACCCAAGAGTGTTAGCTTTTCACCAGTTCTGAGTTTGCAACAGAGGAATATGTGCATCATAAAGGTCTGGGAGCTCTGGGACCAGGCAGGCACACAGCTGGGAGGGAGCAGGACAAAACACCCATCTAGCATTTCTACAGGGCCTTGCAGAAGAATTTTCCGATCAAATGAAAAAAAAAAAAATCACATGAAAGCTTGATAAACAAACAAAAAATTTACAAAGGGTAAAAGCATTTCTATGGAATAAATTTTTTGCTTATTCTAAATTTCAGAACAGGCATAAAGAGAGATGCCAGAAGCAGTAACTGAAGAGCTCTCACTGTGCTGCAGCTCATACCCCCATGAATTCCCACTAGCAACAACTCCTTTTCTGCTGAAAACCACTATAGTTTACAATTCCTCTATGCAATCATCAGCCTACCTGGAAACAACAAATGTACAGAACAGACAAAAGGCATCAATAAACATCTCAGTCCTGCATATTTGCTCCATACGTTCAAGACCAATTAAGTACTTTAAAACCATAGCGAGTTTCTACACGAGTTATGTCTGCTAAAGTCATCAGGTCTACAAAACTTGCATAGGAGAATCATAGAAGAATTTTGCAAGGGAGGCTCTTGACACACTGATGTAATTTTTAGTGTTTTGGAAAACATAGGAAATTCCAGCAATTATTGAATCAAGTTTGAATGTCTTTCTGAAAGATGTGCATTAGTCAAATATAAACCATTAAGTAAATACACGGAAAACATAATGCCTAGAAGAACTAAACAACAGATATATACCACATCAGACTAAACAAGCTAGCTGTTCTTTCTTGGCCTTGTGCTATCTTTGAAGTTGTTGCAAAATACTAATAAAAAAAGGTTGAAAAATTTAATTAAAATGGAAAAAAATAGTTCTTTCTCCCTACTAGTCACATCTGAACCAGTACAAAGCAGCCTAGAGCCTAACATATCATCTTCCTTTAATCCCTTCATGCTGACAGTGAAAAATGCTATATAAAAGCTCACTATATCTGGCCATCAGGAAATTGGCTCTCTGTACATGGATTGCTCATTTGCACAAAACTAAGGAAATTAGGCTGCCCCTCCATGAGGAGCCAGGGCTGGCCAACAATCACTGGTTTCCCCTGGGTCCTGGGGTCCTGCACTGAAACAGCCAGTGCTTAAACGACACTGAATATGGCAGGTTTCATCCCAACCTGATCTGAAATTCAGGTCAGCTCTCCTGACAACAGCATTGTTAAGAAATCAGCTAGATGGTGGAGCTAATCAAGATGCCTACGCTAGCTGGATACTTCACCTCCTTTGTGGGAAGGGAAAACGAAGAGAAGAAAAACTAGCTGACATCAGGAAAATTGAGAATCTGTAATTCATACAGAATTGGCCAGAAATAATCAGATTCCTAACTCCTTTATTTGTTCCTGGACTGGATCCATTCTGACCAGATAAACTCCTCCTCAGTAGAATACACAGCTTTGCACATCGATGTAATGAAGTGATGGGTCGTGCTGGTGCTATCGTATCCAGGATTTATGAGGAGACATCATTGCCTGAAATCAGGAACTGGAGGGGGCAGAGATACTTTGGTTCAGCTCTACAAACAAGCCTGTAAGGCATGTTTAAACGGGTGGGATGAAAACAAATTAAGGTGCTGTGCGTGGGTGTATCTCCACTGACCTCAGAGGGATTCTGGTGTACTTTGGTACAGGATCTGACCAGTTCGGAATTAATGCATAAACCGGGTGCATCCATTAGCAAAAGCAGGCACACCTCCTACAGGTAATTCAGCATATTTCCTCTCCCTTCCCGAGAATAAAAGGCTGCCTTCCCTGTTGATCACCTCTTGTCCCAGGCACAGTTCTTGCATGCTTCATTCAGCAGCAGCTGTGCATAGTCAGTCAAACACTCCAAGTTGTTTGTCAAAGTTTTCCTAAGGCTTTTCATCTCCCTGCTTTCCTGTGAGGTGCCCAAACATAAGTCATCTTTGTTGGCTTTTGGAGCAGATTAATTCAGAGCACAGCTTCAGAACTGGCAGGTAATCAGTTAGCTGGAGTTTGAAGTGGAGAATTTTTCCCTAACAAGGGCAACAAAAAGGTGGGAGAGGTATTTCTGAATTCGCACATTCATTCAGGTAATATATTTCCTAGAGGCACACCTCTAATGCCAACTCATGGGCAATTCTTCTAGTAGATGTGATCTGAAAGCCACTTGAGGTGAAGGAAGGCTAATCAAAACAGATTGATTTATCGTTTCTCTCATGCACAGGGAGATATCAAGTTGTGGCCTCTAGATTTTGGGCCCTGAAACGTACTGTGCCGCACTAGATCCATAGTGAAAGGAGAAACCCTCCTACTAACATCACTCCCACTTGTCCTCAAATGAGATGTTGAGAAGATGTTACTGTAAGGATCCATGGGCCACCAAGAGCCAGGGACCTAGGGGAGGTCTCTGTGGTGCTCCTCAGCTAACCGGCAGCATCATACAGGAAAAAGGGGTTCAGTCGTCTGACCACACAAAGCTTTTGCCACACAGTGAAGAGGGAAATGGAACCCTGCAACACCTTGGAGCCCTGATCTTGGAATATGTGTATTCATCCGTGAAGATGAATTCCAGAGAATTCTTAAACATGAATATCTCTCAAAAATTTATTTTACTTTGAGCTATCTCCTAGGAAATGGTCCATCAGCGGCAGGAATTCCTGTTAACCTCCACCCCCAAAATGCTCATCTGTACAAGACAAAAGGAAACAGGGCAGCATGGGACCTGATCTCTATTGACAGTCAGTGGGAACCTGGCTCCTATTTGTGCTTTAAGAGTTCTCATGCCAAATTTATGCCCACAATGTGTTATACGGTACCAGACCAAGTGGATGCACAGGTAGTTGAGTGAGGTCGGGGATTAATTTGACACATCATAGCTCCAAATCCCAAAAGGATTTTTACATGTGAAAAATTTTCTTACCTTAATCAAAGGGAATATTCATGTGCATGAAATTAGATGGGTAGCATCAGGATCAGCCCTCAGAGAGAAACAAAAGAATATAAGGGCAGTTATTTATCATGACTAATGTATTTTTTTAGGAGGGGCAAAAAATAAAAAAAAAAAAAGGAAAGATTTGAAACCTAGGTATTTGATGGGTAACAGTGCATTAGACAGGTTAGTCCTTGTAATCCACTGGCACCATCAGCAGAGGACTAAATCAAATATGTTTTTATTCATCTTGTATATCTATTAATACAATCCATTGCAATGGTTATTCAATATTTATGTTGTCTGCATGAGTTACTGCATATTTAATTCTCTTTTGAAAACTAGGATAGTTGAAATAATACAGCATTGCTTTTTATCTGACTGAGCTTTAATCTATTGTCCATCATGGTTTTACCTGAACCGTTGTTTGAAAAAATAAATAAATGAGGTTTTTGCAAGATAAGGAGTTCCTGTATTAGAATTCTGTGGTCATGGTATCATGATACACCTGACATTCCTTATAAATAATAAGTATGTGAAGATCTGTTCTTTTACTGCCTGTATTATTTAGAGAAATAGCATCCACCACACTGAAAAACATTTACAAGCGCTCATATTGTAGCCAAAGTAGTGAAATTCCACCCTTTAGGAAGTAAGATAATAACCCTTGCATAGGTCAGGAAAGATTTTCTACTCTACTTACAAGAATAAACATAGTTTGTGGCTCTTCTCTCTTCTCAGCTAGTTGTATCCAGCATGGCATTCTCAATGTGGTACAAAATACCCCAGAGAAAAATAGATCAGATTTCTCTAAATCGTTAGAAGAGGCCTGCTGCTGTGCTCCAGCCTTTCATCATTTGACTCACACAGATTCACAGCCCAGCATCTTGTTCCACTTGTCAGTAAAGAACCAGCTGAAAGTTAGACTGGAGGAGAAAATTTGAAATGCAACCTTGAGAGAAATATCCCCTGCCACCTTCTAGCTGCCCACCACCTCCAGAGTGTGGGTGAAGAAAGCTTTGCGACTGAAAAAACTCCTTAATCTTGCTCCCAAAGAGATCCAAGTCTGGTTCCAGGCCCAGGAGAAGAGAGACATTAAGAAGACACCAGGAAGATCCAGGAAAAAAACCAGCACAATCCACAATGCATGTTTCAGAATCAGTTGGCATTTTGCATTGCTCTAGTTTCCTATAGGAGGATTCAAATGAAGAACTTAGAACGACCTTAAAAACAGAAACGAGACAGTTCTCAATGCTGCTGTGCCATAATCCATGCTACCCCAAACCATCCTCTAAGGGAAGAAATTCAAAAACCCCATCAAGGAAACAGGTCCATAAAACAGAAAAATAAAGTATAAACGGAAAAATAAAACCAAACGCCAATGTGTACCCAAAGGAACTATTAAACACAAAATGTTTGTCAGTATAGGATGCTCCACTGCACACATCTGGTGCTCTCAGCAATACAGAACATTTCTTTAATTGCTACACCTGAGACTGAGAGCAAGGAATAAATCTAGGGACTGATCTTAATGTATTTTGAGACAGGTGGAGATAAGTAGCAGCATGAGGATTTCATTGTCAGTAATCACACAGTTATACATTACTACGTTAAACAGATACAATCCGGATACAGCTGAGCATCTATAATTTGATGTCTGTTTTTTAATTCCTTCTGCTGCCAGACGTTGTAGAGATAACCGTGATAAACCACCCATTTAGTATATATCATCCAATACTTTTTGCACGATCCAAGATGTCAGTATGTCAATATCCAGTGGAAAAGGCAATGGACTGGAAGTCAGAGTAGTTGGGCTGAGTCCAGACTGCTGCTGCTGCTTCTTATGCGGTCATTGTGTGTCACTGAACTTTTCTGTTACTGTTTTATTTACTCAGACTGTACGTATTGGCTACATGTTTAGACAGCATCTTGCATAATGCATCCTTGGTCTTTCCTGTGCCCTTAGAAATATTCAAATTAGTATCGTCCACCCAAATTCAAAACAGAGCCCTGCCCATACAACAAACGCTGTGAAGCTAGTGCATCTATCGAGTGAAAAGCATTCAAAGTTAGGCACGACACAACAAAGGAGATAAATACCATCACTCTGAGAAGCTGTTTGAGATTTCCAAACTAGAAAATGAGCCACTGGTCTTCTTGCTCAGCATCTCTATTGCCTTTACCTTTCAATAAGACAGCAAGAGGTTCCCTAAACTTTTTTTTTTCAAGTGGTGTGAGTTCTTAGAAAGGTACTTCTATATAAGGATGTGAACACTTTAACATCAATATTTAAAGTGATATGTTTTGCTCTGAATCCAAGCTGAATATTCTGAAATGAATCCTAACAATTTCTTTCAGAATTAAACCAAGGCTTGGGCTTTTCATAATGGCTCGATTTGCCATAGCTTGGCCTTTTGTCAACAGCAGCATTATGCCTCCCTTTCCCACCTGTAACTATTACCTGTCCATTTTTCAGCTGTATTTCATGTAGGCCTGGTGACCTGGTGCTCCATTTACCCCAAATTTTGAGTTCTCATCCTTTTCATTACCCAAATCAAGAATGACATCTCTTCAACTGTGATGACTGCCTTAGAGTATTCTCATCCTTCGCAAAAAGAAAATTCAGTCTTTTATTGGCTCACGGCACATTTAAGGTCCGGGAAATCTATTAGGTTCTCAAGTCTCATTTTTCACATTGGTACTCAGATATGTGCTCAAAGATAATCACAGTCATAGGATTTACCAATACTAAGCACATGATACAGGGTTGTCCTTAAGAGTCACTAGGGTTTGAGCAAGTCTGAGAGAGTTCAAATACTATCTTTTCCACCCAATTTGCCCCTTTTTGACACAATTTATTAAAAAGAAGAAATACTTGAACTAAAAAGAAGACCGCACAATTTTTTTAATTTTTTTTTTTCAAATGACAGAAAATTTCCCAGGTACAATGGCCCGTTGCTCTGATTAATAGCAGTGCATCCAGAGGAGAGGACTGTGTGAAGCATTCAGCAAAGCCATCAGTCCTGCCTGTCATGATCAAACTGCAATTTTTGGCAAGCACGGGTATCAGTTTCCTGATTTTATCTTTTACAGTGCACAAGCAGAACAGGACATCATCAGCTCCTTTCCTGAAGACCAGTGGCTCATTTTATCTGCATTCACTAGATGTCTATGCCTTTGAAGCAATGCTCTGCAGACTTCACCAGGTTTGTGCAATGTCAAAAAAATGTTACCTTAAAACCGTCGTGAAACTTGCTGATCACTCCTTTTGATGTTTAGGAGAGCTGATTGTATTTTGAATGCCTCATTGGGTTTGCAAGGAATGTAAAGCCTTTTTAACAAAGCTTGAATTTTCACCCTGAAAAAATACACACATTAAGCATCTTCAAATATATTCTTGTGCCGATTCAGAAGAAAAAAAGATAAATAAGTCAGCGTCATAAGTGGAAACCCACCCCCCACCCTCCCAACTGAAATCCCCAAACCCCAGCTATGCTGGTCTCAAAATGCCTTCTTGTGATGCAGCCATTACACAGTGCAACACATTTTTTTGCTATATTATAGACACGTTAATAAAATATTGGGCATACATACACTATGCATTCATAGTAAAAATTAATAAGGAATGTATACACATTGATGCTACCAAAAAATATCTAAGGAAATGTTTCCTCTTCTCCTCATCCTTCAGAAGCTTCTGAATCAGTGGACTTCCAGATGACATTTCTCTTTCTTTCTAATCAAAGTTTCCCCTATACAAAGTTTTGTGACTAGTTCAATGACACGGTAATTATCTCTTTCCGGTTTAGAAATATCCTGAAAAGGATGAAGTTGAATTTCAGGCTGCAAATACCTCTTCATTGTGCAATTGCCTTTTCCACAAAATTACATTCATCTTAGGGTTTTTACTTCAATTTCACTTAAAATAGATGTCCTGAAGCTGGAAAACCTGTGGGCTTCTTTTGGCCTTCCAAACTACTACTTCCTTACTACTACTTCCCGTGTAATGATGCCATGATGATTCACTATTTGATGTTCTTCAGCTCCAGGCTTATTTATTGTAATTGCCTAATTTCTTATGAGAAAGGCAGATAAGAAAATATTTCAAGAGGCTTGTAAATAACCAGCAAGGGCCACAAGACTGCAGTTATTTTAATTTATAGCTAAACTGTTTTGCTGTGCTAGCTGAAATAACGTGTTTGCATGATTCATCACTCAGTAACCAGAATGAACTGCTCATCCTGTTTTAAACCCTAGAGGTACTTTTCTGGTTACCGTTAGTGCAATGTATTGTTTTCTCCTAGAGAACCTGCAATGGAGTAATAAAACGTATGACTGAGTTAAAAACTCTCCTTTTGATTTGACTCTAACCAGTCCTAACAACAAGAAAATGGTTCCAGTCCTGCATGGTCACATGGCTGCTTGGCTTCCCTGCGCAAGATGAGCCAGAAAGGTCAGTCTTCTCCAGATTTCAGCCACTTAAGAGACCTTCTCTAGTTATTTTTTTATTTCACTCCTGTAAAACAGTAAAGGAAAAAAAACCCACCTTGCCCTGAAAGCATGAACTTGCAATATTCTTCCATCTAGCTTTAAGAGGGAATAGGGGTTAGCTAATATACACAGCTCCCAGCACTGTGCTGCTGACATGATGAATGTTACAGGTGGCCGTGCTTCTGATAATAAGGAAGTTAATGAGAAAAGCCAGGCTGGTTCACGTTCTGTGAGAAACAGAATAAAACCCTCCATTCGTCAACTAGAAAAAAAAAAATGGAAAAGAGAGAAGGGGTACAGTCCAAAAAAAAGGTATTAAAAAAGAAGAACAAAACTATCATAGCTAGAAATATCAATGAATGGTGCCATAGATTGACCTCGAGTAATAATGCCTTGTATACATGCTTTGTATTATCATTGTTAGTTACTTCCTGAACAAAGGTTGAAGTAAGAATTTACGAGGATATTTAAAAATAGAGTGAGGAGGTTAAGAGAGGAAAGATCAGAAGCACAGACTAAGTTCTGTTGGGGTTGGATGGGTGTCTACAGACCTCTGGCTTGAACATCAGCTGAAACTTCAGACCTTGTGAAAAGAATTAAATGCCAAAAATGTCCACCAAGATTTTAGTCACAGCAGCTGGCTAAATCTGGTTGAAATACCAGAGAAGTGATAAGACCTGGGATTTTAGATTCAGTCCAGTCTGCCTTTACTTGTGCTTTGCAAACAGTCATAACCATGTTGAAAAAGGGGCATACAGCAAGACCATTCTCTACAACTGGCTACACACACAGCTTTGCAGAGGTGAACTGAGGTGGTGTGCACCTCTTCCAACAGAATCCAGTGGGAAATATGGTTCTGGGAGAGTCCCCTTCCCCCACCCTTACACACAGAAAGAGATGTAATATACAGATCCTTTAACTGGAGGTATGGTTAAAACCCACCCTAACACCACAAAGACAGGTTTTGTTCTGATATGTGTGGTGGTGTAGTATTTATTCTCTCTTTTTGACTAAAATTAATTTTTGCTCAACACTCAACATTCCTTTCTGTGAATGAACCACTGGTTTGGCAAAAGTTCAGTGAGATAAACACCTCCCAGAAACTACTAGGTTAATTAGTATATATATAGAGAAGAGTAGGATAAAAGGAGAGGTTTTCAGCATGGATAGACCTTGAATTGCTCTAAGAAAGGATCTTACACACATTCCTCTGTTTTCTACTTAATCATTAATTACTGTTGATGTTTTGCAAATACAGGCTTGCCTATACCATGAGATACAGAAGCGTGATGAAGATTCCCAAGCCAGACACATGAAGAAACTAGCACACCTGCCCAGCGTGATGCTGTGTCACAGAGGCAAACCAGTTCAGGTCCCATAAACAGCATCATCTCATAGGAACATCTCACTTGGGTACAACACTGGACCCAGCACACCCAGCCAGGGTTTAGGTCAGCTGTCTTCACACAGAACAAGGAGGTGTGGGATAGAGACATAGTAACATCTGAATGGAAGAGTGCAAGCACAACACATTTCTTCAAAAACAGAAAAGAAACTTCTGTTACATGAAGGCTTAATACTTAATGTTTCCAGTGCTGATTTACAAAGGAATACTCTTCCGAATCAGATTTTCAGTATCTCGGATGGCATATTTTGTGTTGGTTCATAGCTTGGGAGCATCAGATCCTGCTCATGAGAGGAATGATCCCATGGAGGGAGTGCCACTGATCCAGAGATGGACCTTAGATTCACATTTTTCTTTTACTGTACGTTTTGTGCAAGATATGTCAAAGTGTGCGGTCACAAGCAGTGAGACAGGCTTACATTATATGTCACTGTAGGCATCAGCAAAGGCCCAGATCAACCGCAACTGTGTTGTCTCCCAGCCCGAGAGTTTGGCTGCTTATTGAGACCACACGAGTAATGGTCCCTAAATGCAGGTGTGGACAACAAGGGCTCAGCAGAGAGCCAGGACCTGGGCTTTTGTTCAGTAGCAGTTTCCACTGCTCACCTTGGGAATGTGCTAGAAGGATGCTCAGATAAGATGGTGAGCTTCTGCCACGCTACCCAGTAGCTTGCTCCACGTGTGTCTTATGAATAGCTTCAGCTTTAGTGCACAACGCTGAGTGAAGATATCAGGATACGGTCCCCAAAGGAGGGTCCCTGGGGCTGCTCATACTGCAACACAGCCTTCAGGAATCTCTAAAGGACATGAAGTCCCTGAGAAAAAGGAACAAAGCTCATAGCCTTTTCCACTTAAAAATAAACCGTTTAAATGAGAGGAAGCAGGGCAGGTGGCTCGCTTCCCGAGCGCCTTGCGGCTGATTGCAGGGCGAGTCCAACAGTGATTCACCGGCCGGGTTGAATCCATTGTCCCGGTCCACCCGCGCACAGGAAGGAGAGCCTGGTCCCAGCCACCCTGGTGGCCACCGCCCCGGCCCACGCTGCACCCTGGCACGGAACAGGGCAACCGAAACCTCTCCAGGACTTATGGATGCAAGTAAAAAGCAAAGCAGTTTTTTCCCCACCTTGCTATCCCCTGCTGGTTTGACCAGCTGCACGCTACACTAGCCAAGCACTGTGTTGCCACTTTAAATGGAGCCCAGATACACACAGGAAGCAAAATATAAATAGTCATAACATGTGCACGTAGTACACATGTGAGAAACCATTGATATTTCCCTCTTCCTCAGTTCTGGTTAAAAGAGCAAGCATCAAACTGGGGACACAAATCACTTCCCATCCTGGCTACTCTATTTTAGGGATGTGCTCATCTGGAAAGCCATGCCAGGGGACACTGTGCAGGAAAGCTCTGATTTACAAGTAAGTCCCTCCTCCCTATTTAAAAGACGTTTTATGACCTCCTGGGTGTTTTTTAAAAAGAGCCTTTCCCCTTCCATCAGTCTCGCTCTCTTTTCTCTGTGGCAGTGGCTGATAAATTAAGACAACGACATGAATTGATTAGACTGAATCTCCTCCCAGCCTGGCTTGCCTCTCTGCTTGATGCTGCAATGAAGCTACTGCACCCCTCTTCTGGCACCACAGTCTGTGGCCAAGGAACAGTCTGCATTGTCATAAATCCAGGCTTTCCCAGCAAGATCAAGAAGAAGGAGGGCCGTGGGAGGCCTCGGTGGAGGCAGGGGAAGCTGTCACAAATGTGTGAAAATTAACTGGATTCATGTTTACATTTGATATGTCTACCCATATGGGCAGAGGCAGTCATGCACTCACTCGGGTCCCACCAGATGCGAGCTGCTTGCCATTAGGAAGTCCCTTTTATTTTTGCATCAGTGAGTCTGAGTTAAGCTGCCTCGGCGTCTAGAACGTGGCTGCACAGCTCCCAGCCTGGACCGCCAAGTGTCCAGATGGAGAGAGTAAAGCAAATGTTTGCACCTGTTCGTGCGGACATACATATTCAGAGATTCTGCTGACCATGTCAAAAATAAAGCCTCCACCACATGGACTCAATGAAAAACAGGATGGGCAAAACTCTGCCCCCACATGCTTGTAGAGCTCAGTAGGAACCAGATGTGTTCGTCCTGTCGGCTCAGGACGTCACACATCACTTTCTAGTAGCTGGTCCAAGCACAGGATGAGCACTTCTTGCTCCTGGCTAATAGCGTTACCTCCTCTGCCAGCCGGGAGAGGCTCATCCTTTCCACGCTCAGCACCATACACCAAAATCAGGGAAAGACTCGCCACAAAGGCACCATTACCCCTTCTTCAGAGAGGAGGCAACAGCAGCAATTTAAGTCAACACTATCAGAAAACACACGTTCAGAATGAGTCCGCCACTGAAAAAGTTGCCTTTGTCAAATTGGTAATTAGCTCATAAACTAAGGCCAAGAACTACAGTTCCTCTGAGCTTTCTGGTGCTCAGTCTGACTATGCCAACTTAAGACACCAGCAGAATAGGACTCCTTTCCACAGCTTCTGGCTGAGGATTGAGCCTAGATTAATTCAAGTGACTACTTAAAATTTTTTGTGAGTGAAAAAGGTGCATAAAGTAATGTGGTTTTTTCCCCAATTAATATTTTTCATAGTATTTCCCTGGAAAATGTCAGAACTGATGACAGCACAATCTACTTTCTTTTTTAGTTACGGCCTGACATTTACTGTTTCCTGCAAATGAAAAAGGGGAGGGAAAGGTTCAGTTTTGTTTCATATTCTTCAAAATTAAATACATGACCATGCAGCCATGTGCAAAAACAGACCCAAGCTTTCAGCAGCTTCTCTCTTCTCTTCTGAAGGTTTAATAACCTCTCATATAGGAGCTCCATCTTTTTAACACCATCCTATTAGGGAAAAGTACATTAAACATGCACTGGGTGTTAATGCATTGATAAATTGGGCAGTGTGCAAGGCTTTTTGCCTGTTTATAAATAGCAGGTATTCACCCTACATTCAGGAATTAAAAAAAAAAAAATAATCCTTATTTAGGAATCACCTTCTGTGCAATTACCTGATAAGACATCAAATGAAGCGAGGCTTCATTACTCCTTTGGAGAAGATTTTAATGTGAAAATAGCTCTCCTCTCAGGGGGTTGCCAACTTTGTTATTAATGGCTATTCCCTCACATTCTTTTCTTTTGACTATTGCACAACCACTACTCCAGTGGAGCAGGTCTTGCCCAAGGGAGAGGAGCTGGTGGCTGGAGGGGGTGGCTGGGGTAGCGGTAGTGTGGAGTCAGGCCATCTGTTACCCACCAGGTCTACCCACGAACAATAACAGCAGAACTTGCAGAATGCAATCAAAGTGCATTCTTCTCCAGGGTGATTAAAGAAATATTCAGTTTGATGCAACTGAGGTACAAAAGCTCTCTGTATCCTTTTTCTGCCAAGCATGGAAGAATGCCTTGCTTTAAATGATTTACAAGAACTCCTGTATGCCAAAGATGTATCATTTACAATGATACGTTTACAATCCAGGCAGCTTCATGCAATCATTACTTTCACATAATTGTACCAAAAGTAATGGGGGGGGGGAATCTAAACGGAATAAGTCAGTTTATCAGTGATCAAAGTATATTTTACCTCTCCAAAAGGAAACCTATGGAGTTTTGCTAGGATTCCTTTTTTCTCTAATAAAGGGACAAATTTGAAATGAAAAATAGAAACCTGTTTTTTAATTCTGTTTTTGAAACTGCACCCAGTTAAAAATCTGCAAATAATTTAAAACTGATATAAAGACGCTTCTAATTAAGCCTGACAAGGTGGAAGTGACAATGGGTGGAAAATATAAAGCAAGCCATGAGTTTGTTTTCTGTTTCTTGTTTGTCTCTGGTTTCTGCTCCCCAAAATCTCTAGCAATGGTGGAAACCACATCTCTGTTTCTTTGAGGCGTTGTTAAACATCCAGCAGGAGAAAGTAACATTCTATATCACTTAACAGCAGTTGTGCCCTAACACATTCAAAATCAATTATGTTTCACATCATGCAGTCTCAACTTTTAGCAGGTATTTGTGGTGCTAATTTGAGTTGTCCTGGATAATTAGAGGATCTGTATCTCCATCATTATTTTTAAAAAATTATTTTTGCTAGGATTTGCACTGAGGTACTAATGACATTACAATCACAGTGATTTTAATAAAGGCCAGATTGTGCCTACCTCTAATACCCCAAATCTTTAATGAATTTATTCCACGATATCCACAGAAGATAATTAAGTGCCTTTATCCCCATTTTCTATCAGTGGGGAAGTGAAGCTCAACAGTAACATGGTTTAGATGCTCAGAGACATAAGCATCCTGCTTACCTCCATTTTTTAACACACATTGGGAAGAAAAGCAACACAACCACGAGAATGGTGACAGAGAAAAGTGCTCAGACTCTTCCCACAGAGGCCCTGAGCTTCTGACACCAATATACCCCTGAGATGGTCTCTGTTTTAATGGATTGTGATGTTTCTAGGGCCAGCCTGGTTTTACCAGGGAGGATTCACAGACACAAGCCTTTAGTAAGCTAGAAAATACAGCGATGAAGTAAAAATCAAGACTACTGGACACTTGCCCACGGCAGGGGAAGGAACTTGCCTGAGGATGGTTATTGTTTCAGGATTGTTTGATGAAATAATAAACAAAATACTGCACTGCTAATAATTTCTGTAGACCCACGACGCCTTGCAATGCAGAGGAGTACGCATACTCCCTGCCCAGAAAGGACTTCCTGCATAGTTTCAGTCTGAAGAAACATGCACTCATTTGTCAATGACAAAAAACTAGAAGGCAATTCCTTAGCTTTAGTGCTTTCCCTTGAGCAGAAATAGTCCCATCAACTTTTAAGGTGTTTAAGGAGATCCAAATGGTTTTAACACTCAGACTTCTTTTCTAAATTGAATTAAAACTGTTCTGAACCAATATTGCAAAGGACAAAGGTCAAGGCTTTATTTATATAATACGAGGATGTAATGCAATAACCGGCTGTTTGAGACACGTAACTAAAGGATCGGGGACAAAGCTGCAGACAGGATGTCAGCACTGCACAGGGAATTAGCCATGCAACTCCCTCTCATTAATTACAGATACGCACATCCGAATCACCGTACATCATTAAAAAAAACGTACCAAGCGATAACTATGATTCATGCTTTACCATTAACAATGCAGCAAAAGGTGAAAGAGGATGGTGCTCTTCCTGCACTGTTAGGTAACTGTGGCCCTGTGTTCTTCCTATGTCCAATCTGAAATGAAACAGCAACCACGGAACAACACGGTAGGAAGTAATTTTCATAGCCTCCCAAAAGTGCCATTTTTGATAACATTACTATATAAGGAATAAGTATAACCAAATAATTGTCAGGCACTAATACAATAATTTTCTACAAAACTTTATAAAAAGTAAATATGATTACAACTTGCAAGATCTCCAAAAGCATATTCTGTGTCATCATATTTGTCAGAGACAAAGAGAGATTTATAAGCTCAGAAAGACCTTGAAAAGTTCAATTTCAAAATTTCAAAAGTTCAAAATCCTGTCTTTGTGCAAAGTAGGTTACTTGCTTAACACAGGACATACCCTGCAACTCTACTCCCAGTCAAGTACATCTACAACTTCTTGGAGCTCACCATGTATGTTTTGGGTACCAGAGTACATCTTACCTTTATGCCAACCTTTCTCTTGATACAGAATCATAGAATGGTTAGAGTTGGAAGGGACCTCAAAGATCATTGAGTTCCAACCCCCCTGCCATGGGCAGGGACACCTCCCACCAGACCAGGTTGCTCAAAGCCCCATCCAGCCTGGCCTTGAACACCTCCAGGGATGGAGCATCCACAACTTCTTTGGGCAACCTGTTCCAGTGCCTCACCACCCTCACAGCAAAGAATTTCTTCCTTACATCCAACCTAAATCTCTCTTCTTCTGGTTTAAAACAATTACCCCTTGTCCTATCACTACACTTCCTGACAAAGAGTCCCCCTCCTGCAGCTCCCTTCAGATACTAGAAGGCTGCTATAAGGTCTACTTAGAGCAGTAGATAGGAGAGAGGAGATGTGTTCCATCCCTCTAATCATCTTCATGGCCCTCTGCTGGACCCATTCTAACAGTTCTATGTCCTTTCTCTGTTGAGGACTCCAGATCTGGACACAGTACTCCAGGAGAGGTTTCACAAGCACAGAGTAGAAGTGGAGAATCACTTCCTTCAACCAGCTGATCATGCTTCTTTTGATGCAGCCCAGGACATGTTTTCATCCAAAAATATAAATGCAGTTTTAGCAACAACACCAGAGAGGAGAAGACATATATTATGGGCAAATTACTTTGATTACCACGACCAAGTGCACTTTTGAATATTCTTGTGCAATATTTATTGACACCAGTAGAGGAGGTGTGCACACAAAAGGCTGCACCTGACTCCTGAAATCCAAAGAGACTGGATTCAGTCAGAGAGCAAGGAACTATTTCCAAGTGCTGACCCCTCTTCCAACAAAGCTCTTTGTGCGTACAAGGTCTGCATAATACTGGTTCTCATAGTAAAAGTGAGATGTTTGTGAGATAAAAAATTACTCAAAGTATAAAAAAGGAGCACACACCACTTTTGAAATTATATATGTTTGATTGAAATGTCTCTGACAACAGAGAAAATCAATTGGTTTGGTTGGGTCCACTATAGATGCTGGTTTTTCATATTTTTTTTTAAAATGGGAGTATCAAACCATATTCAAATGTTGACTTTCCGATTTGTGCAAGACTACAACAAAGACAAAATCCATTTTATGGTAACAGAACGCACCCAAGGCTTTACTGAATTATTCTAAGAGCCTGTTGACATTTGGCTTTGTCCTCATGACATCTGTAACTAATGCAAAATTGGAACCCTTATCAAGGGCTTTAAAGTAAAATTTACCAGAATTAACTGCCAGGTAGTCTTTTTCAAATGTTTTCCATACACTTTCTGTGCTAGATTAGGAAAATGCAGCTCTTCATGTAGTCTCTAACTGATGGAAAAGATCCATCAAAGCTCTTCTGGTAGCCAGGTGTACCCAGTTTTCCCAGGAGCAGGGCTCTGCTGGGAGAGAACAGTGATTGATGTTCTTTACCTCAAGTGAACTGTAACCCATAGGGTAGGAAAAAAACAGCCAAGAGTCTGCTCATGATCTGAGTTGTTTTACAGGTGAAATCACCAATTATGGCCTGTATTCATCTGTGGAGTCCTGAAGGAATATGTGCTTGGAATAGGAACTCTGACTACACCTTGTCATCACTGGTCTCCAGAAAGATACAGGTCAGTTATACACTATTTGTAGACTTTGTTCAACTCACAGGACAAGAGAGTCCCTTTCCTTATATTTGAAAATGCTACTGCCTTTAACCTGCTCTCGCTTTTAACGATGCTTCACAGCTGGTGATGATGAAAATTGGGTAAAGCTTTCTGTTCTATTTCCTTGCCCTAGCAACCAAAAATCAAACAACATGAAGTACGTCATTCATTGATGTTTCTATAGCATAGAATTCAATATATAGATTTCAATACATAAAAAAAAAATGGATAAAGTACTTTAATTCCCAGATTCACTTCTTTAAAAAAAAAAAAAACCACAAAACTGATAACTTCAGGAACTGAAGACAATGCTTTACCTTCTATACATTACCAGTTTTTGCTAAGCTGACAACACATCTCCAAATTACCAATTGAACTATGAAGTCTTCATTTACTACTACTGTTTCATTATAATCATCCCAATATAGCTTTGAAATATAAAGGCCTTACATTATGACACAGAAAAGGACTTTAAGTTATGAGGAAAGGACCAGAGTTCTGAAGTTTGTGATAAGGATAGTGATTTTTTTTCTCCATTATAATCCAGTTCCTCAGTTTCCTGAGTTTTTGACGATTGAAGAGGCAAAGTGTGCAGTAGGGGCTGACTAGCACCCGATAGAGCTATCCTTTAATTTCTATGATCTCCGGTCTCAGCCTTCTTAGAACAGTCTCTAAAAGACTAAAGTCTACCCTTAAGTTACCATCTTTCATGCCCTGCTTATGTGGACTAAAGTTCTGCAGTATAAAATAATTCTTATCTGAGTCTCTGCTGAGCACTAGGCAGCTTTTTGTAGAGGTAAAACTCATGAGTCGAAGCCATTCGTTGGCCAGCTTTTCCAGACTCCTGGATCTTCAGGCTGCCCTGAGTCCTACAAGGCATTAACCCATGCCCAAGAAAAGTGCCCCACAGCTTAGATCAACATTAAAAGCAAAACCTTTCCAAACTGAGAGGTCACACTGCTCTAAGTTTAGTTCCTCTAAACGGAATAGGGACGTAAAGCACATTTCCGACCATGCTTCCAAAGATGTTTCAGCTAGATTTCCATCAGGTTATCTAAATGTGAGCAATCACACAGATATTAAACAGGCAGTCATTAACGAGCTTGGTGACATTGCTACACATATAAATGATCTCCCAAGAGGGGGGAAAAAGGTAAAAAAGTATAATGGCTGCAATCACTGATTTTGGGATTGCTGGACTTGCAAGCCTGTGCTTAATCAAAAAAGAGGGAGGCGAGAAGAAAGGGAATGCATGGAAAAAACACAGTCTGAGAGAGAAGAGGATATAAAAAGTAAAAGTATAACGAAAGGTTCACGTTCATTGCTCAGCACCAAAATAGTCAAACTTTTCAAATTTGACAGACATTTAAACACAACGTGGACAGAGGAAATTATTATTCCAGCTCTACAGAGAGAAACCCCAGTCCCGGAATGCAACTGCCTAAGAAGTGGGAAACCCCCAGTGACTGGACATTCCCTAATTCAATGCCTGTCTTGTGCATTCTGCCATTTCATGGTGTAGGACTTCTGCCAGCATGATGGCAAGCACAAAGGTCCTTGTGTCTGCTGTAGGCTTCTAGCTACTATTGTAATACATAAGAACATAAATATTGTTCACATTCTTTCAGCAATACACAGCAAATCTAGAAAATGAACTGCAACAATCTGGACTGAGGGTCCAGTGTGTCCTAACCAACGATTTCCCCATACTCCTTGAACAGCCACTACAAAGGAAGAAGAAACAGAAGTGGGAGCAGAAGGCAATGACAGAAGGAGGAAAGGAACAGACAGAACGCCACATGGGCCCATCTCCGCAGGAAGCCTTCTGGTGCCCCCAGGCACCAAACTGCTGGAACAGAATGAAGGTCATAAACCCAACCAGCCAACAACACAAATCAAATTGCATTGAGAAGTTCATTCCTGGAGAATATGGATGGATGCAGCATATCAGAGTAGGAAAACAAGCGATGCTAACATCTTGCTTAAATGATCACATCAACTAAACAGTTTTTTGTTACAACAAAAGCATATCTAATTAAATACAACATGTAAAATAATTCAAGAACTTATTGGCAGGGAGGAGAAAAAGCTGCTACACTTTAGGGGTGTTTTATTACCCGCTGCTTTTGAATTGCAAACCAATGAGCTCAAGGGTATATAGAGTGAGACCATTATAAGAGGCATTCCTGCTATCCAATGCCTTAGAAGAATAGGGAAAACTCCTCCTGAAACATCTCTGTGGCTTCATCTTAGGAAGTTCTTGCAAGCAGGCACACAGCTTCTTGGAGATCATCAGAAATGGGATTAACATTTCCATGTGCTGATAGCTCATAGCCAGGTACCCCAAAGTTGCATTTGCATTCTTCAACTTTTAATTGCCAAAGACATGCAAGTAAAAGCTTCTGTTGCAAGTATGAGCTGTACAATCGTACTCTCTCTGAGTAACCATTTACAAAACCAACAGTTTGCTCTTAGGGAAGGCAAAATCCTCTCTGTCCTGAAATCAGTGTATAAATCCCATTGAATTTTGGAAGTCTCCAATTTCAGTGAGTGACACAATCCTACAGCACCAAAATAATAGCTGCATAAATATGCTTCACGGAGGGAGGAAGATCTGTTTGGAGTACTTCATTTCTCTGTAGGGCATGGCAGGGTGATTGGAACTCGATGATCTTTAAGGCCCCTTCCAACTCTAACTATTCTATGATTCTATAACATGTTAATCTTTCTAGAACTGGAGATTTCTGAAGCTGTGGTCTTTTAGAGTTTTCTAGCTCCTGTTCCCAGCTCCTCCAAGGCCTATGTAGTCATGATTTTGGTTGGAGTTATGTAGGTACCGGAGAGCTGCTCTTTCTCCTGGAGATGGGATGTCACCCCTGCATTTCTCCATGCAGTTGGATTTTGCTCCTCCTTTTTAAACTTTCCACATTTCCACATGCTTTGTTTGCTTGTGTACGTATCCATCCCTCTGCCAATCCACCAACCTTCACATTTCTTCTAACACAAGCAGTGCTATAAGCATCCAAAAGGCTTTTTTTGCAGGTACAATACAAACACCAAAAAGGGATTGTTTCTCCACGCTGCATTCATGTCAGAGATCACAACTCCACCCGGTCTGGACCTGCCCAAGAACTGGATCTGTCCTTGGACCATTCATTTTTATGCTACGCTGCTCCCTGTAAGCCAAAGATGTCTATCAGGATCGAGAAGCACATAGGTACCAGTGGGGCCATTCAGAGCCTTGCAGAGGTCTCTGACCTCCTCTTGGGAAGACAGCAGCTTGTGGCCTTTGCTATGCAAAAGTGAGCCAGGTTAGGCATGACGGAGAACAGTCACCATTGACAGGCTGCTTGGTGGCCTAATGAGGCGGCTGGCTCATTCCCCACCGCTGCAGTCGGGTGTCCAACCTCGCGCAAAACCATCACCGCAATTAGAAGTAATTGGAGGTCTTTTTGCCAGGCTCAGCAGGGAAAGTGAGGAGTGAAAGGGCACGGGTGAACAACTGCTGGGGCTCGGTCATGGTCCCCTTGGGGTCAGGGCGTGCTGGTGGCAGGGTGTGGAGGTTCGCAATGCCACTGCCCACTCTGGGCTACCCCTCCAAAGCAGGGTGTGAGCCCCGCCGTCACCAATCAGCTATAACCACTAAGAGCCATTAAAATAAACCCTAGAAAAAGTGTTGCTGACATCCCAGATTATATAAAGGGCCAGTCTGAGACAGCAGCATTGCCTCTGTGTTGTTACAGACCCTCTTCCACCCTTCTTACTCCATTTCTCATTGGTGGCAGTGGCTCAGGTCTTATAATACAAAGTCCTGTGCTTGTCCTGGTCTCCTCACCACACACAGAGCAGGAATTTGGAGCAGCATTATTGTTTGGGGCACTTCAGGACTCAATGTTCTCCTGAAGTGGTTTTTGTTTCTTTTAAAAGCATTATTATTTAACAGTTTGATTAAAAATAATACTGAAGTGTGAGAAGGGGCACTTGTGACACAACAAGTTGTCCCACTAATTTAAATTCCCCAATGCTTTAACACAGAGCCACTTAGCTGGAGGATATTTAATGACTGAATTTGCTAAGAACATGTGGAACAGTATTCATCTTAGGCCAAATCCTTTCTTTTTTTGATATAGTTAAGACTCTCCAGGGCATCTTCTTGTCCCCAGGCTGCAGCATGGCTAAGGTACAAATACCTCATCAGCTCCAAAAGCCACAGATTAAGACTGCTCTGAGTTATTGCAGACACTAGACTGGCAATCCCGGACAAGGCATGCCACCCAGGGTACAGGTGAGTCTCTTGGGCATGTTACTGCTTCCCCTGCCAGCAAGGAAGGGCTGAGAAGCTTGAGCCGAGCCAGGTTGCTCAGCAAGGGGACAACTGAAGCCTTTGGTGAGGACTACTGTGCACAGACACAATGAAACCACCATTCCAGGTTTTTGCCCAGGCTCAAGACACCTAGTTGTCTCCAACATCAGTGCATTTGCTCTAAGCACACAGCATGCTTTCCTGCTGTGAGTATCCAGCACTCCACAACATTAAACCATTCCAAAAGCCCTTCCTGCCTTCCCTGTAACTGAAGATTACATCACACCAATACGCTACGAAACCTTGATACACAGCCACTTTCTTAAACGTTTATATATTTCACCTGCTGATTATAACAGTCTTTTCACTGGGGGACAGTATGACCTCATCATCAAGATTTTGGTTCAGAAATCATCAAAACGAGAGGGGAAGTCACAGTCTCCCATACTCACCCTTCTTTCTTCAGTAATTGTTGATGCAATAGATGCTCTGATATACCCCAGTTCTCCATGTCAACTTGCTCCCTGACTCAGACATTTTTTGTTTAACCGTAAGAGGGTACTGTATTCTGGGGTTGCTCAGGGGTGGAGGGAGCAGTTGGACAGCCTTGGTGATGGCATTGAGACACTAGGAGTAACAAAATAGGATGGACAAGCAACAGAGAAAGAAGAGCTTGCAGCTCAGAAGTAGAGACTGAAAAGTGAGCACAGGCTGGCTCCACCATGTCCTGGTATTATTTGATGGACAGAAACAATCACCAAAGAGAAAACAATCTGAGTTGATCTTTGGAGAAAAAAAATGGTCATAAAAGAGTTTCTCAGACACTGGAAGAAGCAAAACAACCACTTTACAGTGTAGGCATGGTCAGGGCAGCAGAACGCTGAAGACAAAGAGACTAGCACAGAAAAGCAGAGACTGTGGTCTAGAGAAAAGACATGCAACAGAAAATCTGATTGTTTCTGAGGGTAAAGCTGACTAAAATTCAGCCCATGGGGAGTTTGGAATAAAATTATCCTCATTCTGCTTTGGAGAAAGGATTAGAAATTACAGCCCTCTTCTTAGACAGGAAATAAGGAAAAAAAGAAAAAGTCCATCAAAACAACATTAAGATTTTCCAAATTAGGCAACAGCTGAGATTCCCATTTCTTGGCCCCTTGAGCTACCAGGCACTTGGTCTTTCCTTTCCAGTAAGTGGAGAGGGAACCAGGTGTCCCCAAGCCTATTCCCAGGCTGTCAGGAGGGCACAGCAGAGGTTGCCAGACCGCTGGCTCCTCCACAAGGAAACCATGGAGCTGGGTACCCTCAAACTAGGCAGCTGCTGGGACATGTCTATGCTAAACCTGCAGACACCGGAGCCAGGAGCAGCTTGAATGGCTGGGAGGCACTGAGCCAGGAGACCCGAGAAACCCAAACTCCCCGAGAGCTTGCCAAGCAGCTTGGCAGCAACCAGGCAAAGGGCCAGTGCTTCAGCACAACTCAGTAGTAACCTCTTCTCTGCTTTGGTTTCAGCTAGTCAGTTTTCTTCTAAAGAGATTCCTTACCGTTCTTGCCTTGAAGCCACATGTGTGGCCACTGAGGTGGTCCTTCACCCCACTTTTTACCAGTGCTCACACACAGGTGCAGCAGACAGTTGTCTGGATACGAACCCAGTGCAGCCAGAGCTTCTCCTTGTGTCAACCTTCCTCATGCTTGACACTTATTCTCTACTCTCTCCCCAAACTGGGGTTAACGCAAACTGGAGCAATTGCAATCCATTCTTCCTGCATTATACTCTTGATTTGTGATTGCCTCCATCCTGAGAAAACATGTACAGTTTTATTAAGGACATTCTGTAATAGATAACTTTCCAATTCTTGTATGACCGTTGATTGCTCTAGGATGTAGTTGCTTCATGCACACACAACATCCTCAAGCAAAATACCCAGGTATAACAACATTCTGGAAGGCTTTATAGGATCTACAATCCCAAGTGAGTCTTTGAATATGTTTTATTAATTTTTTGTTTTGGCTCTATGCGAGCAAAGAATTGAGGATCTATCTTGCAGCTTTAACTTAGGCTGGTGCTGTCTTACAGAAAGGGGAACATTTGCCAGAATCGGGCCTTCAGTCCTAAAGCCAACAGCAACAAAAGACTCAAATATGAGCTTTATATGAAAGAGTGGCAAGGAGAAGAAGCTATGCTAAAATCCAACCTTGCATCTCCTCTTACAAAACACTCGCACTCACTTTCAGGAGCTCTGCTCCTACTTTGTCCCTGAAAACTCAAAAAACAAAGACAACAGAAGAACTTTCGCTGATTGTTTACAAGATACTCTAGGTTTTTTAAGGGTTTGTTGCTTTTTTAAAAAAATAATAATGAATTTATTTTCCCCAGACTTCTCCAACTTCCTCTTGCCTGTCATGTGTCCATTTTATCCAACCTCCACTGTAGTGCCCGACACTGCTGCCTTTGTCAGGGAAGGCACAGTGAGTTCAGGTTTTCCTCTCTCTATTTCTCTTTGGACCTGACACTGCTTCTGACCCCTGCTTAGTCTTTGCTTTGATGTGCTTTTTCTGCTCTTTGCTTTCCCACCGGATCATGTTAACCCTCCTCCTTTCCCCACTCCATCAGTTGGCTTCAATAAGCGAGAGGAACTCACTGGAACCTCCTCTTTTGTCTTATCAGCGTGCTTTCACTTCTCATAAAATCCTAAGTACCTTTCACATAAAACAGTTTGGCAAAAGGAGATCACTGCAGAGGCCTGGAAACCTCTGCTAAACGTCGCATGGGGAACACTGTGAGCTGTGTGAGACAAGGCAGTTGAATAGATCTCACGTTCAACCCAGGCGACTTCACAGAGGCGTCTAAGAGCAAGAGGCCAGGAGCTTCATGCTCCCCAAGATGACTGCATTGAAGTGTCCTTTTTGTCATATACTGCAAACAATGGTACCCTTGCAGGGATCTGCACCTTTTCTCCCGCTCTCTTGCGAGAGAAAACAACCCACAAAATTGACCTAAGTACAGGTGACTGGTTTGATTCGGTCTCCTCGGTGCTACAGCTCCTAATTCAGGTCAAAAACCAGAAATGTCATCAGCACAAAGAGAATGGTTTGGCTCTCACTTATTAAAGACTCCTGAAAGCTTTCCAGATCTATAAATATTCACATTATTCCCACAGAGGGGCAGAAAAAGAATGATTTGTATCCTTCTAGCTTATTCTGTTAACACATACCCATTTTTCAGTGTTTCCCAGTTGGATAAATACCATGACAAACAGAGGAAACCCCTGTGAGAGAAAATACATTTTAAAGTAAATTGCAATGATGTGTAGTTTATAAATATTCCCAATGGTACAGGGAAAATATCTCCATTCATCACATTAACATATGCTGAATACAAAGATGACCAGTCTCCATTGATGCCTTTTTTTTTTTTACAGATATGAACAGAATTTCCACTATAAGAAAAAAAATCTGAAGACTTGTATAAGCTATATAAACATGCATACATAAACATATAGACAAAACCACTTTAAAGTAGAAAATGTTAGTTTAATTACAATAGTAGAGCTTAATTTATTTTCTATACGTCTTTTGCCAGAAGTTAAACATCTCACAAAATCTGAGTCATATTGCCTGAGGATCAAAAACAGAAAATTCAATGCTCAGTAAGTGTTATAACCTCTTAACAACCCCATTAGTGAGAACTGATGATAATATTTAAATAAGAATGCACAAACATTATTTTGCTCAAAAATTATATCGCAGAGGATAAACTTTAAGAGTTTGGGAATACTCTGGTTAATGCAGCAGACTGAAGGACTCATACAGATCTGTCCTCCAATGTCCTAAGCATTTTTCATTATTGCCCAGTAGACTATTAATTATTTTTAAAGGATTATCCTAGTTACAAATTTCAGTTCAGGATTTGTCACTCACCACTTGAGAGCACTGCAGCAAACGAGCACACTTTCACATGTGTACGTGATCTACATACACACGTGGCTTCACAGTACCTGGGGGCAGGATGGGGACACCAAACCATGGCATTCAAACAGGCTCCGTGGGTAAGGCTGGGTTTAAGGGAACCCCTCCCAAACATCTCTGGACAGGTTAATCTTTCTTTCACCTACACAAATAGGCATTTCTTGCAGTTGCTTGTTTTCTAGCTTCTATCATCATCATGCAATTAAGGGATATCTGACATGAGTCATTAAAAACCCACCCCATTAAGCTGTCCAAGACACAAACCAGTCAAGAAAAGGCACCGGGAACCGCACATACAGAGTGTACAGCCCCTCACTTCCTTGCCACCAGCCTGTTTATGTGCAGTGACTACTTCTCACCTTTAAAAATTATAGAAATAATAATACATACTCACCCAGCACCCATTCAGGTGTCTTGCTGGCAAACAGCTCAATGAAATGAAAACCAAGTTGGGGATAACCTGCTTCAATCTCCCCATAGTCCCTGTGAAAATCAATGTGGCCAAGGCCACCAGTAGCACTTTCCACACATTCCTAGTGCTGCTCCACTACTCGAGAGCTGCAGGAACCCCAGGTGGCCCTCAGCAGAGCCTCCTCCTTCCAGGTACCTCAAGGATTTTAGCAAGGTGAATGTTCATGATTATGGAGCTGGCTAACAGCCATCACTCATTTTACACTGACCATTAAGCAACCTGCAGGCAACCAGCGTGGATCCGAAGCTGCTGCATATGCTCATTTTGCCTGAGGTGAAACATAGGAGAGGAAGGAAATGGTGGCAGAAGGCATGCCTGGACTTTAAGCACAAATATCATCTTGTAGCTTCCTTTCTTAATATTTTCATTGCATTGTATCCTTGAGCTCCCAGCCTTGCTGTGCTGGACAGTGTAGAAGATGAATCAGCATCTACCCCATGCAGCCCACTGGGCAGAAGCTGCATCATCCTTGCTGGTAATCCAGGGCACCAGGTGAAGGAGGAAAACCTGTGGCCCTACCAAGACCAAAGGGAGCTGCAATGGGTACTCTAAGCCCTTCCGCCACAGCACGAGAGAAATGGCTTTCAAAAACAACAAAGAGCATGTACATTTTGTACCATGTTAAAGAGGGAAAATAGCAACGAGGACAAGAAAAGCTTGGGTTGTGAAGGATGTTCCAGCAGAGGTGATTAATGGTGTTGAAAGAAATCCCAACTGTTGTTTCAAATTTCTTTCCAATTAGGCACAAAGTTACTCCCTCCTTTTTCCTTTAGATTTACTTTTTTTTTCTTTTTTTTCCCTTTCTTATTTTACCTGTGTTTGATTTAGAATCAAGGTTGGTGATTTGTGTTATGACAGCAAAAATAAAGGATCTGTGTACTGTATGCATGGGGATTTAAAGCATTGCCTTTGATGGCTCATTAGCTGCATGTGGCTACATGCAACACTGCTCGACTGAGATATATTGCCCAGGATTTAATTCCAGAATAATTTCAAAGGCATTAAATCGAATGCTTGCCCTTTTCACCACGGTATTTAAATGGTACTTTGTATGCCAAGCTTAAAAAAAGAGCAGAGGAAACTCAGATGCAGTACTGCTGGAGCGTGTACTGAACTTTGTTAAAATGTTAAACATTTATTAGAATTATTTTTTCTTTTTAAACCAAATAGTGTTAAACCAGTTGCTACTTCAATTAACTTTCTTTGCTACAAGGGAGAAAGGAGATTTTATTATTTTTAAGTAACAAACAGCTCTCAGAGCTAGCAAACAGTATCTCATTTGTTCAGTAAGACTTAAAGACAAGAACGGGCTCAGGCTGGAAAAATAGACATGCACATTTCTGTGCTGACTGAGCAAAATAAGCCAGGCCAAACTTCTCCCACATTTGAGAGGAGATCAAACCCCAGATCTGAGCTGAAGGTCATGAATCTTGCAGCTCTTCAGACACATCCCCTCTGCTGTTACACCGGTACCCACAACCCAAAGCCACGGCAAGCTCTCAGCTCACAGCCTGGCAGGGAAGTCCAAGGATGGGACCCTGCCTCCCATACATAATAGCAGCCTGCCAGAAACAGGTTGCACTCTCAGCTACTGCTCATCTACAAATTCTGTTAAGACAGAGTGCCCTGTAGTTATTTTATTTTATTTGGGTTTTTTTTTGTTGTTGTTGTTGTTTTTTGTTGTTTTTTTTTGTTTGTTTGTTTGTTGTTTTTTTTTTTTTTTTTTTTTGTTTTTTTTTTGTTTTTTTTTTTTTTTGTTGTTGTTTTGTTGTTTTTTTTTTTTTTTTCCCCATTTATTTATTTATTTTTTTATTTTCCCTTCATCTGCTTCATCTTTGCAGTTTTGGGGGTGCCTACTGGTAGAACATGAGGAAGTTCACTTTATCCAGTTTATAGTCAAACTTCAATTCTGAAATGAAGCAAAACCCAAAGTACGATTTCTCTTGGCCTTACAGCAGGGGCACGTCTCTGCCTGGCTCCCCTTGCCTGCAAGAGGTCCAACTTTGGAGCAGCTGGTTGTGCAGGGGCAACAGCCCAACACCAGCACGCTCGTCCTCCCCATCCCTTTGCCTTTTCAAACCAGCTTTTATTACATTCCCTGTCATGAACACCTTGCCATTTCAACATTTGGTCGGGAGAGGTGGGTACAACACACCATAGCTACTTGCACCATTTTACTTTACATATGGTTAAAATTGGCTAGAGCTGGTGGTTCTCCCAGAGCCTGAAGGATAGAGGACGTTACTAGAATTTGCACCTGGATTTCAAAGTTAACGCTATTTGGGAAATGCATATGATTACCTAAAACTGCATTTTTAGACAGCAAAACTCAGGACCCTACAGCAGTAGTACACCTCGATTCAGCTTCAGCTAGAAGCTGCATTTTACAGTCTCAAATGCAGGGCTTTTGAGCAGTCATTAACAGAAAAAAAGATGCAGGAGGCAGAAGAGTTTGGTTGCATTTTTGAGCCCATATCAGAGCTCATCCACCAAGAGTTAGGCTCTGTAAAGCTGCACCACAAGCTTGCAGCTTATTCCGCACAGATGATGCAGGCAAGGGGGACTTTCCTGAAAAAAGCAGAATTCTTGCTTTTCTACGAATCTGTTAATCTTAGAAACTTCCCTTCTCTTTCAAGTTTAAGACAGTTGCTGGACCGCCAGTCTGAGACAGAGGGAGGTAGATGAATGGCTCTCTCCCTAGAGCTTCACTTGCAGCCACCATATCCATATTTGCATCTCTTTGTCCCCTTCCCTCAACAAAAGACTCTTCAGAGCCCAAGTAACCTCCTTCTCTGTTTCTCTATACAGCTCCACTTCTTCTTCTGCAGTAATATACCCTATAGTTTCCCATTTACTAAATTACCCAGGCAGATTATGGCTAGGCAGCAAATATGGGTTTTTATAACCACAATGCTCTCTTTTAAGCCCTTCTTAAAGTCTACCGGTATTGTGGTGCTTTGCTAAGAATTTAAAAAAAAAAAAAAAAAAAGTAGAATTAGTTTATTGAGGATTTGGGGTTTTTCCTCTTCTTTTTTAGCTAATTGCATTTGTTCCAGATACATCACGATCCTAGTCTGCAACATTATTGCAACACAAATAGTAAATAAAGTGATAAAATTAGATTTTGGTCTCTTATGTATCTCTATGTCAGAGTTCTATGAGGCATTTTAATCCCAATGAAAAAAGAAAAAAAAAAAAAACCAAACAAAATGCGGCCAGCGCAGCAGGGCAAAGGAAAAGTTGCCCAGCAGAGGAAAAGTTGCCCAAAGTTCTCTTTCTGGCTGAATTCCAGCATATATTTAATTTAATTAGAAATGTTGCATTACCTGTAACCACTATATGGCAACAGTTATCCCAGCTATTTAGTAACTAGTGAGAGCTTTTTACATTTAAACCATTTTATTATGTACAAGGGTCTGAAAAGAGACCTTACATTGCACAGGAAGGTCCCAGTCGTCACAAATGTAGAGAACTGAGGCTGGTCCCTAGAGGATGGAGCTCCGTTTGTTTTTTCAGTTGAGATTTGAGTTAAGCATAACATACGGCCAACTTTTGGTCTACCCCAAATGCCATATCAAAGGTATTTCATCCCTTTCACCCCAACCATGGGATGTTTTGACTGGAATGCCACGTTCAGGTACATCCTGCAGCACATAATGGCCCTGCAGAGTTTTCCCAAGATCTGCTATTTCACACACTTGAGTAAGGCTCCAACTTCAAATACGTGGGGTGCAAAGTCTTTCTTTGACACAATTTCATGGCATGTTGAGGAATGAAGTAGTCTTTGGAGCAAGTGATTTACTGACAAGGGGTTATCCAGAGGTTTCATTTGCCATGCATCTCACCCACACACTTTGTTGCCTTCTTTTCACTCTTGAGAGGCAGCTTGCTGCATACCACGGGAGTGAAAGGGCCTCCCTTTGCACAACAGCAACTCATTTTTCTCAGCTTCTCTCCAGCTAGATATCAATGATTCCTCAGGATCTGCAAAACCTCTTTCAGATCCTGTCAGAATATGGAAGGTTCCTTTTTCCTACTGCTGTTAAACACAGCCCCTGCATTCAGATTACCCAGATGGGTGCATCAATCTCATTCCCTCCCCGTTGATAAAAAATTGGGTGTCAGAGTGTTTTAATCCAACTATCTGCCAGCCACACTCCCATTCATCTGCTAAAATAGAGGCAGCCCCCCATAAGCAGACTTAAAGTGATGTCTGACCCATTGATACCTTTACTTTTGGTAGCTGCTTTATTCCAGTGCCTAAAGACCACGTCCTGTCTTGTACCTCACACCAGATACCATAACTGGGAGTAGAAGAGACACTCAGGTTTGGGTCTGAAGTAAAACCTCCAAAGGGTTTGGTTTTCCCAGCAAATCAGTCAGATCTAAAACACTTTTTCCAACCCCAGCTCCTTCTAGGGCTGTGCAAATACTCGACTGCCAGGAGATTAATTTTATCATAGCAGTATCAAGGAGGACAGTCAATTCTGGCATTTCCATATTGACTCCGACTCACTCACTCCTGTAGCTTGGAGACTTGCATCATGGGGTCTCCATCTACAGTGAAAAACGTCACGCACCCTCTGCCTAGGTACACATACAAAGCTTACACCTACTTTCTCACAAATATTTTTTGTCAGATAGGGGTGGTTTTTAAAAGTTAAAGTTCCCAAAATCAAGTGATTTTCTCAGGGATGCCACTGGATCACAACCCGAGTGACCAGCAGCTCCAGTTACTGCTCTGAATGAATTATTGCTGATCATGAAGAGCCTCCTGTCTCCCACCACAGCTTGCATTTCATGCAAGTCATTGAAAGGCTGGAAATTCAGAGAAAATAACTGCAGACAGAAACAGTAACTTATTTCTTTTACAAGGATATGCTAGTAGTTAGGACAAACTATCACATTACAAACATGCACTTGCATGCAGTAACGTGAACCATAAAAGAGATTAATTAGCAATGCAAACCTAAAATAGATTAATTAAAGTACACTAAAGCAGGCATCATTTCCTCCACAATCGGCATGATTTTAATCGGACTCACTCTATAAAAGTGTTTTAATTTGTGTTTGTGGTTTGCCCTTTTGTGTCCTCCTCCAAAAGATACCTTCACAGAATGGCCCAAGCAGCCCTGTCTATACCAGCAAGGACCTTTATGACAATATTTATTTAAAAGGGAAGAATAGCTGCATACTTATTGATTTTGAGATGGGCTTTCAAAACACACAGAGGGGATTAATACTCAGCTCATCCCAATGCCTGAACTGATGTAGCTTCTTCAATTAACCTGCAGAAGTAATTTAATGATGTGTTTGATGAATCCCAAAAGCAAACGGTGGGCACTTGCAACGTGCTCAGACAAGATTATGGCAACAGAACACGTGCAGGCAGATGCCAGTGGCCAAGCCCAAGAGAAAACATATACAGAGCCCTGAATCCTTTGCTCATTTGAGTGCAATAATGATGATGATGATGATAACATCACAGTAACACCTCAAAGTCCCAGCTGAGATGCAAAGCTGACATGTTCAATGGTATAGAGAGACACAATAAAAAAAAGACTGACTTGATGCTAAAGCGCTCGCTTCTCTAAGAAAAGGGGACAGACTGGAAGAAGCTACCTCTTTCTTCCTACCCAGGGTCCAACGATTGGGGAAGTAAGGGACCAAGCATGCTTTGTGGCATTCAGCCAGAGCTTTGCTCTTAACTTCAGCACAAGCTGGAGCCAGGTCCAAAATGAACATGGGAATCTAAACACAAAGGAGACTGGGGCTGCAGTCTGCAGACCTGAGGATATGTCACATCTCTCAGACTTTGGGCATGACTGGCTTCATGTGCTGCTGTCACTCTGGGGGCTCTTTTGGCCTCTGTCAATTACCTTGGAATGATCTGTTGCCTCGTATGCCTACAGGCCATTGTATGGATAATAAGAGGCAATGAAATTGTTTCCACATTTTTTATTAGAGAGACTCTCTCTGCGTTCATCAGCACTTTACATCCTATGGCTTTCTGCCACAGTTCTGTGATAAGTGTAGAAGCAGCTCTTCCTTACAGTTTAGCTTCTTTAATGTGAAATAAGAATGCAACAGTCCACTTCCATTCCAAATCCAGCCAGACATTTTTCTTTCAAAAGCAGAACAGCAATTTTAAGGTATTTCCTTGAGGCAGTGGAAATATGAAATATAGCAGAGTCTCCAACTTTAAAATGCACTTGGTGGTTTGGATTTTTTTTTTACTGCAAGTAGTGTGACATACACTAACCACCATTACAGACAAATAAAAGGGAAACTCCATTTTCTGTCACAATGAAGATGACCAATAAAATTTTAAACACGGACAACACCCATACAATTCTATAAAGATTCATAAAGCTCCCTTTAAAACCACACAGACCCGCCTAGAGAATGTTCTATAGGGGTATAGATTACCCAACTTTACCATAGAAGGGACATGCTGTGCATCATGACATGCTCTTTAATGTTGCCTGAACTATCCCTCTTAAAAGGTTAGGGATTACTCTTCAGTACCATCAAGTTATTCAGCAATAGCAACCTGCCTAGCAACACAAAATCTTCAGAGCAGGATGCAACACACCAAGAGAATACAAATAGTTAATTAAATTAAAGCAAATATTACTCCATATTATGCAGAAGTCCGTAGGGCTCAGCTGAAACCATGATCCTCTCTGAAAAGAGAGAGAGGATCTCTGCCCTGCAGTCTCAGTAGAGAAGACAGAGGTGGAGATGGGGAGGAGGGGAACACTTCTTAGAGGCAGAGGTGATATGGCAACTGCTTGCAAATGCCACGAGTCCTGTGCATCCTTTCTGAGATTAATATCTCGAGTGTGAAGAGCCTTGGGAGGCAAGTTAGCTGGAGATGAGAACCAGGGAAAAGGATGGGCCAGAGGGATGGTAGAGGCAAGACAGAGGCATGGGAGAGCCATACCCATGGGCAGAAACAGGCTAAATATGCTTGGCAGTTGCTTGCCTGCAGTAAGGAAGAACTGCACCACACAAAGTCCACTAGAAACCAGCCAGGCATCTGAAAAAAACTAAAAAAAAAAGGAAGTTGCTGCAGAACAGGTCACTGTGGGTTGGTACAGCTAAGAAAGGATGGTGGGAACCAAACTTTGGGTGGCAAAACAGCAAGCCAACTTTCTGAAGAAGCTTTGAAGGGTCATATAAAAACAAATATTCAGAAAGTTTGACCCTTTTGTCTTGGAAGAGGAGGAAAGATGGATGGCTCCATGGCCATACACAAGGTGATGTCAGTTTTTAGCAGACAGGACATGGGGAGACCCAGGGAGCACCCCAACAGGGTGGTTGGTAGAGCACAACTGTATGCAAGATGCTCACCCCAGAGCACCCTCAGCAGTGTGAGCAGCAGCTCCTGAACCCTGCTGAAAGGTCTGTCCTCATTGTACATACATATGAGACCAGCTTTATTGCCAGCACACTTAGAGAAAAAGAGCCAAAATGCTTTCAAGCGCTGATAAGAGAGGTTTCTGTGAGGCATGCCAAGGAGGCAAAGAAAAAAAATACCATGTTTTGCTTCTGTCTGGAAATGTAGAAACACTGTCCAAACCAGGGAAGAAAGGCCTCTGGAAGTATTTGAATTAGAACTCAAGGACCTGATTAAAGAAAAACACTTTAATATGCTTAAAAAGCTTTGTTGCTGTAAGGCCCAAATCAAGCAAGGTACAGATGTAAGGTAATTAGAGAAAGAGGATTAAGGGGTCAGATTCTTTCTTCATTTAGGAAAAAGGATGCACAGAGTTTACCATTTTGCAGGGCACACAGAAGATAGAGTCCATTAGCCTGGGCAACCCAAGGATTTCTCTTCCCGATTTATCTCTCCCTGCTGAGTGGGTCTATCACAGCTTTCCAACACCAGATGCTCAGAGGTCCACACCAGATTATGAGGCATTTCACCTCACAGCAACAGCTCCATTTATTCAGGTTTAAATATTAAAGTATTATGCCATGGTTACAGTGTAATCATCAGGAAAAAAAAATGTTCTTTTTCTAATCAACAGGCCACTGCAGTTGGAATTAAAGGAAATAAAACTACAACAATCAAGAAAATCACTTCACATAACAAAAGCAAGACCGCAGTTTAGGGTAGTCCATTCTCAAACTAATGCTCTTTCTACTAGGTAACACATCAGTTCTCTTCTGAGGGCAACAAGAACTTGATAGAGAAGAAATCAGTGCTTTGACCATTTTTTGGAACTATATTTACATTATTTTTCTTTTTTTTTCTTTAGGACTGGATCAAACATCTTCCTGAAAGCCTACAAGACGTACATGCTGTTCTCTAACACCAGTCGGGGCAGCCCTTGCTGAAAGAGGCAGCATTGTAAACCTCTTGCTCTGCATCTGCTGACATCCTCCAGCCTCAGTGGTGCACTACAGACCACAGGGGTAAGCAGAACAGCAGAGGCACAGGGAGAGCTCAGCGCAGCAGAGTGGCTGGCATCATAGTGCCGTCTGTGGTGAGCTCTTGGCGTTTTTCTGCATTACAGAATGGGACTGGCATCAAACAGACCTTTTCAACTCATACCAAGGGTCAGATCGGTTTTCAGGACAGCAAAAAGATAGGGACAGGCAGCTCTGGGGAGGTTTTCAGCCAAGCCTTGGTCTGACCAAGGCAGCACTTCCCATTTTTTCTCTGCTGATGTGACTGTTGCTATCTGCAATAGTCAGTACCACACTTCAACTCAGATTGACTCAGATGCAATTCTTGCAATAATGGAGCCAGACTGCATCACTGACAGGATGCTGATTCATTTGAAGCTGCAAGTGATGGACTGGAGAATAGCAAAATCTGTGAAGATCTGAAATTCTTATCTTCCACGTGTTAAGCAATCAAGACACATAACTCCTTAATTCAGCTCCTACCCACTCTTTTCCTTCAATGTCATCTTTTCTTGTCAGGGAAAATAAAGCAGATCTGAATCCAGGGATTTATGCTTTAAGTCGCTATTGAAATGTTCACAATCACTTATGTTATATAAAGCTCTAGGCATTGAATTTTCAGCAAAAGGCCTGGTATTGGATAAAGCTAAAAATTAACGATGGAAAAATATTCAAGAACACATGCAAGAGGGAAGCACTTGCATCAGAAATAGGTTTACAAGAGCAAGGCTTAATCAGAGAAGCAGAATAGGACACGACAAGCTTATCCAGAAGACACACATCTCCAAATATGCAAGGCTGAAGTACGCATGTTGTTTGCTAAACTCATCTCCCCTAGGTACTAGTGAAAGCCACAAACGTGAGGTGGCAAGAAGATGCTGAAGTGGCTCAACTGAAGGACTCCCCTGGAATTAATTTGTGTCATTACTGAGGCAGATTATGGTTACAAATTAAGCTTTGCCACTACAATACGGATGCTAGCTCACAGGTCACTCAGACCAATACACTGGTATAGAACAATCACATACAGGATGCAGCAAGTGGTCAAAAGCAGTAGCAAACATTGATACAAGATTCTGACAGGGGAAATATAAGAAAAGGCCTTTTTTGTAAGTATTTGTACATCATTAGGAGAAAAGGAAAATAAAATACCAAAGTTTGCTGATAATTTAAAAACTGAAGATTATTTGCTCTGTGCCTATGACACTAGAGTACCATAAAGAAAGATCCTTCTGAGAAGTCCAAATATGTCTTCTAAATAGAATTTAAAAAAGAAATTAAAAAAATGCGAGGCTGATATCAAGTATTCACAAGAAAAAAAAAAAGATGCAGAACCCCCAAATCAGAAACAAAATAGGCCCCCAGGAATCCCCTCCTGAGAAGCTTTATTGGTTATAGCTCTCATGAAGTCCTTACAATTACCCACTGTACATATGAATGCAAATAGGTCCAGAGGGTGCATTAACAAAGGACATCATACCAGCCCGAGTGATGCCATTGCCTTACAGAGGGTGGATGACGTGTGCGTGCTGTTCCAACTGCCTTCCTTAGGAAGGCCATTATTGTATGAAAACAAGAATTCTCAGCATGGGCTTCACAAGCCAGTGTCGAGAAGCTGCGTCTTTCCTTTACTGCTCAGGACAAAGTACTCTTGGTAAAGCACAGCTGAAACGGGAGGAAGTTTCAATCAAAGCATGGGAAAGAAGAACTTTGCTGTGCAAGAGGCTGGGACGCATTGAATAGAAAAGGCAGGGGGAATAACGAACAGCTAAACCAGCAGAAACAAGAGGATGAATTCAGTTCCTGCAGACAGCATTTCACCAGTGAGATAAGGCAAAATGACTGGGTTTTATTTTAAATTATTTGGTCTCCAACCAGAGAACTATAAATCTGAAGCCCTGGCCAACCTGAAATAAGTTCATGTTTCCTAGTTTATTGAGCCTCTCGCCACAAAAAAAAAAATAAAAAAAAAATGACAACACCAGGAGAGCCTGAGGCACTCGAGCAGAACTCCTCTTGACAATGCATACAGTGTTCAGCACAGAGGGTAAGTTGCCAAGGAAGGTTATCAAAACCAATGGATAAAGACAATTTTAAAGACACATCTGGACACCGTTATGACAAGAGCAGTTCGCAGCACATAGGGATAAAGGTTTAATGAAATATTTTTTAACAAGAGAAACTTGCTACGCCTACTCAGTAGAGAAAAGGCCACAATTCCTTATCTTTGCAAGTAATACATCACTGAAGCCAAAAGCTCCCCCCTAGGAAAGGCTGGAGTAAGGAGGCACTGGCAAAGAATCAAACAGTGACTGCCTGCTGCTCTTGCAAGCACACTCAGGGGGAGTAAAATATTTTTCCCTTTATTAGAGAAGTATTTATTCACCTTGAGGGGTCTGTTTCTCTCAGACAAGGCGTTATCACCAACAGAGCAGGTAGGAAGGGGCACCTATGCATTTTTCCCTCTGACACCAACTCACATACCAGGGGAAAGGGACTAACTAGAAAGAGAAAGAAATACCTTGCTTGAAATGCAAGATGGAAGAAATTACTGAAAAACAACAACAAAATATCCATATGCAACAGCTCTTCCCAACCTCAAGCAGTGTCCAGGAGCTCCAGGCCACTTGATCTATTCATCAGAGGCAAAGCTATCCCCAGAGCACTCATGAAAATTAGAAAACATCTCATTTTATCCAAATGCAGGAGGAGATGCATCCAGTGACAGTACCTAATGCAATCTAAGTGCCCAAATGTTGTGGGGCAGTTCTTCCACTTTTTTTGGCTGATCTAGGCAAGAGCTGCAGCTTCCATAGGCACAGGCCATACCAAGACTTGCAGCTTTTCCCCAAGAGGTCTTATAGTACTTATGGGGTGCCTCTGTCAAATGTTACAGAACAAACTCATCTCTCTTCCCGATCTTCTCACTTATCTGCAGCTTAAAGTTTCTGGCACATTGGAGATAGCCTTGAATTTATCAGGCAGCTTGAGCCCCTCACCTGAGCTTTTTTTACATGTGTTAAATGAGCACTTGGGAAATCATTGTTGTTGGCTGAATACCATTACAAATCATGTATTACGATTTTTCAGAGAGCCATTATAAATCAAACCCCTCTTTGAGAGGCAAAGAGCAGAGCAGCACTCCAAACCACACAAAAAGATCGTAGATCCCAATATACCTATGAACTTCAGGAGAAAATTTATGTTTGCCAGAAACATTTTTCACTCTGGGCAGTGAGAAATCCATATGCCCTTTCCATGCCTGTCCTGGGGAACAGGATGTGCAAGTACAGCAGCTGGACTATTCTTTGGGGGAAATTCTAGAGGGCATTTCTCATTAAAGAGATGTTCCTGTAAATAAAGTAGACTACTGTATATCATCTCCCACCCGAGGCAGACACTTTAACACAAGCCGAGAGGCAGGACTGCTCAGGCTTAGAATGTGAGTTAAGTCCTGGGAAGAGATCTGGAAAATGCCACTGCTGACAGCGGAGGGGAGCAAGGGGAGGTGGAGGAAGCTGGTTTTAAATCATAGAAACAGCAGACTACATGTAGACTTCATCATGCTGGGGCAGAAGAAAATGAGGGGCACTGCTATTCAATCTTCATCATTGTTAAATTCTGTTTTACCTCTCAAATGCGTTCCTGCCCTGAGCAGAGCTTAACTCAACTTCTACCGTCAGCTGCACACATGCAAGTTTGGAATCACTCACAGAGTCCTACATATTGCACATTTATTCAACAAAATGATCCTTTCCCTCCACTTCAGGGCACCATTTCCCTTCCACAGACAGATTTTCTAGCTGCAAGGTGACCTCAGTAGGCTCAGCTGGAGTTAGCTGGTCTTAAAAGGTGAACATTATCTTATTAAAATCACCAGAAGTTTATCCCTGTGGCTTTCAATAATCAGTCCTTTAGGCCCTAATGCTACCCCTTCTTAATCCTCTTGAGCAGTATTCTTCCTTTGCAATAGAAATCCTTCTTCCACACAGGAGCAGCAGAGCCAGAGATGAACCCCCTCCACCTTCAGCCACCTAAATGCAACACAGTTAGTGTAGCATTTAGTAAATAGTTAGTTAGTAAATAGCAGCCTGTGCTCCTGTTCCTGCACCAGCCAGGCAGTGCAGAGAGAGAAATCTTACATACATGGCTTTATAAAAGACGATGAATCCCACTGCAGAAACACTTTCCTTGCCCTTGCTTACAGAAGATCCTAGCAGCTTATCGTTACAGTACTGTAACACACAGCAGAACACCCAAAAAACTATTTCCACATAGACCAAAGTTCAGCACACACTCAGTTGGTTTGTTAATCTAAAGCCCTAAAAACAAAAATGTAAATCACTTCACGAGCACAACCCCCCAAAGGCCAGTTTATTCCAGAAGAACAGTTTGTACAAATCTAATTAGATAATTTACAACTTTTACAGCAAAGCCCCGAGTCATCTGTAAACCAAATTCAAATCAGTGTCATCAAGACAAGTTACAAAAGTTTTTGCATAAAGAGAACATAATCATAGTATCGGGGAACAAATTTCTTGTTTGATGCACAAACCAGACTCTTTTTCATGAATTCCCATAAGGTTACCAGTAGAATCACTCTGACCTCAAAAACCGAAGTTTGCCATGCAGATGCAAGTTAATTAAAAAAAAAGTCATGCAAAGTAACTCTGAGAACAGACACCCACAAAGCATTGGCAGCAGTATAAAAACTACATGGTGCCGAGCAAAAAATGTGATATACAAGTGACAAAAAAGCGATACAGGCAAAAAGAGAAAGCCTGGAGAACTCCTGATACGTTTCAAGCTGAGAGTGCTCCACGCACGTCAGGAGGGCTGGGCAAAGAGAGATGATGGTGTCAAAGCAAGGCACTCCAGTTTCCCAATGCTTCCCCCCTAGCAGCTCCATAGACAGGGTTACTCAACCCTCTGCATTATTTTGTTCACATGCAGCCTAGAAAATACTATTTAATATGAGCTCGCTTTCTGCCTGCAGCTGGGACAGGAAGGGAGGAAACTTCACTCTCAGCGGCTCTGGTTGCCCAGAGATTTAATCACTTCCATTTGCAACATGAAGACTGCTTAAGGTAAAAAAGAAGGGGGAAGTTGAGGGGGGAAGAAGAGAATTTGAGTCGTATCACAGGCTTCAGATTGGGAATTTAAATACATGGTTTACTGTGGGTGCTTCCTTTCCCAAGAGGAGATTTGCATAGCTGAAATTTGGCATGACTCCAAAAGGTTTGCTTCTCTAAGAAGGCAGGATTGCTAGAACAGCCCGTGGTGCCCCCACAGCAGTTAAGGCATTCCTCTGGAGCAGGGAATTAGGCTCAGCGTAGCTCCTGCCTGGCCAACCTAGCATCAAAGGCAAGGCATGAAGTCGTGCCCTATGAACCCTGGTCTAGGTAAGCTATTGGGTTCCATCTCCCTGCTTAGCTCCAGACTGTCTCCCCCCATCACCTTCAGCATCTGAACCAGCAACCTTTTTTTTCCCCACTGCTTCCCATTTATATTGTCATACTTAGGTCATTCCTCTAAAATTAAACATGCGGTATTTATTTTCTGGAGCACCTACAGCATTACTTAGGAGTTATTACAAGTAGCAGAGGAAAAAAAATTCCTAAAATAACCTATGTAGAAAGCTTGGGTATGTCCTTCTGTTTATTCACTTTCACTAGGAACTACCTAAAATAAAACTGCAGTGAAGCAAATTTAGAATGCCTAACACATGAGTAAATTTAGGTAATGCATTGCCATCAATTCTTTTGGGGGTTTGGGATTTTAATTTTAAAACGACATCAAGCATGGATTAGCATTAAAGTATTTCTCAAATAATAACAGGAGATAAAAAATAATAGGAGATAAAGCCCAACTGAAACATGTTAGGAATAAACACTAAATTTTTGTTTAACTGCTCAATGTGGCAACTTGCACAGTTACCTACAGGTGCTCCCTGCCAGCACCAGCCCATAACCTCAAATATTTAGATATCAAATCTCATTCAGACTCAGTTCTTCCCCCAGTTTGAATCCCATTTGTGGGCTGCAGATGTCAGCACTTCCCCCTTTCCAAGGCACACACCATCAGCCCCATCAGGCTGGAAACATTCTTCCCTCAAGTGGGCATCTCCACTGCTCTGAGGGACAAATCCTGACATTTGCTTCAGCTTAACACAATGTGCAAGTCAACATTTCTTTTGTATTTCTGTTGAATCACAGTTGGTTTTGTTCCCTTTATAATCAGGAATCAAATTTCTTAGATATAATCTCATATAACTGTGGATGGTACTGCAATAAATGTATATTCATATAGGTGCTCAGCTGCTGGGGTGACATTACAGTGGAGTAACCCTAGTCTGCTCATGATCTAACCAGCCTTCCACAATTAGAAGCAAGGTTTTAATGAATGAAAAGGAAGAAGAGGCTATTTCCCTTTTTAAAGGCACTAAGAATGGACAGGCATTAAAAATAACACAACAATTTCTAGCAGAAATAGCTCTCCTACCAAGGTAATGGCTGTATAATCTGACAGCAAGCAAATCTTGTTCTCTGAACTGCTAAATACAAGTACAGTTAAGTCCACATTTACCAACTTTTATTGATCTTACAGCACCCACCCAAACTAAAACATAAGCACACATGACTGCTACAGAACAATAACCAAGCGGGTTGGGTACAATTACAGGGCATTTCCTAAGAGCACAGTTCACCTCAGGATAGTGCTCAACCCAGCCCTATTTCATGTTTAAGCTTGAGACAGACAAGGGGAAATTTCATCTCAGAAGAGCAGAGACTCTCTTCAACCTTAGTAGCAGGGTACACAGAGATAAGCACACGCTGTAGGTATCCCCCATCAACTTAGTGCACTATCACAGTTAGGACCCCCACCCCATCCCAGCTGGAAAGATTTTAGAGCTGTATACACTCAGATGGTTCACAGGTACCCTGTCCTTAATTATTATTTTTTTTTCCCAGATTAGTGGAAAACAACTAGACTTGCTCTCAGCTGCTTTTCCTACTCTGCTACAGCACTCCACCTGCGTTTCATGCCCTCAGTGCTTTTAGCCAAAGCAATCCAGATGCCCTTCTGTTCAGTGAATAGCACAAGCTTTATAACTGACTTCAATGATCATTACCTTGCCTCCCAAGGATGTCACATCACCTGTATCCCCCAGGGAAGAGAGGGCATATTAGGTACCTAATCCATACTTGCAGAAAGAAGCATTGCAAACGCCTTTCAACCATTGCTAAACTTTAGCATCTAGTAGCTAATTTAATGCACAGCATAGTAGCTGCTTCAAAACAGTTGCCCAGCCCCACCTCTTCCACTGCTAGGAGCACTACAATGAAATGGAAGTTCTGCTCCTGCCAGAGCTGGAACAGGAGACACAGGTCAATAAACCTCAGTCAGGGATTTTATATAAGATAACAGGCATAAAACAACATAGCTTTGGTTGATAAGACCTTGACACAAGGTCATACAACAGAAAAACTGTGATAGAGTCTAATCACAGCAGAGGAGATAGACTTTCGGTCGGTTCTTGTGAAATGTGGTCATGAACCAATCATAGCAGCTTGACCAAATTGTTTGAATGAGCATCCACAACAAAATTGAGATTTTACTTCAAAACCACTGTTTTTAAGCAAATATAGCAAAAGCTTCACACTTTTGAGTGAGAACCAGATGAATGAGAAATAAAATATTGGTGTTGAAAGCTTTGAGTACAATATTGCAACAGAAATAAAAATATTTAAATTTTATTTTACAAACATCCAGTTCCAGAGATAAAGGGGGGGTGGGCAGGGGGAGAAGGGAGAGCAGCTAATTTTCAAAGAACACTACAACTGATGACTGAAGTCTCCACTGAAAAGAGTCATAAAACTCCAATATGCACTTGGCTACAAGTGCCCAACCATGCTCATTTCTATTTGCCAAATATAAGTCTGGATTTAAATGTGGTTCTCAAGTTTCTGCCAAGGTTTATACAAAACTTGAACCTCAGATGTAATGAAAGAAGGTTGAAAGAAGAGATCTGGCAACAACCTTTCAGGTTTTATTCAAGTAGTGCTTTAATTATGGAGGAAAGTGGACCTGGACATCTGTCAGCACTTTAATATACTGTCTTCAAGTGTGACCACGTGTCGAGAAGCTGCGTCTTTAAATTGAAAATGTACTCCTTCAAATCAAATTGAAAATGTTTATTTTGTAATACCACTCAAAAGATTCAAACAGAATTGGTTTTTCTGGGCGTAGGTATCAAGGAATAGATTAATTGGAAATAAATTCTAACCCAAAACAACTCAAGATCAATCCTCTCTTGAAATTTTTGCTTATCCTAAACAGAGAAATCAAGACCTTCCTTTAACAGCTCTTCTTTCTTTCTAAGTGCCTTTCTGCCTTCTGTCCCTACGGACCTTCCCCAGGTTCAACTACTTAGAAACTTGTTGGCTTTAGGCACTTGGAAGTTAGTATCTTACAGATATTTGAAACAAATGTAGAGGAACATTTCTATTTGAGATGGAGTCTCCGGCTTAATGCTGCATATGCTAAACTGCCTTGCATAAGACAAGCTCTTAAATTATAGAGAGAGGCCAAATAACTCCATGGATGTAAGGAGAAAGCCTTCCAAAGCCTTCACACTGCATTCAGGGGAAAGTTATGTGTGCATGGAACATCGGGAGGGAAGAAAATAAAGCCTGTAGCTAACACCAGTTTTCCCCCCCTACTCAAACACAAAAATGATTACTGTAACCTGGAAAATAAGCAACTAAAATTAAATTTCACTAAACTCATTGCTTAGAGAAGAGCTTGGATGAGCAGTGAAATTCCTCTTGGCTGGAGGTTTCATATTATAGTGGTGGCATTGTGAACCACCTCACTAGCACCTTCTCTTGGTGCCTTAACTGAGACTTGAATGGTTCTATAATGAATCTAACCCCAGGCTTTCTTCTCTTGAATCACACACTTTCTTGAAGACATTTCCACGCAACTTCTATGTTCAGCCCCTTAAGTATCTTCCTATCCTTCAACTGTCCTGGCTTCATGACTGGCACGTCTTCAGTCCTATGCATCTCCTTACCAAATCCCATTTCGACCTATGTCTGAGGAGACTTTTGCTTTCATTATTTCCTTTCTATTTGTTTCTTTTCTATAAAGTTAATACTGTCTTCTCTGATCCACTCTCCTCCTTCCTCAGGGGAAAAAGAAAATTTGAAGGCAAATCCCCAATGGAATTAATTTTCATCACCCTTGGCACTTCTGTAATTGAGTGCTGCTCTTAGTCCATTTTGCTAATAAGAGCACTTTTGCCAGGGTAGGAGATTCTCAGGTTTCCTGGTAATACACTTCATTAGCAGGACTGTACAAATGAGGAATAGAGTCACTTTTGCTCATCTAGTAATTGCCAGGACATTCAAATAAGGTTTTTTTCCCCTTTAGCACTTGCTCCCTTATGATTTGGATAAGCCATCCTTGCAAGTTTGGATAGTACTGACCATTCCTAAAGCCAATCAAATCACACATCCTCACCCTGTTGCTGGAAAAAACAGCTGTGATCCTCTGGGCATTGCCCAGACCATACCCTGGACACAGCAGGAACAGCAACACTACAGAACACTTCCTTGCTTCCCAGAGGTGAACTTCTTCACACTCCACAGTTGTCCTGCTGCCTGGTCCTCCACTTTCCTCCCACCACACAGCAGCTGTGATAATGAAAAAATGAGGGGAAAGAGCCCATTTTCACCACCTGGCAGACTCAAATGAAACTGTTTCCATGGTTATTTATCACCATAGTTTCTGTATGAAATAAATGTTGTGTTTTCTCTTATTGACACCTCAGGGGGACACTCCAGCCAGTAATGCTCCCTCCAACATTCAATTATCAAAGTCAGTTACACAAAGCCTCACCTGTTTTTAGTTTGTATAACAAATCACATGCTTGATTAGATCAACAAATCTAAGGGAGGCTGCATCTCCTCATTCATCTAGGGTTCAGAAAAGTATTATAAACCAATAAGCAAAGCTGGAGATACATTCACAGCATTGCACTGTTGGTATCATCAATCTCTGAACTAAGCCATCAAACAAAAGAAGCTGTTTTTATGATACTCAAAACAATTAGACCCACCCTTTCATTGTCATCTTGTGCTAATTTTTCCATGCTACCAGCATTTCGTTCAGTAAAAATGCTGAAACGTAGGCAGCCACTGCATGAAGAGCTTGTTCAACTGTTGGAGAACCAGTCTAGGGCATGGACGATTTCAGATGAGTAGGTTAGGACTGTACTTTGTGTTTAGTGGGAGGATGTAACTGCCTTAAGGGTTTCTTCATCCCAAACTCCAGACAATAACTACTGGCCACATTTCCAACATAGCACTGCTGCTTTGAAGAAGAGGCGCAACATGAGGGAATTCACAGCATATTCTTCTCAAATACAAAAACAGACCAACTGAATACAAAGTTCTTTGTTTTGGTTTTTTTTTTTTTCTTTTTTTTTTATGCTGTCATTTCTCACTATGACCACAATTTTTTTTGTCATGTGTTTCACAAAGCAGATTGCATTTGTAACCTGCTCAGGTTAGTGTTTTTCTGGAGCAATGCAGACTGACCTCCAAGTGCCATTCTGGGGGTCAAGCAAAGTTAAGTGATTAATGACACTTCAGTACAGTTTAGTGTCTGAAGAATTGTATCTGGTGCATGTGTTTCAAACATATAACATATAAACAGTTGTACCTGACACCAGTCTCTTGTGGAATCTTTGTTCCTTAATTAGCTTTACAGACATCACTAAGTGGTCTTTACAGCACTGATGTCAGAGAAGACAGCAACCCTTGGAGACTATAACTCAACACAAAAGTCAAAGACTTCTTCCAAGCATAAAGAAAATAAGTGCCTAATCCACGATTAAAAACCCTGAGGCTCCTGCCCTCTAATGGCTGATATTCACCTGAACTCAATTTGTTGGAAACATTTCATAAAATATTATAGGACATCCCATTACTTTGAGATGTATGCATTTCATTACTCATCACACGTGTTTCAGGCTATGATAAATACTTTTAACTTCCACTGCACACATTCTATAAATATACCAGTTGTTATAACCAGAAAAAGACACCATTCGCTACATGCTTGCTTCCTTATTGAAAAAAATAAATGTTGTCTCGATGTTCAGTACTATCCCCAGGCTGATCTCTCCTGTCACCATCAATCACACAAACTGACTTTGGCACTACATTTTGCTGATCACTACTTTACTTTTAATACACCAATACATTGCACTTGAAACATTTTTCCAAGCAGTTGAAGAGATTAACAGCTACATTAAAAGTGATCACAGACAGCATTTTACACTGATTGATGAAACGGCAAGATCATCTTGTGTTCTTCACTTCAGCATCTGGAAGTCTCCAAAAGCATAACTTGCATCATGAAACACGCTTGGAATCACTACCCTATCTGTACAAATCACTGGGAAAGCATTACTGCATCTACTCAGAAGAAAAAAAAAAAACAAACAAACAAAACAAAACTCAAATGTTCTCTCTGCTCTAAATAATTAAGCATAACGAGCAGAATTGAGAGACTGGCAGTGCAGATGTTTCTCAATGTTGTTAATGCAGCCAATGGAGAGCAAACTTCCCAGCTCCCCTGGCTCTTCAGCTGCTTTCAGCAGCTTCACATTCACATTCTGTTAATGGGGGACAGTTAATTCTGTTAACTGTGCCGCTTTGAAAAACGCTGCAAACAAAAAAACCAACTTCTAACAGAATGCCTTTCCCCTGTGTGAATATCACAACAGCAGTTCTACAGAGAGTAGTGGCAAGCCTGGCTCTGCTGAAACCTCCTGCGAACCCACACAGCTAAGCCAAAGCCTGATGTTAGTAACAATCATATCTTTGCTGAAATCACTAGAGTTGAACAGGAGTATAAAATAAGGTGGAATTTGATTAGACACAGACACATTTCCTTTTTATGTGGACAAATCCTGCTTAAATTTATATCAGCGCTACCCAGGCACTGCAACAACACAAGTGTGTGACTCTAGTGGCATTTGTGCTGAGATTTATGCATAAAGCTACCCATAACTGAACAGGCTTATCTCCGCAGAGGCACAAAAATAACATACACAAGATCTACAGTATATGTAATATTACATTACGATTTTTTTTTCTGAGCAGACAAATATTCTCTCTGGGACGATCCGGTCCTTCAATTTAATTCTTTTACAAACATATGCAAGGCACATTTAGGAGGGCTTCAACTCCCTGCACATTAATAACGATCGTATTGCTTCCTCAACCGGAGTATAGCATGCACACAAGCTACTAAACTTTTACCATTATACTACTTGCACCATGTTTAATGACTCCACCTAAAAACCATTGCTAGAGGCTACAAAAAAAAAAAAAAAGCCCAACCAAAAAAAAACCAAACCAAACCCAACATATAAAAATCTCTGTAGTACTTACAGGCCAGGAAGCACCCCAGGTTCATGGCTAATCTGCTGCGGCAATGTCAGAGCTGTTGGCTCCTGTGTTCTCCTGGGATGAATCCTGTCTAGGAAAGGCAAGCCCTTGTCACCAATCCTATTGACTTTACTTCATTATTCTGAAAAACAGGTTCTCTCGCTGCAAGCAAATCTTCATCTGTGTGGACTATTAAGAGCAAAAAACCTTAGGGCAAGGGTTCCCTTCTTGCAACATAGCTGGATATCTGTCTAGAAGTGTAAACCAACTTCAGGGACCCAGTAAGAGCTTGTAGGAGGACCCAGAGTCTCTCAGAGCTTGCTAGAGTGACAGCAGATTTCTTCTTCCCCAGTGGCTGGCTGTTCTGCCTCTACTTCAGTTGCAAAACACTAAAAAAGAAAGGACTACACTAGTTCCCAGCTTCAGACCCTTCAGTGCAACCAAGATCAGTTCTACAATTTATTTTAGATTTAAAACTGAAGAACACCTCTAACTCCTCAATCTCAATAACACAAAGAAGCACAGATATTCTTGGTTTAAGAAGTGAGGTATTCTAAAACTCATGCTTAAATACAAATAACATTGAAGCAAAGATACCAACACATTATGGTATATAAACACTGAATTCCTGGATCATATCCTTTCAAGCACAATCCTGAGTAGATTTACATAAGTTGTGTTTACCAAATTAATATGGCACAAGTCAAAATATTCATTACAATTTCACTGCCATTTGTCAATCTTAAGGTGGTGTGGTAGATATAACATTTGCATCAGCAAGTCTCAGACAGCAAGAACCTCAGCCTGGTTGGGAAGACTATTATTTTTTTTGTGTGCGCGCGCCCTGGTTAAAAAAATCATTATTCTGCTTATCTGCCCTGCCTGAAGAACAGCTCAATGTTAGAAAGAGAGTGAAGTTGTATGGGAAAGTCACAATGAGACACGTTCATCTCACAGCTTAACCAGGGCCCTTTAAGTAAGCAAGGTGATTACCAGAACAAGTGTCCTGAAGTCCCTCCAGCCCTCTTCCCCAGTAGATATAGGTGAATGGGAAATTGGTAACATTTAGAGTCCGAGTTAAACGTTGTGCAATTTGCTTCCCGCTTCCATGCAACCTCAAGGACAGAGGACACAGGACCCTGGGAAGGAGACCCTGAATTACAGGGCCACCTCCTAACATCATCTGCCCCTTACAAGTCTTCCAGTCATTTTAATCGTGACCCTCACTTGGGGTCTCAGAAGGGAAGCCACAAACTAGAGGAGGAATGAACTGACAGCAATTTTATAATCAAGGCCACTCCTAAGAAAATGACAGAAGCGGTAACGAAAGAAGTTTGGGTCAATGTGCCCTTGTTGCAAGCAATCCGTGCTCCTGAATGTCCTTTAATATTGTTTATATTCCCAGACGTGACTGTAAGCAGAAACAGCCACGAACCATCTTCCCTGTAGTCGTGACATATCTCCTGATGTTCCAGAGATATGGGATTGGACCAGAGATGGGAAGATGGAATTAATACCAAAATCCACTCCTCTAGATCATTTGTTTTTCCACAAGCACATTAAGTACACAAAATAGGAAGCTCTTCCAGAAAATGAACCCTTGTGTCTGTATGCTGAATGCAAAAAAAAAAAAACCACAAACCAAGGTTTTGCTGAAACAAGAGACATACTGTCACCCATAACTTAGTTTGAAATTATAAAAGCAGGATGGTTGTTTAGTTCCAAGAATCATGTTTCAGTCTTGGGATGCCTTTTTTTTTCCCCTACAGACTAACACACCTTCTTGTATCTTGAGAAGTAAATATAGAGTTACTGTGATGTTGGGACATACATTTAGAAAATATTTCTCAGAATGCCTCAGTACCAGTACAGTTGAAATGTCAACCAGTTGCACCAGCTTAGAAAATAACCTTTGGCATCTGGTCAGCAGAATCCACAACAGAGAAATGGCACTGGAGGAGTGCTACAAGTTACTAAAAAAAAATGAGCAGAGCCCAGTCTGCATCAAGACTATCTAGTTCTCCAAGGGAAATGGCTGAAGATAACAGACTTAATGGCAAAAAAACATCACTGTAACTGAAGGAGTCAGAACTGTCAACTCCATGCTTTTCTCAATTCTCAGCTCTTTTTCTTGAAGACAGTGCCTTGACAGAAGGCAGTCATTTCTGGCATCAGCTATGAACGAACTAGCTCATTATCAGCAATTTTACAACTTCCTGTGCTTCAGAATAAAGTCCCAAAAAAAGAATTGCCGTGCTTGTTCTCTCTCCTCAAAACTGCTACACAGGCTTACGCAGCACAACAAAAATAGATGTTGCCAGCTATATATTGGACAGAAACAATTCGGGTGGCAATAGGGGCAAGAACAGCAACAGCAGGGGTGAAAACAGACCCTGGTCAAAGAAAGAGGACACGGAACACCCTTCTCACATGATGAACACATCCTCAGCAGAGCCAAAGGAGCCTCATTTTAGAGCGATCCCACCACAACCAAACTCCAAGAGCTTCAACAACAGTAGGAAATAAAAGTAACAGCAGATCCTCTCACCATTTCTTAGATTGGGCAACATTATATCCTGGGAGCCACTACATTAATCATGTGTAAACTCAAATATCCAAGTGAAACCTCAGCCTGGTCTTGGGAGAAGGACATGAGGGTAGGAGACCACAGGAGGTGGACACTGTTTAGTGCTCG